>ML780373.1:303977-332588 GCA_009831015.1 Picea engelmannii | reverse complement strand
TGTGTGTGTGTGTGTGTGTGTGTGTGTGTGTGTGTATGTCGAAGAATATCTTGTCGATGTTGTCTAAACATCAACACTTCCTCTCAACGAGGGAGACATTCTTCACCATGCCAAAGCTTATCTCTGAAGTATACAAACTTCAGTCTAAACTCATGACACATGTCTATCAGTCTTGGGAGATGTCTCTCTCCCACCTAAACCGAGGGGAAACTCCCTATGCATCTCTCCCTCTGATCCAATTGACTCTCTCTGTGATCATGCTCACTTTGGGTCTGCATGTGATAGCATATAGCATGAAGACCGGCCATAGTTACAATTTCAACACTCCCTCTTAACTAGGGAGTCATTCATAACAACCAACTAAATGTACTAAAGTTGACCAATTTTATCTAATGGAAATTTATATCAAATATATCATGACATATCATCAACTACATCATATATGAGCCATAATTAATCTGGCATGGTGCACATCAAGTCATATCATTCGTTGTATCTTCTCTAATCCATACTAGGATGATGTGAATGCATCATATCTAAGTTGTACTGGCATGATGTGGAGTATCATATAAATAATCTCTAAGTTGTACTAACATGATGCTTCTACATCATATCTAAGTTGTACTAGCATGATGTAGATCATTTCCTCTGCATCATCTCTAAGTTTTACTAGCATGATGCTATTGCATCATATCTAAGCTATACTAGCATGATGTAGATCAGTTCCTCTACATCATCTCTAAGTTGTACTAGCATGATTCTATTGCATCATATCTAAGTTGTAATAGCATGATGTGAGTTAGGTAACTACATCATCTCTAATATGTACTAGCATGATGCTAATGCATCATATCTAATTTGTACTAGCATGATGCGAGTCAGGAAACTCCATCATCTCTAAGTTGTACTAGCATGATGCTAATGCATCATATCTAATTTGTACTAGCATGATGCGACTCCATACATCTGTATCATATCTAAGTTGTACTAGAATGATGCAAAAGAATCATATATAATATGTAATAGCATGATATAGATCAACATTCCCTCTCAATAAAGGGAACAATCTCCGCAAGTCCCAACTTGTCCATGAAGTATACAAACTTCCCTTTAGAGAAGGGCTTTGTCAGAATATCTGTTATCTGCTCATCGGTGGAGATATACTAGAGTTTTACTTCTCCCTTATGAACTTGATTAGGGATTTAATAATACTTGATATCAATGTTCTTTGACCTGTCATGGAACACAAGGTTCTCCAAAAGCTTCACACAACTTTGATTATCATAGTATATTACGGTCAAATATAGTGCCTCATCAAACAGTCTAGAAACCAACTTACATAGCCATACTCCTTTTGTACATGCATCAAAAACTACAATATACTTTGCCTCTGCAGTAATGAGTGTGAAAGACTTCTTCTTCCTGCTATTCCAAGATATCACAGGAGAGCCCAAACTGAAACATACTCCTAAAGTACTCTTTCTGTCATCTTCACTCCCTACCCAATCAAAATCTGTATATCCTTGTAGTTGTACATCACTATTTGAGATATATGTCAAACCATAGTGTAATGTTCCATGCAAATATCTCAATATGTGCTTTTCAACAATCCAATGCTCATGTATTGATTCCACTTGGAACTGACTCAACATGTTCACAAAAAAAAAAATGTTCGGCCTGATATTAACCAAATACATCAATGAGCCAATCAATTGTCGGTACATGGAGGGGTCTACAAGATCAAAATCAAAGTCTCTCAACTTCTTCAGGTTTGTCACCATGGGAGTTTCCATGGACTTGCATTCCATCATCCCAAATCTCTGAGGGATCGTGATAACATACTTCCCTTGACCAAGGAAGATCTCACCTGGCTTCTGCCATACTACTAATCCAAAAATAATAATAATGTATCAAGACAGGATCCTTCATCTTGAACTTCTTTAGACCAATTCCCTCAGTCACTATAGAAAGCCTTGCTTGGTTTGTCTCACTAGATACTCCCTGTTTCTGGGAGAACCCTCTTTCCATGAACCTTCTTCTCATCAATTTTTTGCAATTTTCATAGAATCAACTTCTCATCTTCATCAGGGGCACCTATATTTAAATAGGATTCCAAACTTTTACAGAGTTACTGTCAGATAACTAGTCAATATTCGACTAGGTTAAATAATACATAGTCAAATATTTAATACACCAACAAACAATAAATATCAAGGATATCAGTCCCTTGTCTTGTTTTAGATCCAAATATAAATGTAGCTTCCAGCGAAAAACACCAATATGATATAGGAAGTCAAGCCAATTTCTAGGTATTAGGTGAATATCAAACAATGGGAAAATAAATGTATTAGTTTGTATTGGCCTTGAAAAATATTATTTGGCCTCCCATATTATTGATCATGTAGTTGTGGAACAGGTCTAAGAGAAAAGTTGATACTTGTTCCATCTTCCTAAGGATAACACAAAATGAGACGCACTCTGTCCACTATTTGTGTCCTAGCCTTCCTCTGCATTTCTGGCATAAAGTCATAGGCCTTTTCTTCTGAAACAGGTCTGTGATCCTGCATGAATGTTACATATCAGCATGTTCCAATACTAAGTGTGGGCCTGTTTACTCCAACATTCTTATGTTTAGCATACAACATGCTCTCAAAAATAAATGGTCTATGTCCACTCGAGGATGAGTCAGAACGTTAAAGAACCATAGGTGCCAACACACTATTTATATTGGCATTATTGATTAAGTGTTTTCATTGATGGAAACATGAGTTCAACATGTACAGTAATCTGAAGAAAAGAAATATCACCTTGTGGCAGAAGAACATCACCTTGTGGCAGAAGCAATTCGTGATCATTGTTGATCATGATAGGATCAACAATGATCTTATGAATCTAAATCTCAAGAGAGGTAGCATACAAAGAATCCATGTACAAAAGGAGTAAAGAATTCATAAATAATTATTAAAAGCTCAGGTGAAATAGAGATGAAACATATCAGAAGGAAGAAAATTAATCGAAGCTCAGAAGGGAAAGATCATTGCAGAAATGTGATAGGGATCAAATTCCCAATAGATCAATGATCTTAGTTCAGTTGGAATCCAAGTATAAACCTAAAATATTAGAAGAGATGAAGCATATGAGGCTCAGAAGATATGACACACGGGATCTATCCATTATCATTTTGGTACAGTCCAGGACCATCATATTAAGGGGAAGTCAGAGGTTGGGAAGAATTAGATCTCAATCGACAGATCTAAAGCAATAGCTTCAGAATCTTTTTCAGTCGTTAATATCAAGGAAGGATGTTGGCCCTTGACCAAGTTTTGAGGTTTCTTGGTCATGGTTGACCTATTTTTGGGACTTTGATAGGCTATCGAAGGTGGAGCACAAGACAAAGCGAAGATCGTGGGATCTCATCCCCTTTTAGGGATTTTTTGGTTTTGGGCTTATGTAACGGGTATGGGAATGTCGGCCCATGGGTTTACCCATGTTTAGGCCCACTTTTGTAATGTATAAATAAGTATCTAGGCGATGTAAGAAGAGGTCAGTGTGCTAAGTACTAAGTACATGCTTTGTGCATGCTATGTAAGACTTGCAAGGCTAAGTGCAAGAGTCTGTAAGAGATTGAGAGGAGGCTTTGTGCTGTAACCTAACTCAGGGAAGGAGGATCTAGCGAAGTGCGTAGATCTCTTATCCTATGTGGAGTAGGGTTTTTCAGCTCTATGCATATAACTAATTGACATAAGATAATATAAGAGAAGAAGCGTTGGTGGACATAGCCCCAGGGTGGGGGTGAACCACGTACAAGCTGTGTTGCTATGCTTTGTGCGATGTATAGATGTGTTTATGTGTTTACTTTCGTAGTGATTTAATATAGATGAATGATAGATAGATCTGTTGATGTTGTGTGCTTAATAATGTGGATGGATGTTAGATATGACTTATGAAAATATGCTTAGTGCTTAAATACCTTAGATATGAGTGAATACTATGATGCTCTGTAGTTTAGGGTTTATCTGTGCCAAGAGTAGGATTTAACTGTGCTGTAACCAAGAACTGGATATTGATGAATGCTAATTGCTAAGTTCTTTGTTAAGTGTTAGAATCACATATCTGTGTCCTGGCTAAGGTTGCAGACATCCGAGTCCTTCAACCACCCCTTCTTCTACCTCGGGTGAGACTTCATCTGTTTCGTAGGTGTTTCCGAAAGGGTCAGTAGTTAGGGTTTTGTTGGTGTGTTGTTGTAGTGTTGAACCCTAGGTCTACCCCTATGCAAACAAATGGTTCCGTTGCTAGGACCTAAAACTGTGATTGCCGAAAATTGAGGAAAAAGGAGCTTTGTGCAAAGAGCTAAACTGAAGAAGAGAAAATATTCATGCATAGAACTGTTGCCCTAGTACGAAGTACTACTTTATCTATGGAGCTTTGTGCCAAGAGGAAGGGTCAGATCTGAAGAAAAGAGGTAATATCTGGGAGCTTTGTGCCCTGATAAAGGTGAAAGTGAGACTAAAGAGGAAAGATCTGTAATCTTTGTGCTCTATAGAAGTAAGATAAGTGGAAATTTTTGTTTCTAGAATATGGATCTAGGTATGGTTGATATATTTTGTCCTAGCTTGAAAATTAGGGCACTGATAGATGAACGAAGATTTGATATAAGTGGATCTTATAAGAATAGTGAAAGATATGTTATACCTATGCATAGAGAGAATGTTTGGACTAAAAAATGGATGCAAGACCCTAGAAAAAAATTGTTTCAGGTTAGCTACTATGATCCTAGTGCGCAATATAGGAAAGGCTAGGGATCATTTAAAAGAAAGAGAGGATTAACCCTTTGTTACAATTGCAGAAAACTGAGACATATTGCTAAGGAATTCCCTGAAATAAGACCTAGTTGCCTCTATTGCAACGCTATGGACCATGAAGTATTGGATTTTCCTAGAATTATTACTAAGGTTGAAAGGATGAATATGAGATAAGAAGACCACGAGAAAGGTCAAGAAATTGAAACCATGGCAGAACCCCAGAAAGAATCAGAGAAATTATTGCTACAGATGAAAGAAACCTTGAATGACCACCAACATGTCAGCTTATCAGAGATATTCAAAGAAAAATAATGCAGAGAAACAAGAATAGGAGACTTCGACATTGACTGTGTCCTAGATGAAGAAACACGGGTGAATATTATGACAAAAAGAGCTTGGGAAACTTTAGGAAATCCTGCTATGATTCCTTTATTGGGAGGAATAGGACTATTCAGAGGAAATATAATAAATCTATGTCGAAAGCTCACCTAGATATCTATGAATGCCAATGGAACTTCGACAGAGCAAGAATTTGAATTTGTTAAATTTATTGAGAACAATGCTCCATTTGATATGTTACTAGGAAAACCTTGGCTTGAAAGAGGTCGGGCCAGAAGGAAAGAAGAAGAAGTCTTAGAGCAGAAGAAGCAAGAATTAAAAGATTTCATTACTAGGAGGATCACACACTTGATTAAAGAACAGGAAAATAGATCAAAGTTGTTTAACACCAGAGACTTGGATGTCAAAGTTACAAGAACACTACAAGACCCACATAAGACTGAAGTACCTATTCTAGGTACAGATGAAGTATTACCCCTAATTTCTAGGAAAGGATCTCAATAGCGTGAAGTTACTATGCGAAAAGGAGATAAGAATCAGAATGGAAAAAGGAATACTGAGACGAAGCTCACTGGAAAGAAGGCTAGAAAACTAAGTAAGAAAAGAACTAAGATAAAAAAGATACAGAAGGTTCCAAAGGGAACTTCGCAGAAGGAAAATTTGCAAAACTGAAACTTCGTCGGGATATCTGAACAATGCCACATGGCACTTCACCATGGCGAAGCAATCTAGTTGTTGGAATAGTATAACCATTAGACCAACACCCCGAATGAGTAGAAAGGAATTTATGGCCAGGAAGCTCACCATCAGACCGTTGGAACCGTGCCGTAATGGACAGAACTGAGTTAATGAAGGCTTCTCACCCATTGCAAGAGATCTGTTGCCAAGTTATCTATTTATCCCATCATGCCATGCATCTAGAACACTTTTTATCTAAGCCCACAGAATATTTGATTTCGCACAGTGATAATCACACTATCACCATCCATCCCATTGCGTTGAGTAGTTACTCTTCTAACCCAAGATATTCAACCATGAGCGTATATTTCTGAATAACTTAGGCAATCGAAGAGTCTGTGAAGGAAGCACTTATCGACCTCATGACTGAAAGAGTCATGTCTAAAAGAGTAATTTTTGTGGGTGTTTAAGCGTCATCGATGAGAGGAGTGCAAGCCTCTTCGTCAACTTCTCACGGAGTCGGGCCATCCTGACCATCAACAGAAAAGAGAACCAAGAACAGAGATTAACTAGAAAATGTGACGTTGATCCCAACCATATTGTTCAACTACATCCTACCTCTGGTAGGCGCGGTGAGTCATGATAGTATGATAATATATTTTGAGTACACCATGGTTACTACGTACCTCCCAAAAGGGATATGCACAGTTAGAGAACAATAGGGAAAGATTGCAGCGTTGAAGTTCAGCGACTTCAACCTTGGAGATCACAAGAACCATAGCGTGCTTGCCCCATACAAATAATTTACCAGGACAAAGGGGAAGAACTCAAAGATCATCCCTCAGCCATGGACAATGAACCTCGCGCAGTCTAACCTGTTGAATGTAATGAAAATCATACACTTTGGAAGGCACCAAGAAGTCAATGCCTATGTCAAGCTACTACTTTCATGTTACCATGGAAGCTACTTATGGCTATACCACCATATCACAGTCAATATGATGTTGATCCATAGGATCATAGGATTGAGTATGCAAGGACTTGATCCACATGACCTCTATCCAAGAAAATCCATAGATCGCACACTAGCACAAAAGATCAAGGATACATATGGCGATGTTGAGAAGGGGACATGAGGCTACAAGGTAGATTCCATCCAGAATGGCACAATGCACCTAGCATGCCAACTAATTGCAGGAAAACTAGTAAGGAAGAACATACCTACACAGGGTATAGGCTTTGTCGTTGACCTCACAGGAAAATGCATGGAAGGTCGACAGATGAACTGGGCAAAGTACCTAGTCAATCAGTTGGAACTAGACTGCCACGAAGCACAGGATCAGGGCTATGAGTTTCACTTTAGCTGACTCTTGATCCTCATCATGTTTGTTTCCTGGGAAATGCTGAAAGGTGCGACCTTCCTGGACATCAAGCAATTCGAGCTGCTTGCTGCGAAGTTCACCATGCTCTGGTACTCAGGCGATATGAGAAAAAAATGGCAATCGAACATTGATTTTCACACATATTACCTCCAGCTAAAGAGAGCCATCGAAGCTGAGCCTCACATGACTCCAAACACCTTACAAATTTTCCGACCCCTGATGAAGTTTCCTGGAGATTGACACTTCATCTACATACAGCGTGAGCCGATGAACATATGGAGCAGTTTTAGTCATACTACAAGCTCATAGAAGAGGACCTCGAGGAGATAACTAAGGACTGGTCAGTTGACCTCCTTATCCCTGCTGACCTTGCAGAGATGTCTAACCCTGAACTTGATAGCCCGAAGGACACTCACAAAGAATAGGACACACCAAGAATTGGTAGAAGGAAGAAGACTGAAGAGGTCCAAGACTTAAGCAGTGCCTTAGAGAAGACCTCTTCAGTATCACCTGACCGAGGGGGTGATGATGAAGTAGAAGAGATAAAGGGAAAAGAATCTGAATATAAGCAAGGTGAAGTAACACTGCCTAGAGATGAGGCTGATCCCCTGAAGAAGAGGAAGGTTTCTCTACTGAAACCTTCTTCCCGAAAGAAATCAAGAGCCACCGTGACCAAGATGTAGACTGTACTCACTATCGATGATTTTGACTTCATCATAGCAGCTCTAAATGACGCTTCACAGGAAATCATGGAGAAACAAGAAGCCAAGAAGGAGGAAATGTACAAAATACTTGAGGTTGAACTCTGAGGAGTACAAGAGGACCTTCAGTCCAGTCACGCATTCTCCACTACACCCCTGCCATCAGGAGAACCAGAGTTGGGAGATGAACCATCCCAACTCCGCGAACTAGCAGATGCAACCAAAGCCCGCCTTCAACGAGCATAATAAGAAATAGAACAAGCCACCCAGGCCTTGAAGCAAGTGCAAGGAGTACTTGTAGAGCAATGTCGATTTGTGGAGCAGGAGAACGTTTCTCTCCAGACAAAGTTTGACGAAGAGAAAGCACAGATGCAACAAGAAAAAGAACAGTTGCTCGCAGAACAACTTGAAGTGAAAGAAACAATCAACATAGCACTTCTCTCTATGACAGGCTTAGAGCCACAGGTAGAAGACCAAGTCGAGCATCAAGTAGAGAAAATCGCAGAATCTATCCAGCAGCTACAACAAAGAATAACATACTTAGAGCTTCGCACAGTGCCCGACACTCCACAGGATATAAGGGATCAAAGAGAAGCAACTGCTCAGAGCACAGTTGAGAGAATAAAGGCCCTTGCCATGGAATGAAAGAAACTTAGTGATAACAGTACCCAGACTTATGATATACTTACTGAGAATCCATAACTGAAGGCACTGGAGTCACAACTCCAGGAGGTGAAGCAGCAAGAAGAAATAATATAAGCACAGTTGAATCCCCTGTTAACTATGGAAAGAATGAAGCGATCCGAGGCACAGTGCACTGCCCAGTAGCTGGTCCAAACCATTCAGAGAAAAATCATGGAAGTGACTCAGAGGCTCCAACTTGTACAGGATGAGGATTACCAACTGTTCATAGAGATCAAAGGCTGAGGAGAAGAACTAGAGCAACTTGTCACTGTAGCTGAATAGTGACTAGAGGGGCCCATCAACGAAGCAGTGATCCAAGAGTTCATTGAAAATGAGGCCATATCACAACAACAAGTTGAAGCAGATTGAGCCAAGCTCGAGGGTTTTGAATAATAACTACCCATACCAGAGTGACTCGGGATGAGTCACAAGTGAGTGTTGGGGGCTTGTTGGCCCTTGACCAAGTTTTGAGGTTTCTTTGTCATGTTTGACCTATTTTTGGGACTTTGACAGGCTGTCGAAGGCGTAGCGCAAGACGAAGTGGAGATCATGGGATCTCGGCCCCTTTTAGGGATTTTTGGGTTTTGGGCTTATGTAACGGGTATGGGAATGTCAACCCATGGGTTTACCCATGTTTAGTCCCAATTTTGTAATGTATAAATAAGTATCTAGGCAAATGTAAGAAGAGGTCAGTGTGCTAAGTGCTAAGTACGTGTTTTTTGAATGCTATGTAAGACTTGCAAGGCCAAGTGCAAGAGACTGTAAGAGATTGAGAGGAGGTTTTGTGTTGTAACCTAACTTGGAGAAGAAGGATCTAGTGAAGTGCACATATCTCTTGTCCTATGAAAAGTAGGGTTTTACGGCTCTATTCATGTAACTAATTGACAGAAGATAATAGAAGAGAAGAATATTTGGTGGACATAGTCCCAAGGTGGGGGTGAACCACATACAAGCTGTGTTGCTATGCTTTGTGCATTGTATAGATGTGTTTATGTGTTTACTTGTGTAGTTCTTTAATACAGATGAATGATAGATAGATATGTTGATGCTTTGTTCTTAATAATGTGGATGGATGTTAGATCTAACTTATGAAAATATGCTTAGTGCTTAAATACCTTAGATTTGAGTGAATACTGTGATGCTTTGTAGTTTAGGGTTTATCTGCGTCAAGAGTAGGATTTAACTGTGTTGTAACCAAGAACTGGATATTGATTAATGTTAACTTCTAAGTGCTTTGTTAAGTGTTAGAATCACAGAACTGTGTCCCAGCTAAGGTTGCATAAGTCTGAGTCCTGCAACCACCCCTGCTTCTACCTCGGGTGAGACTTCATCTACTTTGCAAGTGTTGCCAAAAGGGTCAGTAGTTAGGGTTTTGTTGGTGCGTTGTTGTAGGAACCCTGGGTCTGCCCCTGTGCCAAAAAAGGACATGATTTGTTTGATCTAAGAAACATTTCGAGAGTTATATTGATTGTCCGATCAAAATAAAGTGGAAGGATAGGATAAGCAAGGCCAAAGGCCCGAGATCCCAAATAGTCAAATTCCAGAAAACCCTTGGATCATGTTAATATTTTTGAGTCAAAGAAGGATCGTTAGATGAAGTCAAGTTACTCAAGGTTTATTCTTTAGGGAATCTCACTCCGATAGAATTGGGAAGTGGGAAAAGCGAATAACCCGAGGTCCTGAAGGCCGAAATGAATCTAGAACATTGATCTAGAACTGATCACAGTCATTGGATCAAGGATTCAGATGCACCTATAACCATTATATCTAGGAGGAGGACATGCGACACATAAGGAAATCCATGTCATTAAAGACCACGTCAGCAAGGACACATGGCGCAATCAAATGGTGACAAGTGTCAAGGTCTAGTTAGCATTTTAGGTACACATAAGTCACAAATCTAAGTGACACATGGCAGCCACTTGGCCAATGCCAAGTCAATAGTGATGTCAGCAAGTTATGTGACTCTGAGAGTATGTCCTTCACGGGAAACCAATTTCTACCACCAGCAACTTCCTAAAGCATCAAAGGTCGAAGTTAACGCTAATTGTTGATCTAATTTGGGAGAATTCTCGACCGTTGATCAAGTAAAGTGGAAGGATAGAGTAAATCATAAATCACAAAGTAACTCTAACCGTTGATCTACCTCAGGAGCATTCTCAACCATTGATCAAACATAGTGGAAGGATAGCGTAAGCGGAGGTGTTAACCGATAGTAAGCGATAACCACTGCTTTATTACTTATTCGGTAGGTTATCACTTCGGAGGAATTGAACTACTTCAGAGTTCTAGTAACCCAGAGTCCCAAAGTACCAAAGCTCCGAAATAAGATCTGGACCGTTGAATTTTATGGACACACGTCAACTCAAGATTAACACTTCAGACAAATTTAGCCCAGGAGAATTGGAAGTTTATAAAAATAACAAACCCCCTAAGATGCAAAGTCCCAGAGGAAATGAAAACCGTCCATATCACGATTGAATCACAACCATTAGATGAGGATAAGCAAATTGTGAGAAATGAGTCTTTTAAAAAAGAATGATCAGACCATTGATCTGAAATCATGATCAATGATGAGGATTAAAACCGTGAATTGAAGTTTCTTGAAATATAACACTCTGGAAGATATCACTTCAGAGATAACAATATTTGGTGAAAACAATAAAAATTCTAGAGCGTCGAAGCCCGAAGAACATGGTCCCATCACTGGACATATGGAGGATAAAAAGAAAAAGGGGAAGAATTTTGAAGAACAAAACATTGGTCTCGTGATACAGCAATATGGGTGAAAGAAGAGGAAGCGCTTAAATTAATAATCTTGTGGTTCTGCGCATATGGTCATATGAAAAACATGGTTTGAAGGAAGTGCCTCTACAGAACTCGATTTCTGCAACATTTGCAATGACAGGTTTTTAGCCAGAATAGAATAAATTCAAATTAAAGTTAAACAAGGGATTTGAAGTCTTTAAATCAAACTGTTAATGATAATAATAATAATAGAAATTATTATTATTAATTCAATGAAGAGGTGTATGAAGAGGTGTAATGGTTTAAACAAAGAGATATAATGCTTCAAACTCATACCTATCGGGAGACTATATAAACAAAGAAGTATGGTGAACAAAAGGTGTAGTTGAACGTGTTGAAGTATATATATTTATATATAATGGATAGAATGAAGGTTCATTCTATCAGGTTTGTTCCTGTTTACAAGCTGGGCCTTGTATGAGGATTGGATTCCTCACATCTCAGTTGGATCTGAGATCAACAAGCTAGGACTTGTTATGAGGGTTGGATTCCTCATTTCTTAGTTGGATCTGAGAACTACAAGATGGGTCGTGTAATAGAGAGTTGGGTCTCTCATAATTGTTTGAATATGAATATTGATCTTATGTATTCATTCAAGTTAAATAAATAAATAAAATGTTTATTCTTTTATATATTGGTTGAGAAATTGAAATAAATATATGTTCTTTAATTAATTTATGAAAAGTGGAAATTGTGCAAAGTTTTGTGACACTGATTCACCCCCCCTCTCAGTGTCAAGTGTACATTTCAACAATTGGCATCAGAGAAGGTGCCTTCAATACAATTTAAACACTGGAAGGTAGATTCTGAAGAAATGGGTGGACACATTGTTATCTCCACAAATGAATCTCCCTTATTTGATGGAACAAATTATTCATCATGGAGGGAAAATATGAAAAGATATGTGAAGTCAAGAGGATATGGAGTTTGGGATTTGGTAGTAAGTAATCCCTAGAAATTAACTACTTCAAATATTAAAACCAAAACTGCAAAGGAAGAAAGGAGAAACAATTCATTAGCCTTAAAAGCAATCCAGGATGGATTGTCAGACCAAGTCAAAGAAAAGATGAGACACTACAAATCTGCTAAAGAATTATGGCTCCACCTAGAAAATAGTTATTAGAATGAAACACAAGAAGAAGAGAAACCCTATCAAAGTAAGGAACAAGACTCAGAAAAAGAGGATTCATGTCATAAAACATAACAAAACTCAGAAGAAGAGAATTCTTATCAAGATAAGGAACAAGATAAAGAAAAGGAGAATTCCAATCAGATTGAAGAACATAATATAGAGAAAGATATTTCTAATCATAATGAAATAAAGTACTTAATTCAATCTTCAATCAGAAATGAAGAAGACAAACTCATCAAGGAATTGAGGCACACCTCAGTAGTCACTAAAGAAAAATTGCATAATCTTTAGACTAATGTTACAGTTGCAATAGAAGAGATTCATATGGAACTAGGAAATTATATACATATTAAAGTTCCTATGGAGGCTCTTGACAATATTGAGTACGCAAATATGTGCACTCTAGAAGAGTTGGAGAAATTTCAACAAAAATATATGTTTCTACTACAACAGTTAGATCAATCTAACCATGAAGAGCATGAGCAAAAGATTCAGTTAGAAAACAAAGAAGAAGAGATCAAAATCTTGAAAAGTGAAGTTGCTAATATAACAAAAGAGAGGGAAGAATTAAAGACACTTGACAGTAAAATAAAAGAAGTACTAAAAGAAACAAAAGAATTGGTTAACATCCTCAAAACTCAAGTTGAGGAAACTAAAGAAAGTGAAGAAGTATTGAAGATCCAGTTAAGAAAATTCTTACCACATGTTGGAATTGGAAATCATCAACTTCAAAAAGATAAATGAAAGTACTATTGTATATATAATGACTCAAATTGAAGAAGCTAAGGAAAAGGAAGAAGACCAGAAGATCCAAATAACTAAAAAGGAAGAATCGTGCCAAATTTTTTAATTAGAAGCCATCAACCTCAAAAGGATTCAACTAGAATACGAGGAATAAATCAAAATATTGAAAACTAAAGTTTTTGATATAAAAAAAGATATGGAAGAATTGAAGTGATCCATATGGATGTTGCTGGACTCCCACCTATTCCAATTGGTTTGTTTTGGCATTTTTCTAGTTTGGCAATTTTTCCTAGTTTTTGGGTCCCTGACTTCCGCAGCCATTTTGAGGCCATAAAAAACGTTTTTAGGGCTCGCCATAGTCAAAATATATACAAAGTCAGATTCTGACAAAAACATGTGTATTCCTCGTAAAGAACTTTCCAACTGGCTATCGTGTGCCTAAAATGGAGATCGTATGCAAAAGTTACAACCCCGGGAAGTTGATGTAGTAGCTTACCCCAACGGGGCCCACATGACTTTTGGCGCTTCATCTCCTAGGGTTATGTATTTGGATGTATAGGGTTTTGGAATTCATGTTTATTGTAAAAAGGCCTTCAAATCCTCATTGTAATTATCTTCTTGCGAATGAGTCCAGCCGTCACATCTCTTCTCAGAGATAATTCACCACCATTCCAGCAAGCTTGTTTTCCGCTGCATTTAATAGTTTCAACTTATTTCCTTATTGAATAGAAACCAGATTTACTATATCTTTGTTATTATGTGTTAAAAGTATTTTAATAATTTGTATTAACTTCGTTTTGCTCATAAAATCTCGATCAGTTGTATCAGAGCGTTCTGCTCCTTATCGTTCTTAATGCATGTCCTCAATGAGGTCAGGGTACAAAGAATTGGGTCTCGAGCTTGTTTCTATTGAGGACAAAATCTCTCGCACACCCAAGAGACCTCTCATAGTGGGAGAAAAGAAAGAAAATGGGATAGGGGATCCTTTCAAAATATTTCTTGAGGAATCCCTCACGCAATAAAGGAATGAGATGATGGATAGTTTTGTGCAAATCCTTCGGTGGCTACCGACAGGCGATGCATCTTCCTCGAGGGGAGGCATCACCCCCTTCAAGGTACAAATCAACTTTGATATTCCTATATTTGAAGGTTAGATAGATGCAGATGTTGTAGAAAAATTGTTGAATCTACTAGAAGGGTGTTTTTTTGTCCTTAACTTTTTGAATAGAGAAAAGATTAATTTTGTGCTCCTCAAAGTTGTTCCCCATGTCAAAGATTGGTGGGAAAATTTCTGTGAGAAAATAGAAATAGAGTAACCCTCACTATTTATAGTCGTAGCCACCTGGTAATTCTTTAGGGATGTTATTAAAGAACAATACTACCCTGTTAGAAGTCATGATGACTTGTATACAAAATGGACCACACTTCGGTAAGAAAGAGACCAAGTAGTGCCAGAGTTCACAAATATCTTCCATACCTTGTGCACCAAGATAGGTATCAAATATTCAGAGTGGCATCTGGTGCTCAAGTATCGTGGTTCTTTTCATAGATACATCCATACCGAAATGGAATTTCTGGACATCTCGTCATTGGGTGTGACCTATCAATATGCTATCAAAATCAAGCAGAAGCTCAAACAAAAGACACGACAATTTGAGCCTAAGAACCCCTCACAACAAAAGATAGGAAAGGGAAGCCCAACCCACAGGACAAAGGACAGAGAAAATATGGATAGTATCAAGAAAACCAGTCCAAGATGAAAGCAAATAAGGACACTGAAAAGACAAAGAAATATACAGAAAAGTAGTGTGACTTCTATAAGATCCCTTGGCATAACACTGTTGATTGCTCCTAAAAGGAATCATTGGTGGTGGAAGTGAAATCCTTTGAATCAGATGCAGGTTCTGACTCTGAGTTAGAACGAGAGAGGGGAATACGGATCATTAACACAGAACCCAATTCCACCATTTCTACCACCAAGCTCCATCCTGGTGAGCCAGACAAGCCAGAAGAAGGTGATTTCCTTTTCCATTCACAGATGTGGGTAAAAGGCACCTCAATACACTTCATTGTTGATAGTGGTAGCCAGAAGAACCTCATCTCAGCAGAGGTTTTCAAGTGGTTGGACCTACTGACAATGTCGCACTCGCATCCCTACACCATTGGATGGCTCTGCCAACGAAGCGATCTTTGCGTCAACCAACAGTGTTGACTGTCATATGAAATCAAGCCCTTCAAAGATGAGGTATTGTGTGATGTTCCTCATATTGAAGTTTTTAATGTTCTTTTGGGCCAACCTTATTTATGGAAATGTCATGTTGTATATGAGTCTAGGCCTTGTAGTGTTATTATTACTTTGAACAAGAAATTGTACATGATACCCGAGGCAGTCCCACCTAGTGCTATTTCCGTGATCTCTTCCAAGGAATGCAGAAAGGTCATCTCTCAAACTGGTAAATTTGTCTTCTTCATGATTCACTCTCAAAGTGAGCGAAAGATCAAAGCCACATTCAGGGCCTCCATGATCGATCTCTCCACACAATATAAGAAAGTGGATATGGTCATGGAAGAATACTCATATATATTTTCCTCACCTATCGGGGTACCTTTGCACTTCCAAGTCAAACATCCCATCGATCTAACCCCTAGTGCGTTGCTACCCAATGGGCCAGTCTATAGTCACTCTCTGTTAGAAAATGAGGAGATCAAGAGGAAAATCCAAGAACTACTCCACAAGGGGCACATCCATCCCATATCATCACCTTGTGGGATCCCAATCATGTTGATGCATAAGAAAGATGGGACCTGGTGACTCTGCATTGATTACTGAGCTCTGAATAAAATCACAGTCCGAAACTGGTATCCGATTCCCTGAATCGACGACCTCCTTGATAAGATCACGGGAGACAAATACTTTAGTATGATTGATCTGAACTGTGTCTATCACCAAGTCCCAATAGAAAAGACATATGTATGGAAGACCACCTTCAAATCAAAAGAAGGTCTTTTTGAATGGTTGGTCATGCCCTTTGGTTTGACAAATGATCCAACAAATTTTATGAGGATGATGGATGATATCCCGCGAAATTTCACCAATAATTTTGTAGTGGTGTATCTGGATGACATCTTCATCTACAACAAGACTTGGGCAGAACACTTGCAACATATTCAGTAGGTTCTACACAAACTACGATAGCACAAGCTATATGAAAACTTGGAAAAATGCTCCTTCGGCATGGACAGGGTCCATTACTTAGGCTACATCATTGATCAATATGGTGTGCATGTGGATCCATCCAAGATCCAAGTCATCTGTGACTGGCCATCCCCAACCACACTCACTTATATTCAAAGCATCTTGGGCTTCACCAATTTATATCACAAGTTCGTGTTTGGGTTCTCTCATATCGTATGGGCCCTCAACCAAGTAACCAGGGGTGGTGGGAAGGAAAACTTTGTGTGGGGATTTTCCCAACAATAAGCCTTCAATTATTTGAAGAAGCACTTATGCTCATCTCCAGTACTTTCATTACCGGACCTGCAACATCCCTTTGACATCGAGATAGATGCTTCAGACTATGCTTTGGGCATTGTTCTCACTCAACACGACCACCCCTTGGCATATGATAGTGAGACACTATCATATGTTGTCCATAAGTACCCTACTTATGACAAATAAATGTACTCCACTATATAATCTTTCTGCCAGTGGAGACATTACATTCTTTGGAAGGAGACAGTCATCCACACTGATCATAAGCCACTACAACTCATGCAAACCTAAGGCAAATTGCAAAATGACTGCCATCAGAAGTGGTCCGCATACTTCCAGCAGTTCCATCTCAATATCAAGTATAAAATAGGAAGTACCAACTAAGTTGTTGATTTCCTCAGCAACTCTAGTCGTGACACTCACCATGGTGCTAGACTCTTGCGGCCATGAGACCTTCAGATGCCCCCACCTCTATGAGACAGACCCTGACTTCTCCACCACCTACCAAATATTGGGCGCGAACTTAGTGGTCACTAATTTCCATATTCATGATGGGATGTTGTGTTGTCTATTCCATCTCTACATTCCATCAAGAAAGCGTTCAAAGATTATTTGGGAAGCTCAGTACAATTGGGTGGCAGGACACTTTGGCATAAAAAATATAGTGGTAGTGTTGCAGAAACATTTCTACTGGTAGAAACTTCGACAAGATGTCGACAAGTATATCAGGTCCTGCACTGCCTGTGCTATTGTCAAACCGACCACTAAGAAATAGGGTATGTACACACCTCTTCCTACTCCTAACAGGTCGTGGGAATCCATCTCAATGGACTACATTTCGGGCCTTTAGTCCATCAAGAGGGGAAATGACAGTGTTTTTTTGGTTGTTGATCACTTTTTCAAGATGGCGATTTTGGCCGCCTACAAGAAGAGCATCACAATAGAAGCCACTCATGTTGGCCCTTGGTTATGTATTAAGGAATAAGGTGAATATTAAAAAAGAAATACAAAAAATGAAGTGCACGAAAGGCACACAAACCAAGGAAGGGTTGAAGTGGTTAAAGAAGCATAAAATAAGGAATGAGGTAAAGGAAAAGAAAGTCGTTGAAAGAGAAGATCAAGGAAGACAAAGAAGCAAGGAAGATGAATCGTGGAGAAGTCAACAAGAGGAAGAATAGACTAATAGGTTCTTTGGAGAACCTCACGGAGAAGAAGGAAGGACAAGCTGGAAAAGCCCTTAAGATGCGGGTCATGCGGACCTAGGGTTCTGGCATCTAGGGTTTTGGCACCTAGGGTTTTAGTACCTAGGTTTTTGACACCTAGGATTCGGTCTAAGGGTGTCTAAAGAGTCATGAAATGTATAAATAAAGGTCTAGAAGAGTTTAGAGGGGTTGTTTATGGGTTACTATTATTGTTGGTGAGAGCAATATTGAGAGATAGAAGTGTGTTGCGCTTATATTCTGGATCTGAAGTTGGGTGTGAAGATCAACCCTGCAACTGGGTGCACAGGGAGGGGAGAAAGAGAGGAAGAGAGAGAGAAAGAATCTGCAACTAAGTGACGAGATAGAACTGTATGTTTTTATATGATATATCAAGAAACACAATTATGTGGACGTAGCCCTAGGGAGAGAGTGAACCACGTAAATCTCGTTGTTCTTTGTGGTTGATATTGTGTTATTTGTTATCTATTATATTTTTATTGCATCGATGTTTTCCCTATTAAATATAGAAGGTATAAGCTAACTTCGCAAAGATAAGTATAAGACTGTTAATTAATCTCTAGGATATATTGTGTTGTTGTTCTAGAACCACTTTGAAATTCCTTTGGTTGTAGACACCTATGTCCTGCAATCCCTCTATTGCTATTTCAAGTGAGACTTCATCTACTTCGTATGTGTTTCCTAAAATACCAATAATTAGGTCTTGTTGGTGCATTGTTAGAGTTGAAACCTGGGTCTGCCCCTGTGCCAACAAATGGTCCTCAGAGATGGCCTCTGGTGGTCCACTTTACACAAGGATGCTAAGGAATACTACAGAGCCTGCGATGTATGTCAGAGAATAGGGAAGTCGTCCATAAGGGATGAGATGCCTCTATCACCTCAGTTAACCTTACAAGAATTTGAGAAATGGGATATAGAATTTGTGGGACTGATCAACCCACCAGAAAATCGCACAGGAGCTCGATACATCATCACTGCTAAAAAATATTTGACCAGATGGGTAGAAGCAAGAGAAGTTAAGGACTGTAGTGAAACTACCACTGCGTGGTTCATCTTTGATGATATCATAACCAGATTTGGATGCCAAAAGATCCTTATGAGTGATCAAGGCACACACTTCATCAACAAAACTATTGAATCCTTGAATCAGGAGTTCGAAGTTCACCATCAGAAGAGCATTCCATAAGACCCACAGGCGAATGGTAAAGCTTTCAATAAGATCTTGGAGACAGTGTTGACTAAGATTTGTAGTGTTAACAGAGATGATTGGGATCTGAGAATTCCAACAGTGTTATGGTCTTATAGAACTACTTACAAAAATTTAACTATGCAGACTCCCTTTAAGTTAGTATATGGCTTGGAAGCAGTGGTACCTGTGGAATATTTGGTTCCTAGTTTAAGAATTGCATCATTCAAAGGTATGGACGACACTGACGTTGTTCAAGACAGATTCATGTAGCTAATGGAACTAGAAGAAGATAGGTTCATTGCAGGATTTCATCAACAGGTACAAAAAGAGTGAGAAAAGGCTTACCATGAACGACATATCAAGAGAAAAGCATTTAAACAAGGATATTTGGTACTTTTGTATGACAACAATTTTATGAAGAATCCAGGGAAGTTCAGGACACATTGTCTTGGGCCATTTGAGGTTGTCTATATTATAGAATGTGGAGCTGCACAGTTGAAGACGCTTAAGGGAGAATGGAAGGATGGTCTAGTGAATGGGATCCAGTTGAAGTTGTACTATGATAACCAGTTGTCGCGATGCTCTCAATGAAAGAAAACTAAGAAGGGTCTAGGTACTAGGTGCAGTTGAAACTGCGTACCAGACATAGAAAAGATAGTCTTCACACAATAGGGAGGGACAGATCAGAAAGCATAGGTTGCTCCGCGAGTTTGTAGTCGAAGTAATACAAAAGGTTCAACCCTACAGTGACTCAGGATGAGTCACATGTGAGTGTTGGGGGCCTCTTGGCCCTTGGTTATTTATTGAGGAAGAAAGTGAATATTAAGAAAGAAATACAAAGCATGAAGTGTGTGAAAGGCACACAAACCAAGGAAGGGTCGAAGTAGTTAAAGAAGAATAAAATAAGGAACGAGGTAAATGAAAAGCAATCCATTGAAATAAAAGATCAAGGAAGACAAAGAAGCAAGGAAGATGAATCTTTGATAGGTCAACAACTGGAAGAAGACACTAATAGGTGCTTTGGAGCACCTCGCGGAGAAGAAGGAAGGACAGGATGACAAAGCCCTTAAGATGTGGGTCATGCAGACCTAGGGTTCTGGCATCTAGGGTTTGGGCACCTAGGGTTTTGACACCTAGGTTTCAGTCTAAGGTTGTCTAAAGAGTCATGAAATGTACAAATAAAGGTCTAGAAGAGTCTAGAGGGGTTGTTTTTGGGTTACTATTATTGTTGGTGAGAGCAATATTAAGAGATAGAAGTGTGTTGCACTTGTATTCTTGATCTTCAGTTGGGTGCGAAGATCAATCCTCCAGCTGGGTGCACAGGGAGGGGATAAAGAGATTAAGAGAGAGAGAAAGAATCTACAGCTAAGTGCATAGATAGAACTATATGTTTTCTTATAATATATCAAGAAACATAGTTATGTGGACGTAGCCCTAGGGAGAGGGTGAACCACATAAATCTTTTTGTTCTTTGTGGTTTATGTTGTGTTATTTTCTATCTGTTATAATGTTATTGCATGTATGTTTTCCCTATTAAATATAGAAGGAATAAGCTAACTTCACGAAGCTAAGTATAAGACTATTAATTTATCTCTAGGATATATTGTGTTGTTGTTCTGGAACCACTTTGTAATTCCTCTGGCTGTAGACACCTATGTCCAGCAACCCCCCTATTTATAATTTGAGTGAGACTTCATCTGCTTCCCAGGTGTTGCCGAAAGAGATAATAGTTAGGTCTTGTTGGTGCATTGTTAAAGTTGAACCCTGGGTCTTCTCTTGTGCCAACAACTCCCAAGCTCTTCTTTGAATGAGTATGATTAAATTTTGGGATCCCACAAACCATTGTCTCAAATCAGGACAGTCGTTTCCTCAACACATTATGGTTGAGCCTATGGTCACTGCTGGACACTAAGCTCACCAAATCCACTTCCTTCCACCCCCAGACAGATGGCCAAACTGAGGTCGTCAATTGGATGATCATGCATATCCTGCGCATGTACAATTACAAGAACCCCCCCACATGGGATAAGAGTCTTCCCTATGTCCAACATAGCTACAATTGATCCATGCATCACTCAACTAGCCATAACCCCTTTCAAGTGGGGTTGGGATTCCAACAATTGGGCCCCATAGATGTTGCACTACCCGTGGCGACCACCTCGACCGACTTGTTCCCTGCTCCACCTAAAGCTGACAAAGACACCTGGTTCATTGAGTGGATCTATCACATCCACCAACAGGTTCAATATATTTTACAGAAGTCCAATGCTAAGTACAAGCAGTGCCATGATCAACACTGGGTGCCATATAAGTTTAAGGTGGGTTACAAAGTTTGGTTGCACTTGCAGAAAGAACTCCTTACAATTCCCCATTGAAAGATTCACCCACTCCATTATGGGACGTACACCATCACCAAGGTTTTTTGTGACAATTCTTTTGATATCAAAATTCCCCCTTTCCTTGGTTTGTACCTAGTATTCAACATGGCTCTCCTTTAGCCATATTTCCCACCATTATTGGACACCTCAGAGATAACAGAGCAGTTGAAGCCAATAGAGCTCAACTCTGACTACATGAAACAAGAATCCAATGATCATATTGTGGACACACAGGTCAAGGGCACTCAACAACAAATGATCCATCTTTATCGAGTTGTCAAAGCAGGGCAACTCCTGCACCAAGGCAAGTGGCTCACCCGGGGCCAAATTCAACATAAATTTCCTCGTCTTATGGTGGTACTCAACGCAATGGAGAAAATCTATTCCTAAAGGGGGAGGATTGATCCATATGGATTTTGGTGGCCTACCACCTATTCCAACTAGTTCATTTTGGAATTTTTCCAGTTTGGCAATTTTTTCCTATTTTTTGGGTCCTTGATTTCCGGGGCCATTTTGAGGCCCTAAACAACGTTTTTAGGGCTTGCCACAATTAAACTATAGACAGAGTTAGAGTCTGAAAACAACATCTGTATTCCTAAGAAATACCTTTCCAATGGGCTATCGTGCACATAAAACGAAGATCGTATGCAAAATTTACGACCCCGAGAAGTTGATGTACTAGCTTACCCCAATGAGGCCCACATGAATTTTGGCACGTCATCTCCTAGGGTTAGGTATTTGAATGTATAGGGTTTTGGAATTCTTGTTTATTGTAAAAATGCCTTTAGAGCCTCATTGTAATCATGTTCTTGTGAATGAGCACAACCGTCACATCTCTTCTCAGAGATAAGATGCCACCATTCCAGCAAGCTTGTTTTCCGCTGCATTTTATAGTTTCAGCTTATTTCCTTATTGAATAGAAACCAATTTTAATGTATCTCTGTTATTATATATTAAGCATCTTTAATAATATGTATTCATTTTGTTCTTCTCATAAAATCCAAATCATGAAGACATATGACAAAACTATTAAATGCAAAGAAGTCTTGGATGAGATAGAAGAAATAGTCATCAATCTAAAGACTCAACTTGAACATGCTAATAAAGTGGAAGAATCCTTGAAGATTTAGTTAACTAAAAAGGAAGAGACACGTCACATGTTGAAATTGGAAATAATCAGTCTCAAAAAGATGAATTAAAAGAAAAATAAAACTTTCAATTTCTAGAATAGCTCAGCTATCCTAGATAATATTTGGAACAATCAAATATCAATTGATGACAAAACTGGTCTTGGATACAATAAGAAAGAAGACAGTGACAAGAGGAGGACCATTTACAAACAGGAGAAAGGATCATCCTTCTCAAAAGGAAAAGCTGCAATCACAAAGCAATTATAAGTCATGAACTTTTTTAAGGAAGGAAGCTATAGAAGTAAAAAGGAAGAAGAAAATCAAAAGATAGATCTCTCAAGCCAAAATAAATTCAAAAATGGAAACACCTTCAATGGATATTCCTTTTCTTGTCATAAATTTGGCCATAAAGCAATGGACTGGAAGAAACTAGAGAAAGGATATACAGGAAAATCCAAAAACTCAATTAGATGTTGGAGATGCAATTTTGTTGAGCACACGACAATTTTTTGTCATACAATGAGATGTTACAACTGTGATAGGTTTGGGCACAAATCCAAAAATTGCAGGAACTCAAAAGGCCAATACACAAATAAATCATTCAATTCAAGGAGAAAATCTAATAAAATTTGGAAGAAAAAAGGAGATAAAAAAATCTCCAAAAACACAATTAGAAAGAGAAGGTCCAAAAAGAAGAATATCTCATAGAGAGATATGGAGAAGAAAATATGAAGGAGAAAGCAAGAAAGATGATATTACACCTTAAAATGAAGAAATTAATAATAAGAAAATGATGGGTCAAGGTCCTAATAAAGAATGTGAAATTCAATATGAAATAGATCAAGCTCAAGAAAGGGAAGTTCCTATAGACGAATATGGGACAATATCAAATTATGATTATGTCATGATTTTTTAGACAAAGAAATAAAATACAAAAGGAAGTTTAAATTGGTTTCTACAAAATCAAAGGATTATGCCAAGAGTTTTTAAAATAACATATGGAAAATATTGACTATCTAAAGATTAGTGATGAAAAGAAAAATCATTGGTAGGGTTAGTTGTAGAATACAATAAGGAGAAAATGGACAAAGAGGACCATCACCTTAGGGGGATTATGAGCTCAGAAGGAACAAGAAAAAGGGGGGGGAGAGAAGAGAAAAAGTAGCTGAGAGATTCAAGAGATATCAATCAACAAAGATCAATTGATAACAAAATTGGTATTAGATCAATTGGTATCAATCCTCAATTGATATTCCTGTAGAATATCAAAGAAACAAGAATAAGAAGCAGATCAAGAAGATCAGTAAGATTCATACCCTTGTCCTATTTGACAAACAAAAGACAATAAAAACTCAGGGGGAGTATTTTTGGTAATCAAATAAGAAAGTAATTAGAATATGTTTAAAAGAATTGATCACTACAAGTTGGTATCAAGAAGACTACTTATTTGAACACAAATATCTCAATGGACTAAGATAAGCAGTTAGTAAATTCAGAGGGGGAGAAAAATAGTCAGAGCCTCACTCTTTGTCATTGATGTCAAAGGGGGAGAGAAGTAGTAAAACAAAGTTAAATAGAAAACAAATTTTCTATCATATAGAAAAGAATATCAGTGATAGAGGGAGCAAAGGTATGAACTCATTTTTGTTTTACAAATATGTTTCCCTCAATGAAAAGGGGGGAGATTGTTGGCATTATTGATTATGTGTTGTCATTGATGGAAAGATGATTCCAACATGTACAATAATCATAAGAAAAGAAAGATCACCTTGGTTCATAAGAAGATAACCTTGTGGCAGAAGAAATTCGTGATCACTATCTCATGATAGGATTAAAAATGATCCTATGACTCTAAAGCTCAGGAGAGGTATCATACAGAGAATCTATGTACATAAGGAGTAAAGAATGCAAAAATAGTTATTAAAAGATCAGTAGAAATAGAAATGAAAAATATCATAAGAAATAAATTTTAATCGAAGCTCATAAGGGAAAGCACATTGCACAAACGCGATAGGGATCGAATTCCCAACATATCAACGATCTTGGTTTAGTTGGAATCCAAGTATAAACCTAAAATCGTAGAAGAGATGACTCACATGAGGCTAAGAAGATATGATGCATAGGATCCGTCCATTATCATTTCGGGATAGTCTAGGACCGTCATATTGAGGGGAATTCAAAGGTTGGGAAGAATTATATCTCAACCAACAAATCTGAAGCAGGAGCTTCAGGAGGTTTTTCAAATGTTAAGATCAAGGAAGGACATGAGTCGTCAAATCTAAGAAACATTTCAGTAGTTATATTGACCGTCCGATAAAGATAAAGTGGAAGGATAGGATACGCAAGGCCAAAGGACCAAGATCCCGAATAGAAAAATTCTCGACAACCATTGGATCATGTTAATATTTTCATGTCAAAGAAGGATCGTTAGATGAAGTCAAGTTACTCGAGATTTATTCTTCGGGGAATCTCACTTCCAGAGAATTGGGAAGTGGGAAAAGTGAATAACCTGAAGTCCCAAAGGACGAAATGAATCTAGACCATTGATCTAGAATTGATCACAATCGTTGGATCAAGGATTCATATGAACCTATGACCGTTAGATCCAGGAGGAGGACATGTGACACATCAGGAAATTCACGTCAGTAACTACCTTGTCAGCAAGGACACGTGGTGAAATCAAATGGTGACAAGTGTCAAGGTACACTTGGAATTTTAGTTACACATAAGTAACAAATCTAAGTGACATGTGGCAGCCACTGGGCCAGTTCCAAGTCAACAGTGACGTCAACAAGTTACGTCACTCCAAGAGTATGTTTTTCGGGGGAAACTAGTTTCTACCACCATCAACTGCCTAAAGCGTCAAAGGTCGAAGTTAATTCTAATCATTGATCTAATTCGGGAGAATTCTTGATCATTGATCAAGTACAGTGGAAGGATATATTAAAGTGTAAATCACTAAGTAACGCTAACCATTGATCTACTTCGGGAGCGTTCTCAACCGCTGATCAAGCATAGTGGAAGGATAGCGTAAGAGGAGGTGTTAACCGATAGCAAGCAGTCACCACCACTTTATGACTTATTCGATAGGTTATCACTCTGGAGGAATTAAACTACTTCAAATTTCTAGTAACCCGGAGTCCTAGAGTACCGAAGCTCCAAAACAAGATCTGTATTGTTGAAGGTTATGGACACACGCCAACTCAAGATTAACACTTCGGTGAAATTTAGTCCGGGAGAATTGGAATTTTATAAAAATAAAAGACCCCCGAAGCCGCGAAGTACCAGAGGAAACAACAAATGTCCATCTCACGATTGAATCCCAGCCATTAGATAAGGATATGAAAATTGTGAGAAATCAGTCTTTTAAAAAAGAATGATCAAACCATTGATCTGAAATCATGATCAGTGATGGGGATTAAAACCATGAATTGAAGTTGCTTGAAATATAACACTTTGGAAGATATCACTTCAGAGATAAAAATATTTGGTGAAAAGAAGAAAAGTTCCAAAGCACCAAAGCCCGGAGAACACGGTCCCAACACTGGACATATGGGAGATAAAATGAAAAAGGGGAAGAATTCTTAAGCACGAAACATTGGTCTTGTGATAGAGGAATACGAGTGAAATAAGAGGCAGCACTTAAATTAATAATCTCTTGGTTCTGGGCATATGGTCATATGAAAAACATGGTTTGAAGGAAGCACCTCTGGAGAACTCAATTTCTGCAACATTTGCAGCGACATGTTTTTAGCCAAAATAGGATAAATGGAAATTAAAGTAAAACAAGGGATTTTAAGTATTTAAATCAAACTATTAATGATCATAATAAGAATAGAAAGTATTATTATTAATTCAATGAAGAGGTATATGAAGACATGTAATGGTTCAAACAAAGAGACATAATGCTTCAAAATCATACCTATTGGGAGACTATATAAACAAAGATGTATGGTGAACACAAGGTGTAGTTGAATTTGTTGAAGTATATATATTTATATATAATGGATTGAATGAAGGTTCATTCTATCAGGTTGGTGCTTGTTTACAAGTTGGGTCTTGTATGAGGATTGGATTCCTCACATATCAGTTGGATTTGAGATCAACAAGATGGGACTTGTTATGAGGTTTGGATTCCTCATTTGTTAGTTGGATTTGAAAACTACAATCTATGTCTCTCATAATTGTTTGAAGATGAAGATTGATCTTATCTATTCATTCAGGTTAAATAAATAAATAAAATATTTATTCTTTTATATATTGGTTGAGAAATTGAAATAAATATATGTTGTTCAATTAATTTATGAAAAGTAGAAAATTGTCCAAAGTTTTGTGACACTGATTCNCTCAGTGTCAAGTGTACATTTCAACAGTTTCTAGAAAATACCTTCAAACTAAGGTAAGGGGTTAAACTTGTGCTTCAAGTTTTTAGTTGACCTATGATGCTTTCTTCAGGCATATCATTCACATCTATACCATAGTTTTTTTGAAAAGATGTGGAAGAGTCGGGACGTGAGCCTAACCCTGTATGGTTGCAATTCAAATCATGATTTTGTGTGATGACAGAATGATATCAAAATTCTTTATTGCAACAACATAGATTTTCATTCACCACGAAATCATCAAATGAAATAGGGCTTAGTATATTATCCTGATCCTTCACTCGCAAAGAACGATAACATTTAGATTTATGGAAAAACTAGACTGGCACTGAAAATCATCACAGTGAACTTGGTGTTGATCTCACGAAATATTTTTATGCACAGTCTACATGTAGTATCCAATGGTGCCAACCTCCTTCATATGAAATTCCACATTGTTAATCTATTGAAACCCTTGTTCGAAAATTTCTTTGCCTGAAAATCCTTGTCAACCATCCTACAATACATCTCTTCCTCATGTTGGCATACTTCATATTTATCAATGCATAGATCATGTTGAATTTTTATATGAGATGGAAATATTCACACAAGAATCAAGTTATCTCTCTCATTTTCATGGGCTCTCCTATGATGGATTCAAGCCCAATGCTTCTCTAATACAATTTTTATTTTTATATAAGATGATATACAATCAATTTTATTATTACAATGATGAGTGTTCCATATATAGAGAACATATGGTGACCATGCATGAAAGGATGCATCCCTTGGAAAATAAATAAATATTTATTTATTATATATATTTATACTTTGTATTATAAATATCGTGTCATATATTATATGATATTATATATATATATATATATTTATAAATATATATGTATATATATTTATATATGGAAGAATGTCTTTCCGATGTTGTCTAAACATCAACAAGAAGGGTTTGGAGAGAGAGTGATACTGATTGTGAGAGGAAGGGGGGAGATAGAGGGAAGGGGGGCTAGAGAGATATAAATAGAGAAATGGGGGGAGAGTAGAGGAGAGAGAGGGAGGGGTAATATAGTGAGAGTGAGACTATCAAAAATGAGAGAGAGAAAGACGTGGTGGATGAGGTGGGGGAGAGCAAGAGTGCATGAGAGCAGGAGAGAATAAGACAAAGAGGATGGGTAGAGACAATTAGGGAGGAGGGAGGACGGGAGAGAGAAATACAAATAGGAGGGGTAGAGACAGAGTGTGAGAGGGAGGAGAGGGATAAAGAGAGGGGGGTAGAGAGAGGGATAGTGAGAGGAAGGGAAGCAAAGAGGGAGACATAGAAGGCAGGTAGAGAGAGAATGAGAGAAAGGAGGGGATACAGAGGGAGATAGAGGGAAGTGGGGATAGAGATATATAAAGAGAGAAATGTGGGGAGAGTAGAGGAGAGAGAGGGAGGGGGGTATAGTGAGAATGATACTAACAACAATGAGAGAGAGGAAGAGGTGGTAGATGTAGGAGAGCAAGAGATGAGAGATAGTGGGAGGGAGGGGGAAAGATAGAGGGAGGAAGGGGGTAG
>ML780373.1:211288-278138 GCA_009831015.1 Picea engelmannii | reverse complement strand
GAGAGGAAGACAAAGATAGTGGGTAGAGAGAGAGTGAGAGGAAGGGGGGCGAGATATTGGGGGGAGAATGAGAGAGAGAGAGAGGGGAGAGAGAGTGTGAGGCCAGGGGAGAGAGAGATTGAGCGAGGAGGGGGTGGAGAGAGAGTGAGAATTATTGTGAGAGTAAGGGGGGAGATAGAGGGAAGCGGGGTTAGAGAGATATAAAGAGAGAAATGGGGGATAGAAATTGTGTGTGTGAGAGTGTGGGAGGAAGAAATAAGTAGACAAAGAGGCAATGTAGAGAGTGGTAGAAAAAGAGGGGAAGTAGAGAGAGGTAGACAAAGGAAGGAGGTAGAGAGTGAGTGTGTTAAAGTGTGGGAGGGAGAGATAGGAATACATAGAGGGGTGATAGAATGTGTGTGTATGTGTGAGTGTGGGAGGGAGACAGAGAGGAAAACATAGAGGGGGAATAGAGAGTGTGTGTGCGAGGGTGTGAGAGGGAGAGAGAAGAAGACATATAGGGGAGATAGAGAGTGAGTGTGGGAGGTAGAGAGAGGAAGACATATAGAGGGGGTAGAAAGTGTGTGTGGTAGGGAGAGAGAGCAAGGCATAGAAGGATAGTAGAGAGAGCGTGTGAGAGTGTGAGAGGGAGAGAAAGGAGACCTTTATTTTTGTCTTCACATATATCAAAATTCTAGAATACATACCTCTCTTATTTCTGGTCTAACTTTGTCTTGGCTTAACCATTTCTCAAATGAGTTATATGCAACACTAGAGTAGACTCATACCTACGATCTAAAAAAAATAAATTGTTTTGATCATGTTAATACCCTCTTAGCCTGCACTAACAAAAGACGTAATTTCATACATATGTTGAATTTGATAATTTAAAAAGTATATAAAGTTAATACTAAAAATTTCCAAAAACTACACGACACAAGAAAAAGGGGTTCTCTACAAGTATACAAGTTTCTTTGTTGGAAAAATAAGATACCACTTGTTATCACTCCAAGAAACTCCTTAGGGTTGTAGGCTAAGGATGTTTGGTAACTTTATAAATCATGAACAATGAAAGTGTGGATCAATGGGATAATAGAGAGTAGCTAATGAGAAGACAAATCACAATGCAATCGAATGAAAAAGTGCTTTTAGGAATCAATGAACAGACAGAGTAATATCAAAAGGTATGGATCATACAAGTACAGTAGTGTGTAGGATCATACAAGCCAACAAGAATTCCTTTAATTCAATTTTATGATCTAAATAAGAAGATGACAATTCTTAATAGCTGAGATAAACTAAAATAAAGTACAGAACATGGAATAGATGAAGAAATCTGTCATTAACAACAAAAGAAGACTAATTATGTATTGAAAAATAAGTGTCTTAGTACAATAGCCAAAGAGTATCCAAAATTGAACCCCCAGTCTCTTAAAAAAACTAGGCATTTATAGTCTTTTACAATCAGTTTTCAGATCCTAAAACAATGGATCTGATATTCTAAAAATAGAAAGTCAAAACCGATTTACAAAAGATAAGGAGAGATCCTTAAGATGAGGTCAATCTCTATCTTTTGGTCTTCAAACATTGGTTGAAAGTTGATGAAGTGTAGCTTATTCTTCCAAGGCTCTTTGATCTGTTCCTCTGAAAGTGGAATTCGAATTTGATGATGTGTGCCAAAAATCCTGAAATTTTGCCTTTTAAAATGAGGCCAAATGTGTTTGAACAACCTCTCTCTGACCTTGTCTCACAAAAGTAGCATTTAAATCTGACTTGATAATTCACCACCTATCTATTTGAAACCCTTTCAAACCATTCTAACCCAAAAAATCTTGATCTAGGCAAAAATTTGGATTTTCTGGCCGTGACAGGCTTTCACTAGCTAATTTAACCGAAAATCCGCTCCTTAGCTGGTGAAAGGCGGAGCTTTCACCAACTAACTAGTTAAAATTCTGCCTTCTGCGCTGGTGAAAGCGCAGATTTTTTCAAAATCAAATTTCTCAGTCATGGAGAGTCTGTTTTGAATGCTTAAATAGTCGATCGACATCTACAAATCCTAAGATTTCTAATGGTTCTTTCAAATCTGCATTTGGAGCCTAGGAAGCTATCAAAATTTTCCCTAGAAGATTAGTCATCATTCTTTCAAAAATGCCAGTGCGTTTTTTATCGCTAACATTTGGCTCCAACTGGGATGGATACCTCCCTGTGAGGTCTCCAAGAACCTAGCAGACCTTGTGCCTTTAGTATTGGGCCATGGAGTCATTCAGCCCTTTCGGTGGTTAATGAGCACACACAGGCTCGCCTAAACCACCGAAAATAGAAACTTACCCAAAAATCAAAACTTGATGAATCTCGATTACCTGCAAGAATACAAAGACCTCAGGTTTGCTAGACGAATCTCCTCTCTCTATTTACTTGTAATCTCCTTCCATAGAAGTGGCAATTTGAGCAAGGGCCTCTAATCCAAGTGGTCTAGCTGTTGGGACTGCTTGTTCCTTCAACTGCAATCTGAAAAGTCTAAGTTTTCTATACAAAGATGCATTCTCTTTCATTAGTAGCTTGTTTCTTTCAATTGTCTTCTCATGTCTCTGCTTAACTTCTTGGCTCTTGTCATAAAGCTCAATGTTTCTGTCCAAGAGTTGTGCATTATGTAACTTGACTTGTTTCTCTGAAAGTTTCAATATGTACAACTCTTTCAACAGCTGATTTATCTTGTTGGCTTTAGATACAGTGGGTTCAACAGATGAATGTGCTATCTCTAGAGGTTCCTGCTCCTCTGGAGAGGTAGGAGTAGGAAGATCAGGATACTGTTCACCCTCTATAGGTTGTTGTTGTGTACCAGGCTCATCTTTCTACTCTGTTTCTGGATCTAAGTTAGAATATGGTAAGTTGAGTGGATTACCCTCTATAGGTACATCTTCTGCCTTGTCAAAATGCAACTTCCTCTTTGATCTTTTCATTTTGGATGAAGAAGGTTCTTCATGCCATGGTAAAGGTGATATAGCTCTCCTTTTTCTCTGACTGATTTTAGGCATGATTGTCTTCCTGCCACTGATCTTTTTAGCCTTTTCTTCTGGTGGTCCCTCTGTTTGAAATTCGTTCCAAAAGAGAAAAAATCCCCATTCCACCTGTTTCTTCTTCAGAGTTTCTTCAACAAGAAGGATAATGAGCCCCTGGTTGTAGTGCTCCTCACAAGTGATATATACAAAAATTGCTTTCAGCAATGCCTGCCACTGAGGTTCCAAAAAGGACATTGGAATGTCCTTCTTCCAAATCAAGTCTTTGTGAATGAGCAACAAATAAGATCTGAACTCTATATTTGATGGCACTGTGGATTTGAACCAACACTCTCCAATTCTTGGCAGACCTGTAAACTCTGCTATAGATGCTTTCGACAAGGGTATGGGAACAACCTGTAAATGATCATGATTGGTTTCCCTTGGATTCAAGTACCTTTCAAATACAATCATTGCATTTCCATGCTTCCTGAAATATCTTTTAAGAGCATGCTTAAACTTTTGTAATTCATTATCTAAATCTAAAGGCAGGGAAAGAGTAGAAGGTAAATGTTTAATGGGAACTATCAACACATGTTCTTCAACTAATGGACCCTTGGCTAGTGCGCAATAAAAATTGTCCCCTATACTCACTATGAGATGAGTATCTAGACTAGGGCTTGACAAGCAAAACCAGCAGGGCTGATGTGTATTAGACACTGCATTTCTCCCTTTCTTTCCAGCATCAGGATCATGGCTAAATATGTAGTCATCACCTTTGTCGCATCTACCCTTCCTGACAAAATCAAAGCAGATGCCAGGAGGAAGCAAATCACTACTCTCACCCCCATCATCTGAGCTATGGAAAAACTTGCACTCTACACCTCTTTCACATTTACCCTTGCTGATAAAATCAAAGCATGCCCCTTTTAAGAAGGGATTTTTATTATCGGTATCATGTCTAAACTTATAACTTTCACCCCGTGAACAAGAATCAGAGGATAAAAACTAGAAACACAATCTTTCACCATCTTCAGTGCCTCCTCTTTATCTCTTTTTTGGAGACATCATATCGCCAATACTGGGCATCAGAAGCTTCAGGCCGTTTCTTTGTATCCTTTGCCCCAACAGATGATTTCTCAACTTTAGATGGACAAGGTGTTGAGTTTGAAGGCCTTGCAGAAAGCTCAGATACAGACATCATTGATACAGGCATGGGTGAAAGTGCATGGATAAACTTCTCTTTCTTGTCATTACCAACAGCTTCAGATCCGAGGTTCAAGTTCTGCAACCAGTTTCGATATCATAGCATTGCCTCCTAACATATGCTCAATTCTTGGAGATGCTTCTGCTAAGTTAACACCATTGAGAATTCCTTGTGGTCATTCATTAATCAGAAATAGATCAACAATGCCAGGTTCTTCAGCAAAAGCCCTCACTGCATCAATATCATCTTTAGAGTACACTCCTGCAGCTAACCCACTTGATGGACTTCTTCCTACTAAGTAGACTATAGATAGACAGTGGCGAGACACTTGGAAAGGGAATCGCAACAACCTAGAACGTCCCCGCAGAGAAGAATTCGAGGTGCCATCCTTTATTATTCTCCGCCCCCTAGATGATAAATTTTCTTGTCAAACTGAAGTTTTGACTATTCTTAGCCACCTTGAACGGATCTGGAGCTCTGATAGCGCGTCTGGATCAGAGATTTACGGGCTTTTTCGCTCACAACTCCTGAATCTTCGTCAATGGCTAGAGTATTGCCACTTATGTCGCTGTCGCCGTTCGATGATATAACCGCCTTGGATTTGCATGTTTCACCACCAAACAAACCCTCAAATGCAGGATACAAGTGTCCAGGTGTCGATTTGCCAACGCCGAGCATACTTTCCAGGTATCGCCAGTAAGAAGAGAGAAGAATTGACTATATCTTTTGATTTTGATTACGTTGCCTGATACATCCTCTTTTCCTCGCAAATCTTGTAGAATATTATTTCCATGAGGTGGAACTGCTACCGAATCCACAACAGCAACACCAATTGAAGCCCCTTGTTCTGAAGGAGGCGAAGGTGTGCCACAAGCATCTTCATCAAAAGACCCATGCTCTTATCTAAAAAATCTTCCTAGTCTTCAAAATCTTCGACAGTTGTAGTAGATCTCCATAGGATGTGTGAAGAATTGAGTTTTCCACTATTGGTAGAAAAACAGGTAACCAATTCAATCTTTCAGCCTTGCTCTACTTATTGGAGACAACTAAAAAACAATTGAAAATGAATCTACCTGCTCAGATGGCGAGCTTATTCTTCTGCCTACTCCTATATTAACCAAATCTTCAACTTGGTTAAGTAAAAGCATATTTCCACATCAAGCATTCAAGAAACTTGATGAATGAAGGAACCTCATTTATGCTACTGATCCACATATAATTATGAAACCAAAACAATAGCCATAAAGATTTCTTCAGCAAATCATACTCATCCCTAAAAATCGATGACATGATGAAATCTGAAATTTTTAGGGAATCTGAAAGATATGATTCCAGCAATACTGCCACTGGATCTTTAAAACTAGAATCACAATTATACTGATTCAGAGAAAATGTCCAATCATGCATATTATTCCCTTTTCTTCAAAACATATGACGTCTATGATAGTCCTCTTGTTGTTCTAGCTGGAGATTAAATGATTTCTGCAATTTCTGTTTCTCACAATTTCTGACAATTCCATCCGTCTGCAAATCTGAAAGTTGTTGTAAGCTACTTTTACTAATTTCAGATTCCATCTGAATATAAGACAACTGATCCATGTGATTCATATCTAGAGCAATTATATTTTCAGATATATAATAATCAGGAATAACTGTAGCAAGAGAACTTTCAACCTTTGGATTATTTACTTCTACTTGATGTTCATGTGAAAGCGTATCATCTTGAGGAATATTAGAAAATTGATAAAGATTGTGAGCAACAAGTTCTTCTTTATCTAAATTTGTGGCATCCTTAATCCCATAGTCAAAACTATAAGAGACATTTGAATCAATGACAAATGTGTCTACAATATGACTATAACCAACATCTTCACAATCAGAAAGAATACTAACTGAATGCTGGATGTGGAATGCATATTCCTTACAACAGTTATCAAAAATAAGATCAACTGAGTAAATCTTCTCGTAATATGAATTGAAAGCCACATGAAAATCCTTCAGAGAATGGACACTAATAGCAGGAAGAGATTGACACCATTCACGAGCATTTTCTTCTAAAGAAAATTTGAACGGCTTGATCAAGACATCTTCGTGAACAAAACCATGTTCAAGCATGCACTTATGAAAATTGAATAAGTGCTCACCGGGATGATCATTCTTTCTTCCTCTGAATCTCGGAAGATAATCATCCCATTCAATTATAGTTGGCACTAGATGTGGAAAACTGGTTATATCTGAAAAATCACAGAATGCATAACTCGCAGCTAGAATCTTTTCCATTTCATTTATATGCCAATGGAGTCGCCATTGAATTCGTCCTTCATGGAGTCACTAGATAGATGGTTACAACCAATGTAGTGTCCAACCTTTGTCTATCATCGAAGATCAGATCTATGTCGTCTCCTAGGGAAGCTGAGCTTCGATCTCCTCTCCCCGACAACATCGCCAATTTGTTATCACTCCAAGAAACTCCTTAGGGTTGTAGGCTAAGGATTCTTGGTAACTTTATAAATCATGAACAATGAAAGTGTGGATCAATGGGATAATAGAGAGTATCTAATGAGAAGACAACTCACAATGCAATCGAATGAAAAAGTTCTTTTAGGAATCAATGAACAGACAGATTAATATCAAAAGGTATGGAGAACACTGATCTAGATAATCAAGTACAACAGTGTGTAGGATCATACAAGCCAGCAAGAATTCCTTTAGTTCAAGTTTATGAGCTAAATAAGAAGATGACAGTTCTTAATAGCTGAGATAAACTGAAATAAAGTACAGAACATGGAATAGATGAAGAAATATGTCATTAACAACAAAAGAAGACTGATTCTGTAATGAAAAATAAGTGTCTTAGTACAATAGCCAAAGAGTATCCAAAATTGAACCCCCAATCTCTTAGAAAATCTAGGCACTTATAGCCTTTTACAATCAGTTTTCAGATCCTAAAACAATGGATCTGATATTCTAAAAATAGAAAGTCAAAACTGATTTACAAAAGATAAGGAGAGATCCCCAAGATGAGGTCAATCTCTATTTTTTGGTCTTCAAACATTGGTTGAAAGTTGATGAAGTGTAGCTTAGCCTTCCAAGGCTCTTTGATCTATTCCTCTGAAAGTGGAATTTGAATTTGATGATGTGTGCCAAAAATCCTGAAATTCTACCTTTTAAAATGAGGCCAAATGTATTTGAACAACCTATCTCTGACCTTGTCTCACAAAAGTAGCATTTAAATCTGACTTGATAATTCACCACCTATCTATTTGAAACCCTTTCAAACCATTCTAACCCAAAAAATCCTGATCTGGGCAAAAATTTGGCTTTTCTGGCCGTGACAGGCTTTCACCAGCTAATTTACCCGAAAATCCGCTCCTTAGCTAGTGAAAGGCGGAGCTTTCACCAGCTAACTAGTTAAAATTCTGCCTTCTGCGCTAGTGAAAGCACATATTTTTTCAAAATCAAATTTCTCAGTCATGGAGAGTCTGTTTTGCATGCTTAAATAGTCGATCGACATCTACAAATCCTAAGATTTCCAATTGTGCTTTCAAATCTTCATTTGGAGCCTGGGAAGCTATCAAAATTTTCCCTGCAATATTAGGCATCGTTCTTTCAAAAATGCCAATGCGTTTTTTATCGCTAACACCACTGTTAGGGAAAAACAAATTGACTTACTTATTTACAATTTCGATGAATAAAAATATATTCAGAAAGCTAGTTCAATTTCGTGCATTTCATCTTCTTACACCATATTCAAATTCATTGTAAAAGTACCTTGAGAAATCCCTCCAAGTTAACAACTTGTTGTTTTTCCAAGTTTCCATTGCCACTAACTCGTCATGAGAGACTATCATTATCTTTTACTCACCCTAAATAGTAAGGGAAAAAAATATTAGTTTATTTTATTAATATTATAATTAATGTATTATAATTTAAAATTTTGTTTTTTGGAATTAATGTATTAAAGTTAAAGATTTCACACACCTACCTAGAAATGCACTAACATAATTGTCTGTAAAGAAAATGTTCGGTACACTTTCCCATAAACCTATCCATATTGTTGATACATATCATGATGGAAGAATTCTCAATATAAGTAAAAAAGTTGATAGAGAGGGGTTCCTAGAAGATGTAGAACACTAATAGACAAAACAAACCCATTGATTCTACATATTTATATTGTACAAAAAAAGAAGTTGATGGAAGTTTAGCTTATTTTTTTAAGCTCAAATTTCAATGGAAATATAAAACATCGTATAGTGAGCTAATTATTGAGTGAATGGTTTGTGCATCTTGAAATTTGGATACATGCTATAACCAAAATATACTTTACACTAAACCAATGATTAGCTCACTACATGATACTTAATATTTTTCAAATCTCACATACTATTGTATTCTTGCATTGAATGATATGGAGCTAGGGGATTCTAGGTTGTGGTTTATGTCAAGCTCTAGGTCATCGTATAAATATAGCTCTAGATCTATGTCGTGTTCTAGCTCATTGTCTATGTCAAGCTATAGGTCATTATCTAAATCTAGATCTAGCTCTTTGTTGTGGTCTAGTTCATGGTATACGTCATGGTCATCGTATAGGTCTAGGTCATGCTCCTGGTCTTTCCATGTCTAGGTCTTGTTATGTCTATGTTTAGGTCTAGGTATTGACATGTCTAGGTCAAGGCCATTTCTTTCCTTACGATGTAGGGAGGGGGGCTGCAGAGAAAGGAAGAAAGATAGTGTGAGAGGGGGAGAGGGGAAGAAAAAGAGAGCGAGGGATAGGGAGACAACGAGGGGGAGTAGAGAGTGAGAGGAAAGGGGGGAAAAGAGAGAAGGGTGGTTAGATAAATTAAAATAGAGCAAGGTGGGGGGAGTGAGGGAGAGACAGGGAGGGGGATACAGGGAGTGAGAGAGAGAAGTTTATATGCAAGAGGTAAAGAGAGAAGGGGGTAGAGATGGATTGTTTGAGAGTGTGAAAGGGTGGGACATGAAGATCAAGAGGGGGGGTAGAGAGAGAGAGGTGGGAGAGAGAGTGACAGTGAGACTAACAACAAGGAGAGAGAGAAAGAGGTGGTATATGTAGGAGTGAAAGAGAGTAGAGATAGTGAGAGGGAGGGACAAAGGGGAAGAGGAAGGGAGAGAGAGACATAGAGAGCGAGCAGGAGACTTGGAGGGGGGGAGAGAGAGAAACGGGGGCAGGGAAAGAGAGGGAGGGAGGAGGGAGAGAAATAAATGGATGGAGAGAGAGAGTGAGAGGGAGAGATTCAAAGAGGGGGGATACATAGAGCGATTCAAACATTGATTGTAAATAAAGAATATTGAATCCACTAACTATGGTCAAAGAGAAGGAGGTAGGGAGGGAGAGAGAAAGAGATCCAAAGAGAGAGTGAGAGTGATACTAAAAGGAAGGAGAGCAATAAAGAGGTGGTATATGTAGGAGAGAAAGAGAGAAGAGATAGTGGGAGGGAGGGGTAGAGATAGAGGGAGGAGGAGGGTACATAGAGAATGTGTGAGTGTGAGAGAGGGGGAGAGAAAGGAAGAGAGGGGGGATACACAAGGAGTGTTTAAGTGTGTGAGAGGGAGGGAGAGGGAGACAAAGAGAGCGAGTGGAGAGAAAGTGATAAGAAAGGGGGAGATATTATGGGAAGGGTTAGATGTATATGAGAGAGAGCAGAGAGATAGTGGGAGGTAGGGGGGGAGAGAGAGGGAGGGAGGTAGGGGGGGAGAGAGAGTGATATTGATTGTGAGAGGAAGGGGGGATATAGAGGGAAGGGGGGGTAGATATATATTTAAAGAAATAAATGTGGGGAGAGTATAGGAGAGAGAGGAAAGGGGATATAGTGATATTGAGACTAACACCAATGAGAGAGAGAAAGAGGTGGTAGATGTAGGAGAGAAAGATAGGAGAGATAGTGGGAGGGAGGGGGAGAGATAGAGGGAGGAGGGGGGGTAGAGAGAGAATGTGTGAGTGTGAGATGGGGGAAGAGAAATAAAGAGAGGGGGTCTGGTCAAGGAGTGTTTGAGTGTGTGAGAGAGAGGGAGAGGGAGACAAAGAGAGTGGGTAGAGAGAGAGAGAGAGAGGAAGGGGGGGAGAGATAGTGGGGAGGGATAGATGTATGAAAGAGGTAGTAGAGATATAACGGGAGGGAGGGAGAACGGGGTGGAGAGTGAGACTAATTGTGAGAGGAAGGTGGAGCTAAAGGGAAGGGGGGATAGAGAGATAAAAAGAGAGAAATGGGGGGAGAGTAGAGGAGAGAGAGGGAGGGGGATATAATGAGACTGAGACTAACAAAAATGAGAGAGAGAAAGAGGTGGTAGATGTAGGAGAGAAAGAGAGAAGAGATAGTGGGAGGGAGGAGGATAGATAGAGGGAGGAGGTGGTAGAGAGAGAATATGTGAGTGTGAGAGGGGGGGAAGAAAAAGAAAGAGAGGGGGGATGGACAAGGAGTGTTTGAGTGTGTGAGAGGGAGAGAGAGGGAGATAAAGAGAGTGGGTACAGAGCGAGTGCGAGGAATGGGCGGAGAGATAGTGGGGAGGGGTAGATGTATGAGAGAGAGAGAAGAGAGATAGTGGGAGGGAGAGGGAGAAAGAGAGGGAGGGAGGGAGAAGGGTGTGGAGAGAGAGTGAGACTGATTGTGAGAGGAAGGGGGGAGATAGAGGGAAGGGGGTAGAGATATATAAATAGAGAAATTGGGGGAGAATAGAGGAGAGAGAGGGAGCGGGATATAGCGAGAGTGAGACTAACAACAATGAGAGAGAGAAATAGGTGGTATATGTAGGAGAGAAAGAGAGGAGAGATAGTGAGAGGGAGGGGGAGAGATAGAGGGAGGAGGTGGGTAGAGAGAGAATGTGTGAGTGTGAGAGGGGGGAAGAGAAGGAAAGAGAGGGGGTCTGGACAAGGAGTGTTTGAGTGTGTGAGAGGGAGGGAGAGGGAGACAAAGAGAGTGGTATAGAGAGAGTGAGAGGAAGGGGGTTGAGATATTGGGCAGGGGTAGATGCATAGAGAGAGAATGTGTGAGTGTGAGAGGGGGGAAGAGAAGGAAAGAGAGGGGGTCTGGACAAGGAGTGTTTGAGTGTGTGAGAGGGAGGGAGAGGGAGACAAAGAGAGTGGTATAGAGAGAGTGAGAGGAAGGGGGTTGAGATATTGGGCAGGGGTAGATGCATAAGAGAGAGAGAGAGAGAGGGGGGAGAGAGAGTGGGAGGGAGGGGGGAGAGAGGGGGGGTGGAGAAGGAGTGAGACTTATTTTGAGAGGAAGGGGGGACATAGAGGTAAGGGGGATTAGAGAGATATAAAGAGAGAAATGGGGGATAAAAAGTTTGTGTGTGAGAGTGTGGGAGGAAGAGAGAAGTAGACAAAGAGGGGAGGTAGAGAGAGGTAGAGAAAGAGGGGAAGTAGAGAGAGACAGACAAAGGATGGAGGTAGAGAGTGAGTGTGTTAAAGTGTGGAAGTGAGAGACAGGAAGACATAGAGGGGTAATAGAAAGTGTGTGTGTGTGTGTGTGTGTGTGAGTGTGGGAGGGAGAGAGAGGAAGACATAGGGTGGGGGATAGAGAGTGTGTGTGCGAGAGTGTGAGAGGGAGAGAGAGGAAGACAGAGAGGGGATGTAGAGAGTGAGTGTGTTAGAGTGTGGGAGGGAGAGAGGAAGACATATAGAGGGGGTAGAAAGTGTGTGTGGGAGGGAGGGAGAGCAAGGCATGGAAGGAAAATAGAGAGAGTGTGTGAGAGTGTGATAGGGAGAGAAAGGAGACCTCTATTTTTGTCTTCACATATATCAAAATTCTAGAATACATACCTCTCTTATTTCTGGTATAACATTTTCTCAGCTTTACCATTTCTCAAATGAGTTATAGGTGACACTAGAGGAGACCGAAACCTACGATCTAAAAAAAATAATTTTTTTTTATCATGTTTAGACCCTCTTAGCATACACGAACAAAAGACGTTGTAATTTGAGACATATGTTGACTTTGATAATTTAAAAAAAATATAAAATTAATACTATTTAAATTTCCAAAAACTAAAGGGCACATGAAAAAGGGGTTCTCTACAAGTATACAAGCTTTTTTGTTGGAAAAATAAGATATCACTGTTAGGAAAAAACAAATTTGACATAGTTATTTACAATGTCTATGAATACAAGTATATTCGAAAAGCTAATTCAATTTTGTACATTTCATCTTCTTACACCATATTCAAATTCATTGTAAATGTACCTTGATTCTAGTACTCGCTTGCACCACACATCCCACAAGCATGGAGCACAAGTAAAGCGAGGTGAGAAATGAACTTGAGACCTCCTTTACAAATTTCCTTCCATTTACACGGCACATGCCAATCCGTCTACACCCGTGCGGATAGTTTATTTTATTATTATTATAATTAATGTATTATAATTTAAAATTATGTTTTTTGAAATTTAATTTATTAAAGTTAAAGATTTCACACACCTACCTAGAGATGTTGTTTGTAAAGAAAATGTTTTGTACACTTTCCCATAAACCTATCCATATTGTTGATACATATCATTATGGTAGAATTGTCAATATAGGTAAAACAATTGAGAAAGGGGTTCCTAGAAGATGTAGAACACTAATTGACAAAACAAACCCATTGATTCTACATATTTAAATTGTAAAAAAAGAAGTTGATAGAACTTTAGATTATTTTTTTAAGTTCAAATTTCAATAGAAATATAAAACATCTTATAGTAAGCTAAAGAGTGAATGTTTGGTGCATCTTGATATTTGAATACATATTATAACCCAACTATACTTTAAAATAAACCAATAATTAGTTCACTATATGATACTTTAATATATTTTAAAGTAAATCAAATAAATTAATAATTAGTTTAATATACTTTAATATTTTTAATATAGGTAAAACGATTGAGAAAGGGGTTCTTAGAAGAACAGTAATTGACAAAACAAACCCATTAATATACTTTAATTTAAATTAAATAAACTAATAATTAGTTTAATATATTTTAATATTTTTAATATAGATAAAACAATGGAGAAAGGAGTTCTTAGAAGATGTAAAACACTAAGTGACAAAACAAACCCATTGATTCTACATATTTAAATTATAAAAAAAAGAAGTTGATGGAACTTTAGCTTATTTTTATAAGTTCAAATTTCAATAGAAATATAAAACATTTTATAGTAAGCTAATTATTGAGTGAATATTTGATACATCCTGATATTTGAATACATATTATAACCAAAATATACTTTAAAATGAACCAATAATTAATTCACTACTACATGATATTTTAAAGTAGACCAAATAAACTAATAATTAACTCACTAGTTTATTTTATTATTATTGTGATTAATGTATTATAATTTAAATGAAATTTAATTTATTAAAGTTAAAGATTTCACACATCTACCTAGAGATGTTGTTTGTAAAGAAAATGTTTTGTACACTTTTCCATCAACCTATCCATGTTGTTGATACATATCATGATGATAGAATTGTTAATATAGGTAAAACAATTGAGAAAGGGGTTCCTAGAAGATGTAGAATACTAATTGACAAAACAAACCCATTGATTCTATATATTTAAATTATAAAAAAAAGAAGTTGATGGAACTTCAGCTTATTTTTTAAGTTCAAATTTTAATAGAAATATAAAACATCTTATTCTACATATTTAAATTATAAAAAAAGAAATTGATAAAACTTCAGCTTATTTTTTTAAGTTCAAATTTTAATAGAAATATAAAACATCTTATTGCATCTTGATATTTGAATACATATTATAACCAAAATATACTTTAAAATAAACCAAACCAATAATTAATTCACTACATAATACTTTAATATAAACCAAATAAACTAATAATTAGTTCAGTACATGATACATCTTGGAATAATTAACCCACTACATGATGTAATACATCTTGGATTGAATGATGATATGCTATGCTAGCTCGACAATACTCTAAGAAGTTCACATGAACCTGCATTTTGTAATGAATATACACTTTCAGTTGTCCTGCATCTTCTACGAACCCTCCTTTGGTTGTCTTGGACTTCACAACGAAATTAACAGTTGTCCTGCATCTTCTACGAACCCTCCTTTGGTTGTCCTTTGGTTGTCTTGGACTTCACAATGAAATTAACACCTTCGGCTTTGTTTGTACGTGAGGCCACCTTCAACAAAATCAACGATTGACAGCAACTGCTGGCATTTCAAAATGAAGGATTGAGTTGACTGTGAGGGCATAGTAAAATTAATAAATGACCTTGTTCTAAACCTCTCCATCACCCAAATTTAAATTTATAATTGGATTAACTTCTACGTACCCTCCAATTAACCAAATTATATAAATCTGGATCAACTTCGAACCCTCCAATTAACCAAATTATATAAATCTGGATCAACTTCGAGGTACCCTCCAATGACTCTCCCATCATCCAAATTTAAATTTATAATTAGATTAACTTCTACGTACCCTCCAATTAACCAAATTATATAAATCTGGATCAACTTCGAGGTACCCTCCAATGACCGAAATTTGTAATTGGATTAACTTCTAGGTACTTTCCCTATAGACTTGTCTATATTATTGGCTAAAATCTCTCTATATTCAGAATTGAGAAATCTCTTGAAGCAGCGTAGATTTTGCAGATCTGAAAGATGCTTTAAAACCCCAGTAGATTTGCAGATCTATCAGGTCAAAGCCATTTGCAGGCACGACAACGTTGGAAGGTTGTCTATTAGAGGATGGATCAGGCTCCGTGTGAGGCTCAGGTTAAGGGTGATATAAACTCGTTCGCATATTCTTATATTCGATATGAGTTGATATCGTGTGTTTGCGCTGTTATATTTATTACGATGGTCTTATTAGATGTGTGGAAGGCCTTCCGAAGGAAGGCTTCATGGATTCCGGGAAAAGCTCTGGGCGCTCTCACTATCCAATTGCTCCTTTATATTGATCATTTGGACGTCAGTATAAATTCAAGCGACCAATATTTGAAAGGCATCCAATTGAGTCTTTTGGTGGAGGAGCAGCTCCTTATCGACAGCAGGAGAGTTATGATGTGTACATTCATTGCCTATTTGCTTCCTGGAATGGTCAGTCAGGGCTTGAAAAGTGTATGGGGCAATGTTGGAGCATTGGCATTAATTGTAATAGCTCATATGGCGTATGAGGCTTATTTCCTTCTAACAACATTTCAGAGATGGGAGGATTCTCCAGATTTGTCTGATTATTTGCAGCCAAGTATGCAAAGGATGCAATGGTTGATACCGTCTTACATTGCCCTATCAGTAGCCATGATATTGTTGTTTGTGCTCTTGAGTTGCGCGGTCATAGCAGGTAAAACCATCCGAAACATCATGTCTCAAAACGTTCCATTAGCCCTCTCTTCTTGTTGTAGTTCCGCTGAAGATAGATTGTGCGAGAACATTGAAGATCACGTCCTTAAATCTTGGATTGTGGTTCGTGCCTCCCAGCCCGACTACATCATGGCCAGATCAGTATTCAGTGCATTCGCCGGCGTGGTCGTGACCGTTTGCGTTGTGTTATTAGTAGTTAAATGGAGACACGTTAAGCTTCCAACTTATCCCGGGGATAGAGCAGTTTATGGTATTCAGTTTGCCTTCGTGGTAGTAGGAAGCATAGTAGTGGTATTCAGATGGTTGACAGCCGTTTTTTATTTTCCCAAAGATGTGAGGTGCTTGGAAGATTTTTGGACAAGGAGTCTTGTTCAGCAGAAAGACGATCTCAGTGGATTTCTGTCCTTGTTACTCACCATGTTGCTTTGGGTGCAGAAACTCATGGTCTCACTCAGCAAAGTCTGTTGGTCTCTCTCTCAGTTTGTATTCGCAATCATTCGACATTTCATAATGGGTAAGAACAAATCTGATCAATTTTCAAAATACAAAGATGTTCTGGAGATCATACGAATGCCAGGAGAAAGTGCCGACATGCTTTGGAGAGCAAATAAATCCGCCTTTGAGAAGACAGAGGGTCATTTAGAAAAAGGCATTGAAAATGGTAAAAGCAGTTCTAAAGAATTGATCCGTTTGATAGAACACAGAACAGGGACCCCAGAAGATGAAGCTCCCACATCTCTAGAAGAAGAAAAGCTTTTCAAGAAAGTTGGCAAAAACTCTTGGAAGATGAGAGCAGTGTCATTGGTACATGTTATCATCTACTTTTATGATGGAAATAATTCTGATGTGGTTAATGATTGTATAGAAGCTTACCGTCAAGCATTGTGTTTCATGGATATGGTTGACCGTTCAGATCCCGAAGCCAAATTAGTGAGCAAGGCAGCGGACAACGAATTCAGCACTCTTGAAAAAGTTTGGAAGAAGCATCGTAAGATGCAGTGTCTTGAAAATTCCAAGCGCAACCAATTGCACAAGGAGAAAGAGTCCAGCAGACTACACAATCAACTCGAGGAGGCAAGGTCAAATAACCTACTGGAACAGAAGATCAAGATGCCACTTATAAAGAATATGGAGCAGCAGTCCGTGAAAGAAAAAGCAGACGGCAACAGAACTTGTTGCGTGGATAAACTGCGCGACTCCAACGATTTGAAGACAGTTGCAGCAAACATTAGTTTATATAAAATTTGGAAAGCCACGGATCATAGTTCTAATCCAGATAATGCAATCCATAATTTAATATGTTTATTGGCCAACGTTATTTTTCATTGCCTTGAAGAGGAGGTGCTCGACAAAGCGCTAAGGAAAAATTGCAATAAATGGGCAGAGGACGGTGAGGAAACAGAGATCTTCAACGCAGCGTCTGTAGCAGGAAAAGCCGAAGGAGTGCGGCAACAGGTACGAATTTAGTAATGTGCCACCGTAAATATCATCACTATTAAATAATTCAATTAGAAACAGCGTGAACTCAACGAAAATGGCAGTACGACTCAGAGCATAACAATATTTATAACCGCTCAACTCAGAGTTGAATGCATAGCCACGATAAAAATAAATAAATTGAGACTTTGTTTACTTTGTGATTTTGTTTACTCTGCATATACGCAAAGGCTGATTCTGTTAACTTTGTGAATTTGTTTATTCTGTAGATACGCCAAGGCAAAGACAAAGACGCTGTAGGTGTCTAATTGAAGGGGTCGAAAGCTAACGCCACTGCACAGTTCATGATCAAGTTTTTAGTCGACTATTGTCAAATTTCCAGTTTACTGTTGTAGAGGAGTGTAAGTGAAGTTTGGGACTATCAAATTTAGAGTCAACTATTGTCAATTTTTTTCCCAATGTAGAGGAGTGTAGCTAAATGTTATAGGTGTAGTAGTGTAGGCGAATGCTATAAATAGATTAGGAAGTTTGCTTTAGATCTTGCGTATAATAATAAAGTGTTAAAGTATTATAATATATATAGAATGGTTATTTGTTAGCATTCTATTGTGAATTTTCACCATGGTCTCCATCAACTCCTAAAAACGATGGCGTATCCTCGGTGTACTTAATAGTTGAAGTTTTATTAGTATAATGATATATTATATAGTTCTCACTCCTTTGGTATAAACAATTTCACCCGACATAAAAGTGTTTCATATCATGATGATGAATAAAACATATCTTATTTTAGATTTATTTAATCATAAGGATATGTTTCTTGTGGATGTATTTATTTAATTTTAAAGAGTAATTTTACACAATAGAAAACAATCGGCATATACGAACAATCGGCATACATGAACGAACTGAAGGATGCAGGGGAGTGCTTCAGAAAATAATCAATAGTTAGTACAAGAGTTTAAGCACTGTGTAAGAACAAATGTAAGCTACAGCGAAGTGTTTAGCAAAGTGTTTCAGCAAATAATAAAAAGTTATTACAATAAAAACTTAAATAAACCATTCCTGCATCATACACAAATATAGATACTATGCTTTACAACAATCTTTTGAACAGGTATTTCAGCATAAAGTAAAATGCTATTACAACAAAAACAAAGTTATAGTAGAAACAAGAGAATTATAACAATAGACTAAAAATTCAGATTCCAACAGTAAAATAAACTCAGATTCCAACTTTAAAATAATGATATATATTATATAGTTGTCACTCCTTTGATATAAACAATTTCACCAGACATAACAGTGTTTCATATCATAATCATGAATAAAACATATCTTATTTATTTAAGATAAGGGATATGTTGATATGTTTCTTCTGGATGTATTTATTTAATTTTAAAGAGCAATTTTACACAACAGAAAACAATCGGCATACACGAACGAACATGGACATACATTGGCAAATGAGAAATATATCTGATATCCATAGCAAGACTAGCTTAATATAGAAATCATACTGATGAAGAAGCGTGCAAATGCATTTCCTGTTGCATGGCAATTCATTGAACTATCAAAAAGCAACTTTCAATGAAGTTTTATACCAACTAAACAGTGCCCAGATGGGCAAGAAAAGTTGTTTTTACGTTAATCAATAAATACATGAGACAAAGAAAACAAACTTGGTATGTTAGCATGTTAGGAAAGAACCCTGCATCAATGATATACATTTTATTTAATGGATTTGTATATATATAGTTGGTATATATATATAGTTGGTTTGTGGATTTCTGGAAAAAAAAAAAAAAAAAAAAAACTTGGTATATATAGAAATCCTTAGATTTCTGTACATTTTATTTAATGCTATTTGTACCATGTTCAGTACCATTTTCATGAAGGAGCATCCATGTATGTGTTGTCTTGTTAATAAAGTTATAATAAGTTACTTTCATAGTAATTTAATTTCTTTGTCATAAGTTTGATAAGAATGTTATAATAGTGGTGGTAGGTTTATTAATTTTAATTTTGTGTAGGGTGTATTTAAGTTATTAGAGATTTTTTCCAATTCAATTAGAATTTGTGTTATTAATATTAGTCTAAAATGTTAAATCATTCACACTAAAAGTGTTAGTAGAAGTATTTTATGAGATTTATTTGGGTATAAAATCCACATTCAAGTTTTAGCATTTGTTTAGTCCATTATATATATAATTTGTTAATTTTACTTTTTTAGAGATAAAATCTTGCAAGGAGATTCACAAGTACTTATCCCATTGTAAACTTGTATATATTGATTTTGAAACTTAAACTAAAAGCCTTCTACATGAAGATCAAAGCAACTAAGTTACCGATGAATTAGACCATGAAATTTAATTAGTTCATTTAATAGAATAAACATTTTATATAGGTGTGGTTTTACCCTATTTTGTATTTGACAAATTCGATTATGTTGTGAAGAATTTTCTTTATGTATAATATTCATCGTTGTGTTCTAATACATATAATTTAAAATTTTGGACATCACATTTTAATCCACGAGCTTCTAACATTTAAAATTTGATTTCAATTTTTTTTTTATGTATTTATAAATTCCAAACTTTCTCGTGTTAGTATGCATAATAGTCGTCATGTATTTAATGGCATACAACACTAAGTATTATACTTTCCACTTCTTTTCCATTTTCAAGGTGTTGCACTAGTGATCCGAATTTTATGAGCAGAACAAAATGAATAAAGATCTATATTATGAACATAGAGATATAATGAACAATAACATAGATACAGTAAAACTTGGTTTCTATTAAAAAAAGATATATGTTGAAACTATAAAATGCATACTGGAATAAGCTTGCTAGAATGGTGGCGGCTTATCTCTGAGAAGAGATGTGACGGTTGCACTCATTCGCAAGAAGATGAGTACAATGAGGCTCCAAAGGCATTTTTAAATTAAACATGAATCCAAAAACCCTAGACATCCCAAAAAATAGCCCTAGGAGATGAAGCACCAAAATCTATGTGGGCCCCGTTGGGGTAAGTTGGTACATCAACTTCTTGGGGTCATAACGTTTTGTTACAAGGGAAAAACTCTCTATGGCCAAGGGTAAACCACAACAGACAGGTATGACTGCAGAAATCAACTCAATTTCAACATATGCTATATACTAATGTGTAATACAAGAAATATGCCTACCTCGATCCAACGTTTGATGATGTTCCATTGTTGAGCACTTCGACCCAAAGCCTTATACCTGCAAGAAGTTCTCAACAAACAAGCAACGCAAGTATATAGTGATGATAAAAACAGGTTAGCACATCAGATAACATAATCCATTAATAAACATTACAAACACACCCATGGATAATAATCATATATTTGCAAGATACTAATAGGACGGGAAAGGAGTATTTCTATTAACAATTGATCAGCAGAAGTGACAACATTACAGAATTCCATGTCAACACGGTTCGAAACCAAGAAACCAAGTTCCTTCTAGCTGGGTCTCCACCACTTCAATCCTCCACCAAAGGCAAGCTCATAGAAAAGAGGCAATGAGGTCCTCTCAACAATAAGGGAAGAGCTTGGGGGTTGAACACTGTTTTCAGACTTGAGGGACAAAGGGATGCAGACTCAATATGAAGTGATTTCTCTAGAGTAACTTTTCTCTCAAAGTTGAATGATTTCTCCTCTTTCCATAGATTGAAATTGTGCTCTTATAGCCTTTAGAATGCAACTGAAGGGCCGAGTCGGAACATTTCTAGTATATGGAAGGCCAAGGATCAGAGATCTCATGTTGTGACATGGAAACCCGACTTCATTTTGTATTTTCTGGCACAAATCCTGATATATGCGAGTTGTAGTGGAGCAGCAAGCGTATACGCATCTTGCATAGCAGTTAGGGAACATATATGTGGAAAAATGTATATTTATAGCTCTGGATTCATCAAAAGGGATGATAAGTCTGCATAGGGAAATGGAAAAAGGTCCTCTGTGCAAGATAGCAATGGTGAGGCAAATCTCGCTATAACAAATGCCCCCCAATGTGTGGGATTAGAGGAGTATCTCCGATGGCCGAAATACATTATAAATAACCTAGAAGTGGAGTGGTAGAGAACCAGCTAGACAAACTCAATTACTCATTACATTATGTACTGACTTTGCATACATGGCTGCCAAGAATACAATGCAGATCCATGTGGAAAATATACCAAACAAGTGTTCAAAGCCATGAATAGGCAAATATAAATGCGGTTACATGCCAAGAGTTGTCATAGTCACGAACAAGGCCCAGTGAAACCAGTCTCAAAAATCAATCTGAAGATATCTGTATACCATGGATTATAATCTGATCTCTCATGATCACTGAAGTCAAATAGGTATTGGTTCAATGAAATGGAAGCAATAACTCAGGAAAGTTGTGGCTACATAGTGATGTCTTCAAGTCTTCTACACTATCCGCCAATGGTGCAAGTCTACATCATGTGAATAAATGAGTTGAGGTCGAACATGATGAGACATCGTTTGATTACCGGTCATTGAGATATACCATTAAAAAATGCGAGACAACCTATCGATGATGAAAGTATGTATCAAGGCACCGAGTACATCTCTACAAATGTGAATAAAGGAGTTGGTGTCGAACACTTGAGAGAGCCATTTATTAGGAGATATTGATGTATTCCCATCTGTCAATGGCGAGAGAGCCTGCCACTAATGATTGTAAGCCTCAAGGTACTCATAAAATTCTAGGTCTCATATCCAGAATAAATGAGCTGAAGTCGATGGAAGGAGACCTGTCGAAAGGAGAGCATTAAGGCATCTCTCATTAGTCATCACGAGGAACAAAGCAGGAGCTTCATGATTTGGTGGAGATCGGACAAAGAGCAAGTTCATGAACCAACAACCCTGTGTGTCTTTTGTGTGTGCCAAATGCAAGTGGTACATGAAAAAGACCCTCTGAATAGCAACCAATAATGAAAACTGCTGAAAAAGGCGAAGAAAACCACCAATAAGGCTAATGGCATCTCAGACACTACACGAATCCCAAAGTGTGAATAGATGTCTTTCCGTCGAACACAAGGGAAACCACCCAATCAACGACCAATGATGAAATGTCAATTGTTGGGTTCAAGGTGACCTACCAATGATGAAAGTAGGGCCAGGGTGCATGATAAGACCAAAATATCATGTGATTCTGAGACAAACTGAGGGTATGGACAACATGCAAAGTCAATATTTCTGAGGAGTGGCCGACACAGGTTGATAGACTTCCTTTGAACAAGAGCATAAGACATATGGTGGACTCTAGAAGCATAGACTCAATGATGTGACAATTAGATGTAGGAGGCATCCATAATGTTCTCTGTTGGTGACAGAAGTCACTCCTGGATTGCAGCAGGAGCAGAGCCCGATGCCCATCAGTCTAATGTCACCTTTTGTTTAATGGGGTGATCGATTGGAAGCCAACTCAAGACGGTGTGGTTCTAACTACGAAACTAAGCTATGTAGGTGTGGGTAGGTGAGGTCTTAATCAAACTTCAGGCAGTAAGTTGTAGTAAGGGTGAGTAGGGGGAATACTTGTATCAGAGAGGTGCACAGGCCTGTCGTAAACATCATGTTTCTAATAGGCCATGGGAGAAGACATCTAAACACAAGATATTCTTTCATTCACATGCAAAACGCCGGAGAATACAACAATGCAGAAATAAATCCTTTATCATAACATGATTGCAATAATTCGCACGAATTAGTCGTTCGCGAACTCTCTCAGCATAAGATGAAAATTAGATGGAGTAAGAAAGATTGTCTGTCATAAAACAAGAAATCTCACATACAGATGCATAACCAGAGAACTAGAGTGTGTTAAAACTTTACAATCGGGAGCTTCTCTCTACCATCGATAATTCCAAAAATAGCGAAAACGCCTACATATACTCCAAAACAACAACAACAGCAAAAACAAGACGCTGCATTAAAAAAATTACGTCTACATGTCTTCTGACAGTCTGCGCATGTAGACTCTGGCCGATCGTGCACCCGAGACTTGGTGTCCCCTCGGCCGAATTTGGACGGGTAACTTTCGTCAGAAGCCGCCTTAACTGCGCATGGCTCCCACACGGGAGATAGCAGCAACATTAAAGGCCAACATGGCCTGCACAGACTTTTTTCTGGTCAGATGAGGACCGACCATGACCTTTTGGAGAAAATCAGTGTACAGGACCGTATCGGGTAGACTGTCTGTCGGAACCTCCATATCTTGCACTTAATGCATGAAGAGAGGTTTCAACCACTCTTCCTTACCTTCATTTACTTCAAGAGAAAACCAAGCTTGAGGTCGGATCAAATGACACTCAGAGAATGCGATGAACCTTTCGGCGAATCGACCCGATGCCTTTGGCCCCCTTTGCATAGCTCTTTTATTTCCCAGGTGACCACGGGCTGTGACCTTGTGTTTACTCTCAAAGGATCTTTCGGTGTCGCAAAATAGGAAGGGGCTGATCCTTACTTCTTGAAATCGCGATGGGCGAAATGGCGAGGAGCCTAATCGCGTGCCAGGTGTCTCCTATGGATGGACGACCGAGACTGCCCCTTGATACTGCGGGCCTGACTTTGGGTGCCATCAGTGCTTCGGGGTTCAGGGTTTCGGAATATACAACGACATAAAACCTTCACCCCTTGAACTCGCGACTGCTGAAAAACTGATGCGACTGGATCTCAGGCCACGTGTCCCTCGGATGGACGGTTGTTACTCTTCCCTGCATACAATATGGGCGCCATCCATTGCGTTATCTTCAGTGCACCTTTCTATCCGCGATTTCCCGCCACCCATTGATATGCTCATATGGATGGATCCAGATCGTTGACACTATAATTTTGCCCGCTTGCTTGATTTTAAGTCCGAAAAGGACTTCTTCTGTTCGCTGCGCTTGGGCACTCCTCGTGCAACTCGCAGAGACCTGAATACTCTTGTGCCTAGGACAAGAAATGTCGCTAACATTAGGATCCATGGGGGATAGAGTCATCCCTGTGATGCTCTAAGAACTCATTCCGTAGCTTCAGTGCCTTGTTGTTGGGCTATGGAGTCATGCTCAAAACATTGCGCTCCTGAAAATATAGGCCGAGAAATAAAAGCAAAAAAATAAAAATACATGCTCAAAGGATCTTATTTATATACAATCCTAAAATAATAAAACACTTTACATGGGGCTACGTGAAAGCAGACTTCCACCATAGCCAATCAAGCAACTCCCTGAAGGGAAGCTCTTTCTTTCTGTTGATGATCACCAGCAGATGGTGTAACCGTGACAGCAGAACGGATACATTCTTCAATTTCTTCTCATAGGGTGAAGTTGATATGGAATAGGGCAGCTCCAAGGCATAAAGGACATGCCACTCCATGTATTCGCCGACAGGGTCATAGAATGAGTGGTGAATCTCAGAAAATTGGTGACAGGCAGCTTCCTCTGCTACAGAGTTGCTCACATGTGGTTGAATATCTTTGATAAGCACAGGTGAGTGGACAACTGACATAGGCTCATTGATCTTAGGCTGTAGCTGCTCACTGACTGGCTCTAGAATGAAATATGTGCTCAGTTGTTCCTCTGGTTCCTTTTCCTCTTCTTCTTGGTTCTCCCCCGGGTCAGATTCATATTCATCATAAACAGCCTCCCCGGGTAAATTCTTCTCTTCCTCATACTGCTCAGTGTCTCTTGAAAGACTGAGATGGTTGATTTCCTCGTGATGATTTTCCTTAGTGAGCAGAGGACAAGGGTCTGCGACCTGCTCTTGGAAATCCAACATATCGAGCTCAGACTCTGATTCGTAACCATCATAGGTGGTCTGGCTGCCTTGATAAGAAAAAGGTGATGTGGGGTTCTTCTGCTCCTCTTCCAGATAATCATCAAAGTTGGGGGGGAAAGGAGCTTCTCCAACTTGCAGAAATGGAACTATCCCCCGCTCCTCCGTTTTGACCCCAAATGTAAACACATCATGGGAAATCTTGTGAAGGAAAAGAGAACAATCCTCTTCCACAACTACCTCTTCATCATTTTGATCTGAGACAGCAAGCTCATCGGGGGCAGATGTTGACGCATCCCAAAAATCTTCAATAATCTCTTCAAAAGAGCTGCTCAAATCATATGCCTTGAAGACTGGAAAATTCTCTCCATTGCCTTCAGATTCCAACCTTGCATGTTGGGCAGTGAGAGATTTCACCTGTTCTATCAGTTCACTCAGAGCATATTCTTCCCCCAGTCTTCTATCCTTACAGCCCCCATCATCATAGCCTTCATCATACATAATCATATCTGGGAGGATTTCTTCTTCTTGGCTCTCCCATGGGTCAGATTCATAATGACCATAAACAGAACCCATGGGAAAGCTTTTTTCATAATCACCCTCAGTAGAGCTGCTAAGGGCCTTTGCTTTAAAGGATGGGAAATCCTTAGCACATTGTTCAGCTTCCCACCTGTCAAGTCTGGCAGTAGATTTTATCAGTTCCATAACTTCACCTGAAGCATCTTCTTCCTCCTCGAGATCTTCATAGTCATCCATTGTAGAGATACCAAAATCCTTTGTACATCGCTCAGATTCCCACCTATCAAGTCTGGCAGTGATAGATTTTACCAGCTCCATAACTTCACCTGAAACATACGAATGGGGAGGAGAAATGACTACATTCTGATCCAGGTCATTAGGATCATCCTCATAGCCTACATAAGAGACGACTCTATCTTGTATACATTTGTTGTAGTATCCCTCACAACAGCTATGAAAAATCAACTCAGAGGGATAAAGCTCCTGACAATAGGCAGTGAAGGCTGCATAGAATTCACTGAGTGAAGAAATGATAGCAGGGGGTAAAGAATGATACCATTTATGCGCATCCCCTGCTAACGAGAACATGAACATCTTCAGTAATACATCCTCATGATGTATTTACCACTGATGCATGAATTCATGAAACTCACTGAGGTGCTGAGCAGGGTTGTCCCCTTCACATTTTCCAAATCTAGGCAAATAATTGCCACATTCATTCGGAGAGGGGACAACATTAGGAAAACTGGGAATATCAGAAAAATCAAAAGGAGAAAACCTGCGAGCCAAGATCTTCTCCATCCGAACCAGTGGAGTCGCCAATCGATCCTTGAATCATGGAGTCGCCAGGTGAAATATGCACAGCTTCGAATGTGTCTGGTCCTTGTTCACCATCAAAGACCAGATCCTAACGTTGTTTTTACCCCAGGAAGCTTCTCAGGCTGAGAAAGCAACTGCTGAAACCTTCTCAAGAAAGCTCCTTAGGGTTAGCTTTCAAGTGTGCTAACAGTAGCCACAACTGAAACAGTGATGTGGAAACCTTGGAGTCGCCATAGTGGAGTCACCAGGTGCACAATAGAAATCTTTAAGGGCTCTGATGTCTGATGCACCTTCAGAATCAGAGGCTCAATGTCGTTCTGCCCAGGGAAAATCTTCAATTTCATCCCCGGCAATGATGCCAGAAATGTTGGCGACGAAAGTCACTCCTGGATTACAGCAGGAGCAGAGCCCGATGCCCATCAGTTTAATGTCACGTTTTGTTTAATGGGGTGATCGATTGGAAGCCAACTCAAGAAAGTGTGGTTCTAATTCCGAAACTAGGCCAGGTAGGCATGGGCAGGTGAGGTCTTAATCAAACTTCAGACAACAAGTTGTAGTAAGGCTGAGTAGGGGGAAGACTTGTATCAGAGAGGTGCAAAGGCCTGTCGTAAACATCAGGTTTCTAACAGGTTGTGGGAGAAGACATCTAAATGCAAGATCTTCTTACATTCACATGCAAAACGCCGAAGAATACAACAATGCAACAATAAATCCTTTATCATAGCATGATTGCAATAATTCGCACGAATCAGTCATTCGCAAACTCTCTCAGCATAAGATGAAAATTAGATGGAGTAAGAAAGATAGTCTATCATAAAATAAGAAATCTCACATACAGATGCATAACCAGAGAACTAGAGTGTGTTAAAACTTTACAATCGAGAGCTTCGCTCTACCATTGATAATTGAAAAAATGGTGAAAACGCCTACATAAACTCCAAAACAACAACAACAACAAAAACAAGACGTTGCATTAAAAACATTGTGTCTGCATGTCTTCTGACAGTCTATGCATGCAGACTCTGGTCAATCGTGCACCCAAGACTTGGTGTCCCCTCAACTAAATTTGGATGGGTAACTTTCATTAGACGTTGCCTTAACTGCGCATGGCTCATGCACGAGAGATAGCAGCAACATTAAAGGCCAACATGGTGCGCGCAGAATTTTTTTGGGTCAGATGAGGACCGGCCATGACCTTTTGGAGAAAATCAGTGTACAGGACCATATCGGGCAGACTGTCTGTCGGAACCTCCATATCTTGCACTTAATGCATGAAGAGAGGTTTCAACCACTCTTCCTTACCTTCATTTACTTCAAGCAAAAACCAAGCTTGAGGTCAGATCAAATGACACTCAGAGAACGCGATGAACCTTTCGGCGAATGGACCCGATGCCTTTGGCCCCCTTTGCGTAGCTCTTTTATTTCCCAGGTGACCATGGGCTATGACCTTGCATTTACTCTCAAAGGAGATTTCGACGTTCGCGAAATAGGAAGGGGTTGATCCTTACTTCTTGAAATCGCGATGGGCAAAACGACAAGGAGCCTAATCGCGCGCCAGATGTCTCCTATGGATGGACGACTGAGACTGAACCTTGATACTACGGGCCCGACTTTGGGAGCCATCGACGCTTCGGGGTTCGGGGTTTTGGAATATACAACGAAATAAAACCTTCACCCCCTGAACTCGCGACTGTCAAAAAACCGATGTGACTGGATCTTGCACCACGCGTCCCTCGGATGGACGACTGTTACTCTTCCCTGCATACAATATGGGCGCCATCCATTGCGTTATCTTCGGTGCACCTTTCTATCCGTGATTTCCCGCCACCCGTTGACATGCTCATATGGATGGATCTAGATCGTTGACACTATAATTTTGCCCGCTCGCTTGATTTTAAGTCCAAAAATGACTTCTTTTGTTCGCTGCGCTTGAGCACTCCTCGTGCAACTTGCAGACTCGAATACTCTTGTGCCTAGGACAAGAAATGTTGCTAACATTCTCTATAGGGACTGGAAGAGTAACCAGTCAGTAGAGAAAACTCTATAGCGAGATCATCTTCCTAAGGCCATGCTAAACCCAAAATTATGATGACGCGAGGACTCAATAACTTTGTGCTCTGTTCAAAGGCGACATGACTGCTACCAATCACAATATAGTACTCCCTTCTCGCCTGCCATTTTTTGTTTTTTCATAACAAATGAATGCTATGATACAGTGGAGGGAACGAGTGTCACAAGTAAGAAAAACTAGTTCCAACAGTGGAACATACCTATGCTCAATGCAAGGAAATGCATGCAGGAGATGGACACTTGGGGTGATGTTCCCTCCAGGGTATAGGGTGTCAAATTGTGAAGGATAAAAATAAGGCTCTGCTTGGTTGAGGATGCAAACTGCTTAGGCAACGATTTATAACGCAAAGCGAGAACCAACTAAAGGCTCAATACAACAAGCGAGGGCATGAAATGCAATCACAACTTAATGCCAAAAAATGTCATTTTTTATATATTTTAGTCTACTTGGTGTGAAAAAGGGGTAAACTTGTGCCAAATAGACGTCTTTTCAAATCCAATTTACAAGTATGAAAAAGACAAGTTCACTCGACAATCTTTTCTATTTTTGATAGCGAGTCGGAAAAGAGATTAACTAGGACTTATGATCTTTCAAATCCAATTTTAAGGAGTGTGAAAGGGACAAATCACTCGACGATCTTTTCAGTTTTTAGCCGAGTCAGAAAAGATCTTAAATAAGACTCGTTATTTGGGAGTCCGCGGGTAATAAGGCCACATGTGTATGAATGAGTAATGAGGCTCATTATAAAGTCATGTATCGATTTATTCTGGACTCCCGGTCCTAAGGAAGAAACTCGGCATGGGCACCAAATGACAAAGAGGATCTAACTAGGGAACCCATGTTTGGTAAGCCTCTACCATTTATTAACAACGCTATTAATAGCAGATGAAGGGTTATGCATCGCAATAAATGGGTTCGTATCTAAGGCGTAAAAAGTGGTAGTCGAAGGATAATGAGAAAATGCACGATGGAGTAGATAACTATCCTATATTCTAGGTTATGAATATACCTGCCTGAGGAGATGAACGACCAACCATGACATTGAAATCCGTAAGAAAATTGAGTCGAAAATACAAAAATCAGCTTAAAACTATTCTTGAATTAGTCCGTTAGGCAAAACAACAACATAAAACTATATCAAGTGGGTAAAAATCATTTATAAATAGAAATAAAATCAAAATTTACTATGTTATTTTCACTTTTACCCAAATAGTGCAATTTGGACTAAAATACCTCCAGAATTCAAATGACAATCGCGGGAGCAATAGGCAACAGAATCACAAACCGTCTGGACCAGGTAACTCTGCATCCCATCCTCTTCAAAGTCAATGGTTTACAATTTTGAATTAGGTTCTATTTTATTGTTTTTTAAGGGCGCAAATTGAGTTTTTTGGTATACGTGGGTTTCTACTAATATGTCACGTATACAACCAGATATACACCCCTGTGTGAACTACAGGGGGTGTATACCAGGCCCTACCCGCGACTGTTCTTGGATAAACCATGTATACATGCATAAAATGGAAAAAAATAAGTTTTTAACTCAACAATTGATTTTGTTTTTGAAAATGGAAAAAAATAAGTTTTTAACTCAACAATTGATTTTGTTTTTGCAGGATGGTGTTGGAGTGGAGGGAGAGAGAGCATGAGCAGGTAGATGCAACAATGGATAGGGATACAGTGGCTCAAGAGACTTTAAAAAGATGTGGTCTATACAAGTTTTGGGCTCTCAAAGGAATGAGGGCCCAAGTGAGGTTATTGGAAATGATGGTGGGCTATTGGGATCCAGATAGCGAGAGCTTTATCATTGATGGACAACCATTAAGGATCGAAGTAGAGGACATCTACTTCTTGACAGGACTTTCACATCGAGGAGAGGTCATGGAACTCAAATCATGTGGGGCAGGGAGTGGGATGAAGGTTGAAGAATACATCGAGGCCCATCACAATCTCCCAAAACCCTGGCATCATGGAGAATGTCTTCGTCGAAGCGGATTGCTCCCCCGAAGAGATTCAAATTTACACAGATCTTTTCAAAGAATTCTGCGACGTTTTTGCCTGGTCTTATGCGGAAATGCCAGGTATCGATCCAAAAATAGTTGAACATGAAATCACAATGTATCCTGATGCCAAGCTTGTTCGACAAAAACTTCATCCAGTTAATCCCAAGAAAGAAACATCCATCAAGATTGAGGTTGAGAAATTGCTAAAGGTAGGTTTTATTTATCCTATCCATTTGACTCAATGGGTGTCAAATCCTGTGCTAGTCAATAAAAAACAAGGCACGATTTGTGTATGTACCGATTTCCATGATTTAAACAAGGCATGTCCCAAAGATAATTTTCCAACACCATTCATTGACCAGATCATTGATGAATGTGCTGGTTGTGAAGCCTTTTCTTTCATGGATGGTTTTTCAGGATATAATCAAATCCAAATCAAACCCGAAGACCAACATAAAATGACATTCATTTGTCCATGGGGTACATTCGCATATTGTAAGATGCCTTTTGGCCTTAAAAATGATGGAGCCACATTCCAGTGGGCCATGTCTTTTTCTTTTCATGACCTCAAGCATATAGTCGAGGCCTACCTAGATGATTTAGCATCATGCTCTCACAAGAGAACGGATCATCCCATACACCTTAGACTAATCTTCGAACACTGTTGCTACTTTAGGATTCACTTGAATCCAAACAAGTGCAACTTTTGCGTAACGTCGGGACGTTTGTTAGGCTTCATCGTATCAACAACAGGGATCATGGTCGATCCTCTTAAGATGGAGGCAATAATCCAATTGCCCCCCCCACACACAATCCTGCAACTTCAAAGTCTACAAGGCAAGGCGAACTTCTTACGACACTTCATCGCCAACTATGCCGAAATCACCAAGGGCTTTATGCATTTACTAAAGAAAGACATTCCTTTTTTCTGGGACGAAGTCACTCAATGCTCTTTTGACGCATTAAAATAGGCCCTCACAACCACACCTCTGTTATGGCCACTTAACTATAACAAAGATTTCTTATTATATCTAGCTACCGCAGAGTCAACCATTGGCATGGTTTTAGTTCAGGAAGATGATTTGTTCTTAGAATACGTGATTTATTACCTGAGACGAGGCCTCATATGACCGAAACTCAATTATTCTTATATCGAAAAACTTGCATTGGCAACAATTCATGCTATTCAACGGTTTCGTCACTATGTTTTGTTTCACAAGACCACTGTCATTGCTGTCATGAATCCATTCCAATACATGTTGACACGACAAGTTATAGGCGGAAAAATCAGTATATGGATAGTCATCCTTCAAGAATTTGACTTAGACTTCATTTCAGCAAAGTCCAAAAATTCATTGGTCTTCACAAAGCTTATTTCGGAACTTCCGGTTCAGTCAGGTGACGTTGTGCCTGAGGAATCGTCTATCCGGGGAGATATGTTTTTGATTACATCTTCAGATCCATGGTATGAAGATATACTTATCTATCTCCAGACTTTGAAGTGCCCCACCTCTGCTTCTCGTGACGAGCGTCAGAGGATACGCCATCAGGCTAAGAATTATCTCATACTCGATGATATGTTGTATCAGAGAGGTGTAGACTGCATCTTACGTCGATGTCTCACACATGAGGAGGCCATCATTGTGCTCAATGATTTCCATACCATATCTTTTGGCGGTCATTTGTCTGGGTTGGAAACAACCCAAAATATTCTACGAGCATGTTACTTCTGGCCAACACTTATCAAAGATTGTATCGAATCGATCAAGAAGTGCCATCCTTGCCAAATATTCTCTTGGAAGATGAGGGCACATCCCGCTCCTATGTTTCCTATCATCACATTTGGTCCCTTCACTAAGTGGGGGATTGATTACACTACTTGCAACCCCCCATCAGCAAGGGGGCATCGCTATATCATCATAGTTGTCGACTACTTCACTAAGTGGGTCGAAGCTATGCCAACGTTTAAAGATGATGGAGAGACTGCAGCTCTCTTCTTATTCAACCAGATCATAGCAAGGTTCGGCATCCTGAGAGAGATTGTCACTGACCATGACAGTCACTTTCATAACCAAATGATGACCGAATTAACAACAAATCTTGGGTTACGGAAAGATCATTCATCACCTTACTACCCTGAAGCCAATGGGTAGGTGGAAGCTGTAAACAAAACTCTTAAGACTATTCTACAATGAACTATCAACTCAGCCAAGTCAAATTCGCATTTGATGTTATACTCGACATTATGGGCTTACCGAACATCTGTTAAGATTGCAACCGGTTTCTCACCTTTTCAACTCATTTACGAGCTGGAGGAAGTCTTGCCCATCGAATGTTAGATCCCATCTCTAAAATTTTCAGTACAATTATTGCCAGACACTTCTCTGCTTGAAGAACGGTTAGTACACCTTGAGCAGCGTCGCGATGCAGCCCTAGACAACGAGGCTCACAAACATAAGGTCAAGTGTCAGTATGATAGGTTCGTTCGTCCTCGGATTTTCTTTGAGGGCGACCTTGTCCTGGTCTATGACCAAGATAAGGACCCCCTGGGGGCAAGAAAGTTTAAACCCATGTGGTTTAGACCCTTCATCATAAAAGAGGTATTAAAAAAGGGCACTTATTGTTTGGTTGATTTTGAAGGGAATGCTTTGGCGAAGCCTAGAAATGGGCTCTACCTCAAGAAGTATTACTCATAGACAGGTCACGGTGGGTAACTTTTTGTAACATATGTATAGTCTTTGTACTATTACCTTTTAGTTTCTTTTAAGTGTTATGGACGTGTCATTGATGTTATCTTTCGTCAATATGGCATATGTCAAGTGATTTCGAGGTTTTCATTGGGTATGTAGACGGTTCTAGTCGGCACACGTGGAGGCTTGCCTCCGCAACTTGGGTAATCTTTACACCTCAGGGCCAGTTGTTATCTTCCAGAGGTATATGCTTAGGTGACACCACAAATAATGTCATCGAGTATCGTGCAATTATTGAGTTTCTTCGTGATGCTTGGTCATTGGGTATCTCTCATCTTCGGGTCTATCTCGACGCTCAACTGGTTGTGTCACAGCTAAACATAGTATATCGGGTTCATGATCCAACTTTACACCGACGATTCCTTAGGGTACGTCTCTTAGAACGAAACTTTGATTATATTACATATTTTCATGTTCCTAGGAGATTAAACCAAATTACAGATACTCTAGCTAATCAAATTTTAGATTGGCATCTTGCACACATATGAAAGAACGTTGACATAAGAATTTAAATACATTTTTGCGCACGTAATCCATAAGACACAAAAGATCAAAAAACCATATATAAAATCATAAAACAACCAGAGTACATAGATGGACACAAGGGCCTAAAAAATGGGACTAATAATGAGTCACAGGGCTTATGCCCTCAAAAAACATATACAAGTAAGTGCTCGTGGCACGTAAAAAGTCTAAATAGGTTCAGAGCCTATGGGCCCTGTTATAATAGTCCACAGCATGGGATAAACGCCTAAACAATCGGACCCACGTCCGAGGTGCCCCCACTACATGAGGCTGCATGGATGGCGGCAGGTCCTCTATCTCTTCCATCGGGACTATGCGAGTGAGTACAGTGAAGTTCCGCTCAACTCATATAAGGAATCTCTCAGCCTCCCCTGCTAGGAGGTTCCTTGCTATTGCTGCTCCTCCGATGGCGGCAACTACGGCTTATGGTCGAGGACGATGCCTGTTCTGTGCATAATCGGCAGGTCGCACGGGTCCCACATCTGCATGCAACAAACGTTTACCCGTCAAATAATATGGCATACAAAAAAATGATATATATCACAAAAATGACATAAAAATTACATATGCAAACAAAAACTACAAAGGTGTAGACTTACCCATCTCCCCTCGCTCCTCACCATGAGGCACACGTATCTCAGGATCTCTAGAGAAATCTATCCCTGCATATGGGTAATCCACAATCACAGGGATCTGCCACAATAGCCACACAAAGAAGTCATCATTGAAGGACTCATTGGTCCTTCCACCACCCTGTCATGGAAGTAACACTGCCCATCTACACACTGCAGGAAATGAGGCCTGATGTCCTCGTACTACTTCCCGAGGGCTAAAGCTCGAAACTCTCTCAAAGAAAAATGAACACAAGATTGTCCCGAACCCAAAATTCCTTTGTGTTCGCTATTGACAATCTGTCAATTGCCTCTTCATACACTCCAGTAATGTGGTACTCTAGTAAAAAATCTATGCATTCAAGCACTGGATCGCATAGTTCATCTATGCGCGAGAAGCCTGATGCAAGGCTGCAGAACCGATAATCCTCCCAATCAGTAATAATATTTCCTACAACGATAGGATAGTGATCTTACTGATAGGTACCTGGGAGCCCACGTGATCAGTCCCAGCCTCACAGTTCTCGGCTATCAGTTTCAATATCTTACTCGGTTCCACAGGAAACGTCCTGAAGTTGACTGATTCCCCTCTCCTTGAGAGGCCAGTAAAAAAATAGATATCCTTAGTGGTGGGCACCAGTGATTGCCCCTCTAACATAAAGGCCTCTACATCAGGGTGTCAGTAGTCGATCAAGGCATTCAGTAGCCTTGGTTGTGCATGCATAAATGGACATAGAAAGAACTTCAGTAAACTGCATTTCATCAACACGACCATGACACTCGGATCTCCCGCAACCAACTCATTGCTTCATGCTCCCTTTCCCTCCACTGGACATACATCCTGCCAACACAACAAGGTTCAGGAAGGTCAGCACTTGCCTTTTAATTCTTTTTTTCTACAAAGGGGGGGTCCACGCGCGCTATAGAGGCGACAGTCACATGTACACGCGGGCAGCCTTTACTCTGCCCGAGTGTACACGCGGCCTGTCCAGAGACAACCCACGTGTACCTAGGGCCAAAATTTTTAAGGTCGACGCCCACCCAAAAAATGAACTTAAAGACAAAATTGAAAATTGAATAGCTAGATAAGGGAGTTTGTACTTACTTGGTCCAAGCAGAAGTTCGTTCTGTCCACTGTAGCTCCCGAAACCATCGTTTTTAGCAAAGGGGGTCTTTTGGCTTCAGAGTCAATTTCCAAATCAACAATGGTGATAATGAGCTGCCAGCTTCTATTTATAGACTTTTTGGCCTCTTTTTGTCACTTTTTTGGCCTACCTTATCAGTTTCTTTATACCAAAAACCATTTAGAGTGATTCATGAGTTATATGGGAGGGATTTCATCGGGTATTGGGACATTTTTTTTGAGTTTTGAGAAAATTTTGACAGTCCATAATTTTTTTTCCAAGAATCAACTTGAGCATATAGGTTAGGTTATTACCCTAACCTTTGTGTCTCATTGTCTTTTTCCTCTTCTATAGGATCAATCCCATCAGGTTATGACACAGGACCATAATATTTGCTTTAGAAGTGTCGCAACTTGGCGGTAGAGCTTACCAGAACATGGATGCCCTAGGTAGGTCCTGGTTGCATTATGGTGTCCATGCCATCTCTAAAACACTATAGGCTCGGGAGTCCTTATAGTCTTTCCTGAATATGAGTTTGAGCCTCATTTGCATGATTATTCTTTGCTCTTTGTCTCAGCCTTAGGAATTCCAAAAATAAACAGGTCTCCTTTTAAGCCCTTTTCAAACCCTCTAAAAATGAAAAGATTGTCGAGCGATATTGTGGCCTTTCATGCTCATTAAACTGAAATTTGAAGTCACGTCTGTCCGACGGTAGTTTACCCCTTTTTCAGTCTGGACGGTCAACTGTACAAACAAAGGTATACTCTATCGAATTTCCATTCTTTAGAAGAGTACTCTCAGGTATAATTTTATCCCTTTTTCAGGCCTGAGGGACTAAACTTACGAAAAAGAAACCCCCATGGAGTCCATAGTTAAGCTCTTTTCAAACTCCCTAAAATTGAAAAGATCACAGAGTGACCTTATTCTTTCACACTCGTTAAATTGTTCCAGAAGAATATTCCAGATGAAGTCCATAGTTAAGATTTTTTTAGACTCCTTAAAAGTGAAACAATAGCCGAGTGATCTTGTCCTTGTCACACTCATTAAAATGGTTTTGAATCGACATCTAATCGGTGCTAGTTTATCCCTTTTTCGAACTGACTAGACTATCTTCGAAAAAGGTACCCCAATGGAGTCTCCTTTTATGTTTGTTCAAATTCTCTAAATATGAAAAACTACCGAGCTTACCTTCTTTGTTCTCGTTAAACTTACATCGAAGGACGTTACCATTGTGTGTTTTATCAACTGCATTTTCATACCTTATCCACAACCTTGTGACAATTTGCTTCTGCGTCTTAACACCTTTGGCCACCGGAGGATTTTTCCCGAGTATCATTTTACCAGAACATCAGTCTTGTCCTTGTGCCTTGATCTTGTATGTTTTCAATACTCGTTCCTCCATTGTAATGTAATATTTCTTTATTCTTTTTCCAAAATTATCAAAAAGAGCAAAAAAATCAAATATACCCCAAAAAGAGGATGGGAAAAGTATTTTCTTTATTGGCAACATAATGAGTCGCCCTTGGATAAAGCACATCTGTTCGTTTGATCATCAGACTATGGGATGTAGTACGACCTTAGGAAGCTTTTCTCGCTATATAGAGTTTTGTCCTCCACTGTTTGGTTATTCTTCCAAACATATGGAGAGTTTGCGTTGCCTCATGCTTTGTAGACTTATGATTAACATATATGCTGCCCGAGTCTCATCACAGATCGTGCTATTTCCCAAGGGAGGTTTTCCATTAAGCCTGAGTCGACCCCTCTGCAAAATGTCTCTTTTCCGCATACCCGACCATCCTGAACATCCAATCAAGTCCTTGTTCGAAATCACTGAAGCCTTCAGTCCGACCATCAATATTATCAAGTCCATGACCGACAAGCCATCGAAAACCTCTGGGTAATGCAGTCGTACACTCATATTACAATCCTACTCGAGTTTTGGAAGATTTTGAAGTTGTTGCTCGAGCTCTGAAGTCCATCCATCAAGCCAAATCAGCATCTGGAAGATGGATACTCTATATGTATATCTTTCTGATTTCGAGATGTAGCTCCACTGTGTATTGTTCGTGGCTACTCTTTATAGTTATTTGACATGGATCTACAATGTATTTGATTAGTATCCATGGTTCTATTTTATCCCAAGCATGGGTATGACCACCTCGGTGAGACATTTTTTATTTTTCATATGGCACCTCCTAGTTCCTGATCCTTGGGCTCAATCGTTTGGCACATCAATAAAGATTGGTAATGTATTTCGTCCATCAGATGCTCTTCTGACCTCACACATTAGGGGGCATCTGTTATAACCCTAAATTGCACCACACATTCTTACCTGGCATCAGGCCAAATCATATCCCTTCTTTGCCAAAACTTTGCTGACCAACTCTTTGAAAATCCTCTTGTGTAAAGGCCCACGCATCCTAACCCATTACTGCACATGTGTACATGCTGGATGACCCACAAAAACCTGCATGTACCTAGAAAAGCATGAAAAAAGGAAAGTTGTCGATGGAAAAAAATCTATGGGTGAGTTAACTGAAACTCCCAGCCATGCATGGCCGAGGGTTCGTCCAAAAACCTAGCTCCTTCTAGCCTATAAAAGAAGGGGTAGGGGTACCATTTGAATGGAGGAAAAAATATAGCAAAGAAACTTTGCCCATTTACGTATTCCATTGTCCCAACCCTTTAGCCTTTCCTAAAGCCAAAGGAGATTTAAAGCAAAGTAGTTGAAGGACAGAAGAAGAGGAGCCCAGGATTAGGTTCAAGGAGCGGTGGCCGGTCTAAAATTTTGTAAGTTGACTCATTTTAAGTAATAAAGAGAATGCTTTTCCCGTCCCAATTCATGAACTTTCTATGATTTGATTAGTTTATGTTTGATTTCTAACCCATTAGTATAGAAGTAACATGCATGCATAGTTGTTGTTTGTCTTGAGTGCAGGTCATCTTTGGAAGGAGCATTGTGAACAAGTAATCAAGCACAACGAAGGATCAACATCAAACACTGGTAACAAGGTAGGTCGGTCTTTCCATGCATTTACTGAGTAAAGGGGATTTAAATCTAGTGATGTAGGTAGAAGGTAATTTCTATTCGATCAAATCTGCATGCAAATTCTGAACTCTATTTGCTAGTCCGTAGGGTGTTTTTCCCAACAACAATTATTGATAGGTTGGAGGCAGAGCTGGTGCAAACCCAATAGACCCTGACTCAATATTGGAGTGAAATGGTAACCATGGCAAAGCATCAAAAAGTTGTCAAAAAACTTAAAGCTATGTCAGCAACAGAAAACGAGACTTTTGTTGATCTCACCAGGGCTCAAGGGAAGGTACAAAAAGTACAAGGCCAGTTAGATAAATATTTGGAGAAAATCAAATAAATTTGCTCTGTCTATTCTGCTACCAATTACACCTTATTTGTATTTGAGCGTTATTTGTTGCTAAGGATAAAAACTATTAGAGAAGGAAAACCAATTGAGTTCATCATTGTTTGTAAGTTTTTTTCATGCTTTAGAGAGAAAGAATAAGGAGTGAAATACTTTCTGTGTGAGATATACCTTCATAATTTCATCTTGGGGGGAAATAGAAAAGAAAACCCTAATCCTTTTGTTGGGTACATACAGTTCCAACCATTCTTGTCCTTTACCAAGAACCAAACTAGGTGGGCTAAAGCACACAATACCTTCATGAAAAGGGATACTGGGCTAGACCTATGGATCAGAGGGGACCCTCCTAAATCCTTCACAGTTGTTATTCAACACAAAACATTCATGAAGAGGGAAGGGGTTGTAGACTCTTTAGCTCCTATCCACCGACAGGTTGTACGTTCAAGTCTACCATATTTTAGGGGGCTTAAAGAAGAATATCTTGCTACTTCCAAACTAAGATGGGATGCCTCCCCAAATGCACTCAAGAGTAGGGAACCCTTTGGTTTCAAAAAATTTCATGCAGCCACCTTTAGGGTCGAAAGGTATACTAGAATGATCTTGGATGAAGGGTCTGCCTGGATTGGGTGTCAATATAGTCCTCCTATTATTTGGTATCCTCCAGAGGGTTACCAGAGTGATTATCAAAGTAATAGGAAGAGGAAAGAAGCTGCTTTTGAAGACCTCAGAAGTAAGAATTGGTTAAGGAAACCTGGTGAACCGACCTCTCCTCCTTTCAACATCACTACTTTACATGAAAAATATTTTCTTTCATGAGGACATGCAAGAAGGCAAGTTGGGGGGTATGTTGAGTTGATAAAAAGGTACAAACATCCTCCTTATCACCATGGTTTATGATATAATATTGATTGAATTTTCTATTAATTATGAATAATTAGGATAGAAAATGATTAAAAAGTTTTCTAGAAATATTATTGAATGATATTAGGTAATTTCTGAATTTCGTTTGAATTTTTTTATTTTATTGTAGGAATGGACAAATATTGTTAAACTCAAGATAGCTAAGGAGATTTTGAATATGTGTAGGCTATTGGAGGTTAAGGAAATCAAGCCCAAAGCAGTTTTGAGGAGGATTGAATCTCTATTTTGTAATATTTATAAATAGTAAAAGCAATCCTGAGGATCTCTCGATCCTTAGGATAACTTAATTTACCATATCATTGTAATATATAAAGGAAAATGAACCATAGAGAAATGTCTAAGAAATTTATCCAAGCATTCAGATCTCTGAATTGATCTGTATCAATAGTTTATTCTAAATGTTGTACCAGTTATGGAATTAATAGAAGCTTTGAGCATTTTTACCATTTTTTCATACTGAGTTTCTAGCAGCGGTGCTTCTAAGGACCGAGGGCCCAGTCTGAAGGATTTACTATCTCAATTTGTAATTGTATCAATTTGATTTCAGTTCTGTGATTTAAATCTCTTTTGCGACAATCAAAATAAATGCATGAGTGTGTTGATGTTTTTATAGATTTATTATGGTATTTGATTACAGAGGATAGATGTTTCATTTTAATGTTATCGATTGTTGTTCCATTTCCCATTTCTGATAGTTTATTTGTTTGAAAGTTCATCTCATTTTCACATTAGTTGTTCCTTTCGGTTAGATTACATTTTTTGTTCCTCTCGGTCAGATTACATTTGTTGTTCCTTTCAGTTAGATTACATCTGATGTTCCTTTTCACGGATATAGTAATTCATTGTTTCTTTTCCAACAAGTTGATTAATAGTTGATAGATTGATTCTGCAAGTATTTTTTTAGATTAGATTATTGCTTCTTAGTTAGGTGAATTCAACAAATTAGTCAATTCCTGTAATTCACATCATTTTATTAATCAGATTCAAATTCTATTAAGATCTTAGTTTCAAAGTTTTAATGAATGTGTGAGGAACTTGATTATTGATAAACTCATATTTTCTTTAGCTACACGATTTTAACCTCTACAACTATCTGGATAGACTTTCCTGATATTCTTGAAAGAAAAGACAAATCCTCGGGTTGATAAATTAATGTTAAACTAAGGTTGTTTTTAGGAAATCTTTAGAGCCCAACAGATTCCACATTGACAAATATTTTTTGGACATATGTAGTGCATACAACAATTCACATTCAAAATAGAGTAATGCTCAGAAAGAACAATGAAAAAACTCCCTACAAACTATGGAAAGGAAGCACCGACAACAACCTATACATCAAGGTAACTCAAGGTAGTATTTTATTAATTGAAATTTATGTTGATGATATTTTTTTTGGAAGTACTAATGACAGGTTAAGACAACAATTTAAAAGGGATATGCAGAATGAATTTGAAATTTCATTACTTGGAGAACTATCCTTCTTTCTGGGTCTTCATATATATCAAAGAAACCAAGGAATGTTTATTTCTCAAACTAAGTATATCAAAGATATGCTAAAGAGGTCCGAAATGGAAGATTGCAAACTAGTTACCACTCCTATGCAAACCAATTCCAAGTTGAGAAAAGATGATGATTCAAATTCTACGGACCAGAGGAAATACAGGTCAATGATTGATAGCTTACTATATGTGACAACATCTAGACCAAATCTAATGCATGTAGTTGGACAGATGGCACAATTTCAAGAAACACCAAAGGAATCACATGTACTAGCAGTGTAGAGAATTTTCAGATATCTCAAAGGAACAAAAGAGTTTGTATTATGGTATCCAAAAGGAAAGGATCTATCACTTATTTCCTACATAGATGCAGATTGGACAGGTTGCATTGATGACCGACGAAGCACCAGTGGAGCAACATTCTACTTGGGTGAGTGTTTAGTATCATGGTTAAGCAAGAAACAATCATCAATATCCTTATCTATAGTCGAGACATAGTATATTGCAACAACAACATGTTGTACACAAGTTCTATGGATGAAAAAAACTCTGACAGATATACATGTTGAGTATGACCCATTCCAATCTATTGTGATAATACAAGTGCCATTGGTATCTCAAAGAACCCGATGATGCACTCCAAGACGAAGCACATTCCAATAAAGTATCACTTTCTATGGGAACATGTTACAGAGAAGAACATCATAGTTGAATATGTGGTCACAAAAGAACAAGTGGCAGACATCTTTACAAAACCACTTGCATGGGAAGCCTTTGACTATCGACGCTAGATACTCAAAGTAATTTCTAATACAAAATGAATTATTTTGAATGCTTATCTTATATGTCTTATATTTACATGAGGAAGCACCATAAAGAGGACAATTCAGGTTGGAAGGAAGAGTTCAGTCAGGGGGAGTATACCCAAGGAGAGTTTAGTGACGGGGAGCAGCCCTGGATGGAAAGATATCTTATCCATTGATGACAAAGGGGCAGAGATTTATTAGATGAAAAGGTAAATTCTTGGAGAGAGAGAATAGATGCATGTTTCCAAGGGGAGCGATTGTCACAAGGGAAGAATGAGAGATATGACTTCAAAGTGATACCCTTTTTCAAAGGGTGAAATATTATTCATATGAAGGGAGAGAGAGTAATCAGAGGCTTATAAACACAAAGAAAAATAAAAGGGATGTAGACAAAGGGAGAAGCCCCAAGGAGAGTTCAGTCAGGGAGAGAAACCCCAAAGGGAGATAACCTTTTCCATTGATGTCAAAGGGGGAGAGATAGAAACATTGATGATGAGTATAATCATGAATGTTATCATGACTAAGTGTTGCCATCAATGCCAAAGAGGGAGACTGTTAGACAGTTGGCTTAGGTTGATGGAAAATTGGTGTGGATTGTTGGTTGGAATTTATGGCAACCATTGGAGAGTGATATTCTAGATTGATTTCAACCCTTAGTGATTGATGTCAACCCTTGTTGAAAGTCCGGTAGATAATTTCGGTAGCACAAAGGTTTGGGTAATGGACCCAAGGTTGTTTCATGTATAATGGTATGAGTTTTAATATATTTGAAGGTAATACTATTCTAAATGGATAGTACATGTCATTCCATTTCCAGTGGTATGTGGAACTTCACATAACTCCTCACAGTTAGAGAGTTATGGCCATGAGAAGTTGGACAACCAAGGTTTGGGTAATGGACCCATGTTTGTTTGATGGATAATGGTATGAGTTTTGATATATTTTCAAGAAAGAGTATTATATATGGATATTACATGTCATTCCATTTCCATTGGTATGTGGAACGTCACATAACTCCTCATGGTTAGAGAGTTATGTCCATGTGAAGTTGGAGAACCCTCATGAGTCATCTAGAAGCCCCAAAAAGTCAAAGTAGTCAAAGTCGTTTAAGAGATTTTAGAAGGTAAATAATAAAGTGAAGTGATGGGTGTACTATAATTCAAAGTGAATACAAAATAAATTATTTAAATAATAAATTTAATGGATATATTAGAAGTGGGTTAACCCTAAAATAAGGAAAGTGGGTTAAGATGGTTAAACGGTAACCCCTTGAGGAAGCTACGTGAAAGTATAAATAAGAGGCAAGGATCTCTCATTTTAATCACACTTGAGAATATTGAATATATACAGGTGACTAAGGTAACCAAAGTATATCTAAGAAGAATTTCAGAGGGAAGGTGAAGTAAAGAAGGTCGAAATTCAAGGGAGGATAAATTCTTTTGATGATGCTTTCTAAGGTGTATTATTTACAGGTCATCTCACCATTTTCCCAAAAGTTTTTTATAGAATGATTCATACCGTGAAATTGGGAGGCCATTGAGGAAACATATTCAAGTATTTTTGGTATAAATTTCAGCTTGTGGTTTGTTGTATTTTTGGAGTTATAGGCCGTGCAAAATAGAGTTTTTGGCTAGTCCTGAAACTAGTCTAAAACATGTGTTTTGGGTAAAAACGTCCTAACTTCTTCATAACATATCCAAATTCAGTACGAAAAAATATATTGGTTAGATTACATTCTATAGTATTATGTGTACAATTTTCAGATCCATACAACAAATATTCCTTGTGGGGAACGCTCTACAAGATCGCTCTCTAGAATAAGCCATAATTCAACAAGGTATGCCATTTTTTCTATAACTCATTTTCTGAGAGGTTGCAAGTAGTGATGTATGGAAGAATTATGTAAAAGACATTGAAGAACATTTTGTACCATTTTTCAGATATTTATTCATTACAGGTACATAGTTATGATTATTTCAAGTTAGGGTTTTTGACTAATCCAAAATTAGTCATGTGAGACTAAAGTAAAGTTTGATGAAAATGATAGTCTCTTGTTGTTATAGTTAAGGAAGGTTTGCAGGTATGTGATCATATACACCAGGTCTATTACAGAGTTACAAATCAGATTTGGGGGTAACATCATGAAGATGGGTGTCTATTTTGCTTGTTTTATGAGAAAAAAATCTATATTTTCACAAGTTCTTCAATTTCCGGCATACAAAAGTATTTTTTGTATTTAGAATTTCACTTTACAGTAAAAACAAAACTTTTAAAGATTTTTTTTATCTTTTCAATGACTATTTTTCAAATGTTTTTTATTAAGATTTAATATGTCAATTTGACAATTGTTTAACAATATGTTCCTTAAACATGAAAGGAATGATAATGCGTTATTTCCCCCCCCAACAATGTATCTATTATTAAACTTTTGTTTTTAACAAACGAAATATACTGCAACAATCTACAAAGACTATATTTTATTATGACTATAATTTTGAATATAACAGATGAATTTCTAGAATTTTTTTAAGTTGACCAAGTTGAAAACATTGCAGATTTTAAACACATGTTTTCCCCCACCTTGTATCTATCGTAATTTTTACTTAAAGTAAAATCTAAAAATACCCTTTTGAAAAGAAAATTTTGAGGATTATGAATATAAATGTTTCTAAATTTTTCACTGTGTATTTTTAGAGATACGAATATTTCATTTCATTGAATCATAATGTCTGCTAAAAATATTATGCAGTGATTTTTTTTTAAAATTAAATAAAATTATATAAAAATAATGAAAATGAAAACAAATTATAGGAATTGAAAGTAGATTCAATTTTGCAAATGTTGGTGTCATTTTCAAAACCAAATTCTGAGTATTTGGAGTCTGCAACCTCCAAAGTTTAGGTAAGATTGGGGGAATTCTCTGGTTTCTAGATATAGTCCCAATTTCTAGTTTTCGGCCAAAAGAATCTTTCAGTCGAAACAATATTCTTTCGGCCAAAAAACTAAATTCTAATGGAATCCATCAAAATTAAACAGGTTCCAATATTTTCGACCGAAAAAACATTTTTTTTGCCAAAAGATGGTTGACCGAATTCCGTCGGTCGGAAAAAATGAAAAGACACGTTTTATTGTTTCATTTTGCACCAAATCGTATAAATACGCTTTCGGTCGAACACATTTAACACAATTCATCACTTGTTTCATGGTTTTATAGAGCACCTAAACAAAGTTTCGAATAATCTTTTTCATTTTTGTTGAAGAAGGTAATTGATTTTTGTTCAAGTTTTTATTGGAAAAACAATTTATATGTTGAAAGATAAATGTTGAGCATTTTTTCAAGGTGAATTCTTTGTTGAACATAACTTTTACAAATAACTATACCCATGGGAAACAAAAGTTTTTTGCAAGAGAAAATTTGATCACACTCGAGATGAAACTCACCATAATGATCAAAGGACAGAGCATTATAGGAGAAATAAACAAAAACATGCAAATATTGAAGAAAGAAACGATGATAATGTAAATAGAGATTTTCAACAAGAAGAAGTCCAACGAGGTATGCATGCACATATTGTCTATATTAAAAGAATAGAATTCAAATTTAAAATATTGTTTAATATAATTGATTGTAATTATGATTTGATGTTTTTCAAAAAACATAAATAGATTTTTCTCATAATGTCGATGAAGACATTGAAACCAAAATTGAAGCAGAAGACGTTGAAACTGAAATTGAAGAAGAAGACGAATCACATATAGGTATGTACATAAATTTAGATAATACAAGATGGACACTTGTATATTGTTTAGTGAATTTATGTTCAGGTTTTGTTTTTTAATATAGAATTTAAATTGAAATATGCAGGAGAATCTATCAACATTAGTGATGAAATATTATAAAATGTTGATACTGACAAATTTGGGAAGAAAGAAGCTAAGCGTTATATAATATATCGAACTAAGAATATGTATAATACTTTTTTCAAAGATGAATCAGTAACAGTACAAGCTCAACTTTTACTCTGTCTAATAAAGTCAAGAAATTTAAAAGAAGCTACATCATTATTGGGTATTCAAAATTTGACAAAAGATACAAAGGTGAAACAGAATGTGTTTGACAATATAACTAGTGTATTAAAAGCTTTTGGAAAATCTTGAAAAAAAAGTGTCATTGTTTCAAGTAGAGCGATACAAACAACAGTTGTTTCATCTAGCAATATAAAAGATCATTTGACATGACACATGGAAAAAGCGATGGGAACATCAAGAAAAACATTGTACAAAAATAGAAAATTTTGATTTCAAATAGATGCAAATGATGAACTGGATTGTTGGACAGTGATTTCTAGACAACCCTACAAAGATAGACTTGCATAAAATGTTAAAGAATTGTGTCGTAATTGTTGGTTGAAAAAATCTCATGTTTCACCACATACAAGAGATGTGTTGCGATGAACAATAGTACAAAAACAATATGAATAACATCCAAAACATATATTGTCAATGGCACAAATAGAATTGTTCAATAAGTTCAAAGAAGTTAAAATTTCCATCAATACAATTGTGCAAAAAAAACCATGGTTTGTTAGACCCATCATTGTTCGTGACACGTGTTGTTGTCATTATCATGTGGAATTTGATTTGTATTGCAAAACTTTTCTTGATTTTGGTAAAAATTTATGGCCAAGTTCGCCTCCTCCTTCCACATTTTGTGCTTTTATATCTAAAATTATATGTGAAAAAGAAGGTGATAAATTATTTTACAAAACAAAATGTGTTGGTGGAAAGAAATGTGATCGTTGTGGAAATCTAAGTTTGTTTCACTCAAAGTATCCTATTGATATGAATGATCAATCATTTTCTAATATAACAGTCAATTGGAAGAGATATGAATATATCAACAACACGGCTCCACATTCTTCAAATTTTATTTCCAAAAGGATTGATTTGAAAGTAGATAAAACATGTGTGATAGAGTTTTTGAAGAAGTTTGAGGAAGAAATTTATAAATAAACCAAGCATTCACATACATCTTGATGGAAAGACCTACAATTCTAGCACACCACCCCCTGCCTCAGTAGGTTCTGCATGACCTCTCGGTCTTAGGATTGTTCTTAGTCTTCCTCTTGAGTCGGATTGACTCTTTGATTTTCCCGTAGGAAATCTCTCACACACACAAGTGTGTAACCACAGGTCCTTATGAGTTACGCCTATGCAAGAAAGCACTAAGCGCCAAATCTCATCTACGTGACTGGTTGATACGACCACAGCCTTCGCCCGAAAGGATACTTCGGTTTTCGTGACTTTGCGATCCCTAATGCGAGTCCTTCTGTCTCTTGAATCCCCAAACCCCGAAAGGGCTAACGAATATCTAACTTCTCCCTTTAATTTTTCTTGATGTGACCTCCAACTATGGTCTGGGGCCGAAACGTTTCGGCACCTCGGGATTTCGCTTATTGGCACTTAAGACACAATGACTCTTTTCACCGATTTCCAAAACCACGATAACCCCTTTCCACAGATCAAAGGCTCCGAGCTCCCCACGATCTGATGGTCCTGGTTCTGTTGGGACTTCGCGGATCGGGAGTTCACAACTCTCGACTCCAAGTCATAGCTTCCTCCACTTCCTGAATTATGAAATAATGAAATTCAACCCTGAGATCAACGGATCTCATTGATCCTGTTATCTCCTTAAATAAATTGGTCAAAATTATCTGATTAAGAGATAGAGAGTCATTAGAGAAAACTCTACTAAATTTTTTAGGGCTCATTTTAATGAGTTCCAGCTTGTAAATAAAGTTTGAAAAACATTTGAATTGTTTTTTCCTTCAAAAAAGTCAAAACTCAGGTTTTGATAGCTAATGCCTTTTTCAAAAGGGCTTCTAGGCTACCGAAATCCTAGTTTTCGGTAGCTAAAATGCGAAATTCGGGGCTATTTTAGCTACCGAAAGCGTAGTAATTCTGTGTTTTTACTGAGTTGAGTCATCATTTTAAAATGATGATTCAAAGTGACTGGAAAATCATTTTGAGAAACGGGAAGAGGTTTTCGTTCCTAACACGTCAGAGAACAATAACCTCTCTCATGTTTCCTACAAGTGTCACATATTGGGAGAATCAAATCCATCTCTGAACCCTAATGTTCAGATCTGAGATTTCCCTGTTTGAAACATGTTTTTGAAATGCGGATCCCGGGCAAATGAAAATGAATCTCGAAGAATTGAGAGAGGTTTTTCCTCAAAACAAACCAATATAAAAAAGAATCTTCCATTTTGTACACATATATTTTTATTTGAGAGATATAGGTCAACCTTTAAGCGACATATTTCCATAAAAGTTTTGCACAAAACAGGGAAGAAAGCTACTATTTTTGCCCAGATCATGTTTTCTCGATTCTAGGACGCGTGGGAACAATTCTAAACGAAGGATAACAATTATGGGAGTACGAATCATACTTCTTTTAAAGATTTGGAGGCATTTTATGAAGGAATGAAGCTAAATGGCATTTCCGTGCTTGACAGAAATCGCCCAGCCATCAAAGACAGATTTTGAAATCGGTTTTTTTCACCAGCAAGCTGCCAAATGATGATGAAAGATGTTGATTTCGACTTATCATCATAATATTAGATCATATATGCGAAGATCCATTTTGATTATGTTTATTTAAGTATTTCAAATCCATTAAAATATGATCTTGAAACCTTGATGTAAAGGCTATAAAGCCTAAGAGTTATGAGAATCATAGGGGGGAAATAGTCCAAAGACTGTGGTTCAACTCTGGGAACTTGTAGCCATTTTTCATTTCAGACATTTATAGATTCATCTTGACACAAACGATTCTTTCACTGTGTGTTGTTCAGTTTTCTATCTTACATCTTTTCTATGTTTATGAGTAACTTGTATGCAATGTTTTAATGTATATATGATGACAGATAACTGCCATCTTATCTCTTCATTGATATATCAAGCTTGTATACATTGATCTTTCTAATGACAGATGACTGTCACCTCATCTTTTCGTTGATAGATTTAGCTTATGAACATTTCCTGCCTATTGTAATTAGTCATTCACATGTACCGTCTTGTGTATGTGATTCTACTGATATAATAAGCCATTCTTATTACTTCCATACTTTGACTTAAAGCTTCTGATCAACATAGTTGAAAGCCTTTCGTCTTTGAGTGAATTTATATGTTTTTTGAGTGATTGTGAGCATTTCAATTCATCTGACTTGATGCTCTTTCTCCTACATTATTGAGTATTTAAGTTACCAAGCTTACACCCTTTTATAGTCAGGGAGTGACTCTTGGAGAGATAACAAAATTGCGTCGTTGCCAGGGAACGAAAGTGAAAGCAAAGTTTCCCTGGGAGAAAGACATATACCTGTTTCTTGATGGAAAATAAGAGACTGACATTAGAATCGACTGTAATCATTTGCCTGATGACTCCACGTTCAAGACTCCACTGGGGAGGATCCAACTGACGAAGATGAAGAGGCTGAATTCAAAATCCAGGTCCTAGTTCATCAGTTTACTTTATGTGAACTGATGTTATTCTTTATCAGCTCCTTTATACTTTTCCCTTCACATGTTAAAATAATTATCCTTTGTTTTGTATACTCCAAATATTATCAACCATCTTTTATAAATCCATGTTTAGAAGAAGATTTGTAGCCTGCTTGTATTGTAGAAGTTAAATCAGTTTTTGTGCCTCAGTTCATTTATAAAAATGGCCTTTGTAATCAAATTCCTTTTGAATCTAATCAACCGTGTATCCTTCAAGAAATCAAAATTGATTCAAAACCTATATAGAGCTCAACACTTGTTGTCATAACCTCTGAACCATGTCAACAACCTTCTATCCCTCATGATCATCCCACAACCTTCCAAATTAAAATTAGGATGAAGATGTTTAAACCTTTGAGACTGCCTTACCTCCTTCATCCTTACCCTCTTGACTGTTATGAATATCTTCCTTGGTTTTCTGGAGAGAATCAGGCTTCAGCTGAGAGACACTTGAAATCCTTTTTGGATTTTGTTGATCGTTTATAGATTGTTCATGAAGATGTGATCATGAGATATTTTTCAAAATATTTAATCAGAGATGTCACTCTATGGTTTAAAGGTCTGAGAGTTGATTCCATTGGTTCTTGGATCAAGTTATCAAATGTTTTTGTCAAGTATTGGGGTGAAAATAAACTAGCAGATTCTTACCTTGCTGACTTTTATGCTTTGAAGAAAGAACATAATGAAAAATTACTTGTTTTTAATAAAAAAAAATTCAGTATCTACTATGGTATGCCTTTGGAGATTCATCCTACAGAGAAAGCTACTATGATTCAATATGTTAGGGGATTGTATTCAGAACTTTCCCTTTTTCTTCTAGAAAGGAAATCTTCGTCATTTAACATTTTGTTTGAAGTTGCTTTAGAGGTGGAGGAAAACATTTGTGCTTCAAGGAGAATCCCAGAGCAGGTTGATTTTGAAAACCATCATCTACCTGAGCCAACAGAATGTAAATATAGTTCAAAATATGAGCAGGAAGGTAGTGAGCATGAAACATATATGGAACAACAACCTGAAGGTGAGTATATTTCAGATTCAGAATCAGATTCTTCAATATGTGCAGGGTACTCCAGAGACAGGTATGAGTTTGAATTTTATGACCAGTTTGCGATCAGGAAGAGCCTATGGTAACCCATGATTGTATAGGAAACTACATGTTTTTAGCTGATCAAAATTCGTATGATGTAAAATATGTTCTATCATCATCTTTTGTGCATTTGTCTGAGGAGGAAGTTACAATGATTGATGATCAATCTCTGATCACAAGGAAACAAGAAGATCATCAATCTTCCAGTAGAGAAGCTACCATAGATGAGCAGTTATTTCCCAAAGACTAGTATGTTTCTAATCTTCTTTTCAAAGATCCAGTGGTAGCCTTCATAGAATCATACTTTTCAGAGAAATTGAAAGTTTCAGACTTCTTTAGCTTTCACATGTTGTCTAGTGATTTTGGTTTTGTAAATGGCTTCTTATCATTCTTGTCACACTTCAAACATCAGCTATTAATTAGTGTGAATGATGAGATTATTTCAGTGTTAAAATTTATTGGATGGCTTCTATGGAAATTAGTGTTCACTTAACCAATTGTAGAACTGGTTAGATTAGAGTAGGGTAGGAAATAAGCTCACTGCCTGAGCCTTTCATTTCTCCATTTTGCAGTAGATGTAGAAGTTATTGTGTGTGAATAAAGGAAGCCTTGAAGATATATAGAGATCATCTATATAGGTCATGAAAGATTTTTAGAAAAAGGCGAATGGCTGACTCTAAGCCCAATGGAATGCTGACTCCCAGCCCAATGGAATGTTGACTCCATGCCCATTGAAATGTTGACTCCATGCCCAATCGAATGATGAAGACGAAGTTATGGATTTTATTTTTCTAGGAAAGGCATAAGATTTGTGGTCCTGGAAACCTCACAGGGAGGATTTCATCCCCAATAAGAGCCATATGTTATCTCCTTAAATAAATTGGTCAAAAGTATTTGATTAAGAGATATAGAGTCATTAGAAAAAACTCTACTAAATGTTTTAGGGCTCATTTTAATGAGTTCCAACTTGTAAATAAAGTTTGAAAAACATTTGATTTGTTTTTTCCTTCAAAAAAGTCAAAAATCAGGTTTCAGTAGCTAATTCCATTTTCAAAAGAGCTTCTAGGCTACCGAAAGCCTAGCTTTCAGAAGCTAAAACGCGAAATTCGAGGCTATTTTAGCTACCGAAAGTGCATAAATTATGAGTTTTTATTGGGTTGAGTCATCATTTTAAAATGATGATTATGAGCGACTGGAGAATCATTTTGAGAAACGGGAAGAGGTTTTTGTTCCTAACACGTCAGAGAAGAATAACCTCTCTCATTTTTTCTACATGTGTCACATATTGGGAGAATCAAATCTATCTCTGAGCCCTATGTTTCGGATCTGAGATTTCCCTGTTTGACACATGTTTTTGAAATGCGGATCCCGAGCAAATGAAAATGAATCTCGAATAAATGAGAGAGGTTTTTGCTCAAAACAAACCAATATAAAAAAAATTCTTCCATTTTGTAGACATCTATTTTTATTTGAGAGATATAGGTCAATATTTAAGCGACATATTTCCAGAAAAGTTTTTCACAAAAAATGGAAGAAAGCTATTATTTTTGCCCAGATCACGTTTTCTCGATTCCAGAACACGTAGGAACAATTATAAATGAAGGATAAAAATTATGGGAGTATATATCATACTTATTTTAAATATTTGGAGGCATTTGATGAAGGAATGAAGCCAAATGGAATTTCTGTGCTTGATAGAAATCGCCCAGCCATCAAAGACGGATTTTGAAATCTGTGTTTTTCACCAGCAAGCTGCCATATGATGATGAAAGATATTGATTTCGACTTATCATCATAAGATTAGATCATATATTCTAAGATCCATTTTGATTATATTTATTTTAGGTATTTCAGATCCATTAAAATAGGATCTTGAAACCTTGATGTAAAGGCTATAAAGCCTAAGAGTTCTGAGAATCATAGGGGGGGAAATAGTCCAAAGACTGTGGTTCAACTTTGGGAACTTGTAGCCATTTTTCATTTAAGACATTTATAGATTCATCTTGACACAGAAGCTTCTTTCACTGTGTGTTGTTCAGTTTTCTATCTTACATCTTTTCTATGTTTATGAGTAACTTGTATGCAATGTTTTAATGTATATCTGATGACAGATAATTGTCATCTTATCTCTTCATCGATATATTAAGCTTGGATACATTGGTCGTTCTAATGATAGATGATTGTCACCTCATCTCTTCGTTGATAGATTTATCTTATGAACATTTCTTGACTATTGTAATTAGTCATTCACATGTACAATCTTGTGTATGTAATTCTATTGATATAATAAGCCATTCTTCTTACTTCCATACTTTGATTTAAACCTTTTGAGAAACATAGTTGAAAGCCTTTTGTCTTCGAGTGAATTTATATGTTTTTTGAGTGATTGTGAGCATTTCAATTCATCCAACTTGATCCTCTTTCTCCTACATTATTGAGTATTTAAGTTACCAATCTTATGCCCTTTTATAGTTAGGGAGTGGCTCTTGGAGAGATAACAGATCCTAATCCAACGGTCTCTATTCCTCCTGAGCTTGTGAGTGTTGAAAGGAACTCAGCCTTAATCTTCTCGTTGGTCTATGAGATCCAATGACCTACGGTAAATCGACACTTCTTCCACGAAGCGATTCCATCGTATGATAAGACTTCTGAAAGACTGCTTCGCCAACACTCCGACGTCAACCTTCCTTAGCTTTATTTCTATATGTTGGGTGACTTTAACACTTGCCTTCCCTTGAACTCTTCAAGGTTATTCCCCTCCTAAGCTTTCACTTGCAACTCGAGGATTTCTTGGGTTTCTTGCATGCACTCCTTGTGGCATCCACAATAACCTCTGGTTATTGAACCTCTCGACTCTGTGTGCTCCTTGCAACAACAGTCCTTCAATCTTCCTCCAAGGTTGATAAAGTTTAAGACTTCAACCTACCTATGCACACCTTGCATGACTCTATGTTATCCTACACTTCTACTGATTTGAGAACAACGATATCCCTCCTGGGCTTTCTGAGATGAAACTCAGAACTTAGTCAATGCACACCTTGTGGACATTCACTGCACTCTTTGCAGGAATTATCAAGAAGAGAAACAATTGAAACTCATTCTTCCCTTCTCTCAAACTTCATACATTCATCATAGAATCATAAGCATACACACAACATTGAAATAAATCCATAACAAAGAAACAAAACAACTGTAAACATACCATTTAGCAAGTGTAAACAGTAATCACACGACACCATGAAATTGGATCAAAGCTTCATTATATTAATCCAATTGTTCCTGTACATGGGTCCTATAGAAACAACTATCTTATCATACAATACTACTATCTTTGTTCTCTCCTGCTCTCCTATTCTTACAATAGAGAATGATATAATGATACAAGTGAGGGTGTCTTTTTACGAGTTTCCATTCTACAACTCTAAACTATATAATCCGAATTAAAAGCTACCTACCTTACATTCAATACAAATAAATGTCTTCCTTATCCGACAAATGAGAGCAATGCTCAAGATATGTTTACAATATCCAAAACATAAATGTGAATACGTTCTCCTAGCTATTACATAAATGATTCTTCATTCAAATTTAAAATGCTTTCAAAATGTGCGCTGGTGCATTTCCAATTGTCTTTTCCTTTTGCGCTCACTTTGTTGGCTTGCTTATGATGCTCATGTATCATACTCCCTTGGCTGAAAAATTCATGAACTCCTATTCATGAGCTCCTGCATCGTCTGTCCATGTCCTTGGATATTTTCTTTGCTTTCCCAACTGGCATCCTCAATCGGGTGTCCTTTCCATTTGACCAAATATTCAAAGTATGCCTTCCTTTGGGTCTTCTTTTCAATTCTCTGATCAATTATCTTTTCCATTTGTGGCTTTTCAACTACAGGCATCTTCTTAACCGATTGAAATTCCTTTTGATCCTTTGATCTCTCTATCTCATATTCTCTGTAAGGATACAGGTCTTCTATGTTGAATATGGGTGATATTCCTACCCCATATGGAAATTCGATCTCATAAGCATTTGCTTCAAACTTCCTTATGACCTTACATGGCCCAATTTTCTTCATCTTCATTTTATTGTATGTTCCTCTTGGGAACCTTTCCTTTCTAATATGCGCTAAAACCAAATCACCTACTTCAAACTAAAGTTCTCTTCTGTGTTGATATTCTCTACGCTTATATTCCTGGTTGGAATTCTGCAATCGCTCTCTAACTTTATTGTGGATCTCTTGCATCTCTGTTGAAAAATATTCAGCACTAACACTTCTAAATTCATTTTTCTCCAGGTCCCTTAACTCAGATACTCCTCTCGGTTGCATTCCATACATGATCTGGAATGGGATTTTTCCGGTGCTCCTATTTAGTGAATCATTATATGTAAATTCTGCTTGCGGCAAAATCTGATCCCATTGACTGCGATGTTCAACGACCAAACTCCTTAACAAATATCCCAAGCTTCGATTCACTACGTCAGTATGTCCATCTGTATGAGGGTGATATGCTGATCTAAAAGATAAATTAGTCCCCACCTTCTTCCACAGTGTCCTCTAGAAATGACCAACAAACTTGGTATCTCTGTCCGATACAATACTCTTGGGTAAGCCGTGAAGTCTAACAAATTCTTTGAAAAATAGATTGGCAACATGTGTTGTGTCACTGGTTTTCTGACATGGTATGAAATGTGCCATCTTAGAAAATATATTGACTACCAAAAAGATCCAGTCACACCCTCTTTGTGTCCTCGACAGTCCTAACACAAAATCGACACTTACTGCATCCCACGGCCTCTCCAGTATTTGTAATGGATGAAACAACCCTATATTTTGTCTTTTCCCCTTTGTGTACTGACAAATTCTGCATTTGTTGAAAAAATTCTTGACATTTTTCCTCATCCCTGGCCAATAGTATGAGCCATTCAGTTACATGAATGTCTTATCATGGCTGAAATGTCCAGCCAATCCTCCACTATTATTTTCCTCCAGAAGGTTATCTCGCATAGAACGCTTTGGGATACACAACTAATTCCCTCTGAATAATAATCTGTCCTGAATCATATATTCAGTCCATTGGCTTCTGTCTTTGAGAACTGGATTCTCACATGCTTCATAAGCCTCTTTAAAATCTGTATCATCTTTGTACATCTCCTTGAGATTGTCAAAATCTAAGGTCTTGTTGGTAGCAATAATATAATTTCCATTGTTTATAAGTTGCCTACACAGGCTCTCTAAATCTTCATTAATCGTCATGACCATTATCAATAAACGACACTTGTCACTTGTCTCTTTTTACATATCTTCCTTTTGATTTTTGTTTTCATGACTGTAACCATGAAAACTCGTAGTTGGAATTGACACTTTGTTTCGATTTATGATTAAAGGAAAACTTTTCATATGGTCCATTATTGAATTGTCATATTTTTGCTATGAACATGATTGTTCTCCTTGTTTATGACTCCTTGGTTCTAAACGTGCCTTGGTTACATAAGTGAAAGGCCTCCATGCATTTATTTTCGATTGATATCAATGGGGTTTTGATTCATAAAACTTTTAATTATTCAATGTTTATTTGATACATTTACCTTTGTAATAAAGTCATGAATGTGTGTTCTATGGTTTTCAAGTGCTTACATCCTTATACATACCCATATACCAAGGTGTCATATGAAGTACAATATGATGTTACTGCTTTGTATGGCCTCGGGCTTCACGATCTCATTCCCACACATGGTGATTAACGCCTCTACCTACCATTTTGAACTGTCATAGCATTGTTTTGTTCGGGGCTATGGCTCTCTATTTTCTTATCAAACCCTACCTCTGATTTCTGTTTTGATTCCCTTCTATTCGCCATGGATCTAGTGGTAAGGATTGAGACCAATGGCATCCAAACCTTGTTATCGTATGATAACTCTAGGGACGATTTAGAAAGGAATGGTTGGTGTGTATTCATTGAAAAATTTAAGGGTTTCAATTTGAGAGTTTCCCAAGAGTTCGCATTGACCTTAAACGGTTGCAAAGCGAAGATAGGTGACTTGCAGCTAGAGGTAACTGAAGAATTTTTAAGCCAAGCTACGGGCTTACCAGTTGTCGGGAAAAAATGGTTCAAGAACACAAATGTTGAAGAGGTCCCCTGGACTTTGTTGTTCACCTCACGGAAAATCACTAGTTGCGACTGAGGTATGCCTATCTCATCTTTAAAACCTAGGTGGCATGATCTACTTGCTATTGTGAAACAATTCATTACGTACGAAGGAAAATTTGGGTTAGTTTTTATGTATCACCTATGATTTCTTATGAGTTTCATTGACTTCTCGTTGAACATGCCCTACTTCCTCCTTATAAGTCTATACAAGATGGGAAAGTGGTTTAGGAGGCAGAAGTCTGATTCTAGTTTATTCCATCATGGTTTAATCAAAATTATCATTGTGCATCAGTTGCAATTACACAAGGATTGTTGGGATGCTTTTGTGTTACGAAATGGATTTGGCAATGGTGAGTTGGGACAGGTCGATAAGCATGTTATCACAGAAACCCTCGTGAACACTACAACCTATTCTCCACTACTCCTGCCTTGTGATCCTGTCCCTAATATGGAACCCTTGACCTACCTTGATGCTAGTCAACCGGACAATCAACTAGATTCGTATCTTAAGAGTTGTACTAAGACTGTTAAAAAACCCACAGGGAAGAATCTTAAGGGCAGCGTCGATGTCAATTACAAAAATAAAAGGGTTGGCCATTTGATTTCATGATGTACTCGAAACAAATCCAAACCCTGTGTAGACACAAAAAACACAATTGAGGTAAGTGAAGACTCGGATTCAGAAATTGAAAGGTTCTTGGCTGAAGAGGATCCGATATCATATGGACTTTGCCCTGACAGACCCTACGATTATGTTAGCAACCTACCTTCATGTCTAAAGGATAATACCGAATTTCTCGGCATTCAATTATGTGATAAATCTACATGTCACATGAACGATTATCCAACCACTAATGCTATCATTGCCAATGCACAGTCCCTACAGCCATAGTGTAATGAGTGTCGATCCTGGATCGACAGGTATTATACAGATGTACCTTTGCTACAGTCCAATCTTAAATCTCTAAAAGACCAAGTGGATTCATTGACAAGTGAGAAAAACAGACTCCAATCCATAACTCAAGCAAAGGAAAAACACCTAAAAACTACAGGATCCGTCATTTTTAAGAATGTAGAGGCAACGACAACAATAGTATATTCCAAGATTGCTTGATATGTTTTAATCCCATGATTTGAGGTATGATCTTTTTCAAAGTTTAGCATGATTTTGTCTCTCTCAATTTAGGATACACGATTTTATTTGAATAGATTACTTTTTAGTTTGTTTTTGTTGAATAAAATATGATTGTATTTATAATTATAACTAGCTACATAATCGTAAGATTCTGTAGCCAGTTAGAAAAATTCAAATTTCTTGATTTTACAATTGAAAACGTATCTAAAATCTTCTCATTTTTATTTGTTTTCAGGAACCCATGATTTTCAAGGAGATATGAAGCACTGTTAAGATCTTCCAGCCATATGAACTTTATGTTTTTAGTAAATAGATTAGGTTGTTTGTATTTTGATATCAAGTAAAATCAGGGAGGTTGCATCCCCCATATTTTTGGAATAGATTTGATATTATCAACATGAAACATTGTGTTCCTGGAACCTATATAAGCATGTTATTTTGTAAACATGAGACCATCTCTGCCTAGGGAAAAAACTATGGATTTCTCATTTGTAGACTTGAATGGAATATAATTTTTGTCACAGCTTTAGCTTCTCCGTATTGTATTTTTATTCAAGTCATGATTATTTCAATTTGTAATTAGATTATGATTGATTTCGCTGTCATGGTTTACTACAGATTGATATGATAAAAATTTATATGTTTTCCATGTTTTATGTTTTAGATTTAACACACAACAATCATTTTGTTCAAACATTGAATTAAGAGATTTATCTTTATCCTTTATTGAACATTTGTACACAAGTTCTCACAACAGGATTTATCTTAATGTGACTACTTGTGAGATTATGAGATTATTGTGATCATATCTCTTATGTGTTCTATCATTCAAATTCCATCGTTATCGCTTCACGTTTATGAGAAGCAATTGTGGGATCTGTTGTGGGTTTACCTCATCAGATAGAGAGATTGGATGCTGCACATTGAACAAATATGGGATGCGATAACAGGTCAGTTTGTTAGTTTGATTTCATTAGTTTAATGAATACAAAATTTACTGCAGTTAAAACATCTTCTACTATCTGTTATTTCTGTTTTCAATTAGACAGTCTAGTATTTCATTTCTAGAATATAAACAGATTAAATAATAGTTTCACTGTTTCTTAAAAAAAAAAAAATCAATTTATATTCGATTTTCGCAGATTTAGATTAAAATTCGTATTGTGTACATATTATATATATATTAGAAATAGAATCAGTTGTATATGTTGTACATATAATAAGTAGAGTTATTTTATAAATATTAGTCAGTTAAACTGTGAATATATATTATATCTATATATAGTTTTTAGCGATTGTTTTTCACCAAGTTATTGCATTTTCTTTAGTTTTGTTTTTTCACTTTCTTTAGGAATTAGATCGGCCAACGGAGCCGCTAAACCCGTCATAGTGGATTAATCCAAATGCCTTGGATTAATTAGATAACCCTGGACCAGATTCACTCCTCCAGTTGACGAACGATCAATTTCGCCCATCAACAAATGGCGCTAGAAGGAGGGCATGGAAACTATTAATGGCAGGAGGAGGTCGTAAGACTCCTCCACCACCTACCTGCTCACCTATAGTGACTAGAATTTGTTCAGACGGAAACATTGTCCCTCAAGCAGAAACCACATCAAAGGACGATCTACAGATCACAGTTGAACCAGTAAATCTGAATCCTATGGGTCGTGACATACAATAGATTGTTCGACAATCTCTCATAAGAACACACAGTGCCTTAGCCCGTATAAGACAACCAAATCGACCTTTGAACTAACCATTAGACTTCTCTGATATCAGAGAACAACTTGGAGGTACCGACCTTACTTTATACCCTACATATCCAATCCTCACTCCTGCAGCAGGAGGATATGGTATACCACCATCACCACCTCCTTCTTCTTCTTCTAGAGAGAAATCTTCTGACGAAGTAAGTTCCTCATCCCAGCCTTCGACACCACTCACACCTATGGCCAAGCCAAACAATCCCGCTAGACCCTGGCTCGACCAAGATGTAGTGGCCATACCTGAGCCTCAACATCCTTTACCCAAACACCCAGAGAAATGGCTCCCTAAATTTGACCCGGACTCCAAACAATTAGCTGAAGATCACATCAAAATTTTTTATGTTAGCCATTAGACTCCATAGTGTTAAGCACGAATACGTAGTCTGTATATTGTTTCCCTACACCTTTTAGGGCAATGCCTCTACCTGGTACTTTTCCCAACAACCCCACACCATCGTGTCATGGGAGAAATTTGAATCATGTTTCCTTGAGAAGTTCGGAGACGACAAGTATCCTGAAGTTCTAGTCATGGAGCTTTCTAGTTTAAAAATGAACCCCAAATAAAATATCAAAGACTTTAATCAAAGATTCTTGACACTAAAGAATCGGATCCCTATGGATTCGATGCCTGCCGAGAATCTTATTATCGCATACTACACAAAAGAATTACATTAAAACATAGCCATTTGGGTAAAGAGATCAAAGAAAGCCACATTGTTAGAAGCCTTCAAAGAGGCCAGTTAGATTGAGAAAGACATCCTCAGTTTAAAAGACACTACTAGCAATGAGACAGAGACTAGTTCATCTTCCAAAAAGAAAATCGAAATACTCCCTAGACCTTCCCAAAACAAAGCTCAACCTGAGAGTTTGGATTTAGAAAACTTACAGAAAGTCATTCAAAATTTTTCCAACCAAGTTATAGATTTGAAAAGGTTGACTGAAGAAGCTTCTTCGAGCAAAGGGCCTTACAAACCCCCTTTTAGGAAGCCTTTCCCCACCAACCGACCTAATTCAAATACTGAAGGCCTAAATCTAGAAAGCCTGCAATTTGCTATTCAAACGATCCTAGAAGCGCATGATAACTTGATTCCTCCCAAGATTCCTAAAGAAGTAGTAGAACAAGAGACAGTAGAAGAAGATGAATCCTCTTCGAACATTTTTGGACATTTTTTAGATAGCATTTTTCAAGCTAATTTTGAAACAGTGCACCCTTACAATACTAGGAGCAAGACAACGAATAAGCCTTCTTCTGAAATCACTAGGACTTTGCTTCCAAAACAGTCTAAATCAACTGATACTAAACAAAATTCAATAAACCCAAGTTTGGATTATGATTTGGTTTAGGATCTAAAAAATCTTAGGGCTAACATTTATGTTTATGAATTATTAAAATTTCCTTTTCTTTTGCAAAAAATGCTACAAAATATTGCAGAGAACAAGAAAAATAGCAATTCAAACAACAACAAAGGTGTTCAAACAACCCCAAAAATCCTCAGAAGGCCTTAACCAAAACTACATCTGAGCCTCATGATAAAAGAGACCTTCCTGTAAATAATGTAACAAATGTAGATAAACCAGTTTCAGAGGCTGCGAGTAAAAAGCAACAATCTTCCACTGTTAATACTCGCAGAAATGTCCCTCCATTTTTGTTAACTTTTGAAATTTTCAATAGGAACATACATAACTGTATGGTATATTCAGGTGTGTTATCTAACGTAATTCCTTGGTCTGTTTGTCAAAATATTAATGCCGAATTTCAACTGTCCAGCTTGAAAATTATCCAACTTGATTGAACTAGTGTTAAAGTGATAGGTGAATTAATAAATGTTCTTATAAGATTGTCATCTAATCCTAAATTTCACCAAGTGATTGATATTATTGTTGTAGATATCCCAGAAGTTTATGGTATGTTTTTAAGTAGAGACTGGTCAGAACAACTACACAACTATTTTGCGATGGATTGGTCTCACTTGTGGCTGCTCGAGAATGGAAATCCCAATAGAATCAAGGTAAATCGTGAACGTTATTTGAAGTTCACGGTTACTAATTTAAATGATCCCAATGAGTCATTCACTCCTTCTACCGATTCTCCCAAAATACAGGGGATGGATTCTTTTTTCGGTAATTTCATGGCCGAAACCTCTACTATCACTAACCTGGAACAACAGTCTGAAATTTTGACATATACGCAGCCAACAGCTTCCTCCCAGTGGTCACATGCAACCGAAAATAATAAAATATGGTCTCTTTACTTTAATGGGTCAAAATCGAAAGAAGGGGCTGGTGCAGGTTGCGTGCTCATCGATCCGGCAGGTAACAAGACTCTGATTACTTGCAGGTTAGAATTCGAATGTACAAACAACACGACTGAATATGAGGCACTCCTACAAGGCCTCAGAAAAGAATTAGATCTGAACATTCAAAATTTGACTGTCTTTGGTGATTCAGAAATCGTAGTTAGACAGGTAAAAAATTCTATCCACTATTTATATCCACACCTTAAAAGCTACCAAACTGAGGTATGGAATTTAATGAACAAGTTCTCCGCATTTAACATAAATTCTATTCCTAGATTGAATAATTTGAAAGTTGATTTGTTAGCTAACATCACTTCAAAACTTTTTCTTGCAAAAGACTGATCTCCAAATGCATTTTCCGTCAAACTGTTGTTTAGACCGTCCGTCCCAGACAACATCACGAATTGGAGAGTCTTCGATGATGATCAAAAAATTATAAGTTTTCTACATATGGAAGAAACTTTTCAGGGCGCGGTGATCGACAAAGGTACCCATGAGGAAAATCTTCGTGACTTTACGGTAATACCAGATCTGAGATCTCTAGAATCTTCATCAGACATGGTAAACTCTATCCCAAAATCTGTAGTTAGATTAAAAAAAATTTATGATCTTCACGACAAGTTTAGAAAATCAGTGAACTGTAAAACAAATAGTTCCTCTTTGACGCATGAAAAAGTAAATTTGGGAACTAAAGACAACCCATAGTGCATTAATTTAGGGGTGGGGTGTTTTGAAAAAGAAAAAGTAGCATTTATTAAGTTGTTTAAGGAATTCAAAGATGTTTTTGCCTGGATGTACGACGACCTGAAAACCCTTGATCCTAACATCATACAACACATTATCCCTATGAAACCCCAAACCCAACCTTTTCAACAAAAGTTAAGGAAAATGCACCCAAAACTCAAACCAATGGTCAAGAAGGAATTAAATAAACTCCCAAATGCTAAGATAATTTTCCCACATAGGCACACACAATGGGTCTCTAATCTTTTCCTTTTCAGAAAGAAGAGTGGTGAAATATGACTATGTGTCGATTTCCGAAATCTTAATCGAGCATCTGATAAAGACAACTACCCTGTCCCTCCCATGGAACAGATCCTTCAACGGGTATCTGATTCTGAAATATTATCCATTTTGGATGGTTTTTCAGGGTATAACCAAGTCTTGATGTCCCCTTCATACCAACTCAAAACCACCTTCCGCAATCCATGGGGCACCTACACTTATAGAAAGATGCCCTTTGGACTCATAAATGTCAGTGCCACTTTTCAGAGAGCGATGGACATTGCTTTTTGAGGCTTAATCAATCAATCTGTCATAGTTTACCTGGATGATGTCATCGTCTTCTCGAAAAATAAAGAAGATCATCTAGCTCATTTAAGATCCATTCTACAGCGATGTCGTAAGTACGACATTTCTTTGAATCCTAAAAAATCTATCTTCACAGTAGAACAAGGTAAAATCCTCAGATTCATTGTATCGAGTGAAGGGATGATTGTCAATCCTGAAAGAACTCAATTCATTTCGAAACTGCCCCCTCCCTCGTCAAAAAAGTCCATGCAATCTTTCTTAGGTCAGATAAAATTTGTTAGGAGATTTGTCCCCAGCTTTTCAGAAATGGCGAGACCATTACAAAACTTAATAAAAAAGAATGTACAGTACCATTGGGGACCTTTAGAAATCCAGGCTTTTGATTCAATAAAAAATTCCATAATAGACGCTCCTTCTCTAATGAGCCCAGACTTTTTGCAAGATTTCACCCTCTACACGTTTTCCTCTGACCGTTCATATGCTACCGTCCTAACTCAAAAGAATGCTAAAAACAACAAAGTCCCAATTGAATTTACGAGCTCAGCCTTCAAAGGGGTAGAAATTTATTACCCAGTAGTAGATCAGCAAGACTATGTTGTTTTCAAAGCAGTAAATAATTTCCGATCTTATCTGTTGAAATCGAGGACGAAAATCATTGTCCCTTACCCGACTGTTAGAAATCTGTTAGTACAGAAAGAACTAGGCGAAAAAAGGGCAAATTGGGTCACATCCTTGCAAGAGTATGACATAGAAATCACCCCAACACAAATTGTAAGAGGCCAAGGGTTATGCAAATTGGTCGTTGATTCAGCTGTAGGACAGCAAGAGGAAAATGATATGTTAAATCCAGGAAAACACTATCAAAATCAAATATGTTGTGCACAGAACCCTATTAGTCCTTGATATGATGACATAAAATTTTGTCTTATACAGGGATCAACCCCCCATCACCTTGATCCCACAAAAAGGAGATCATTAAGATTAAAATCTACTTCTTTTCAGCTGAATAATGGTATTTTGTTTCTCAAGACAGCGCATTAGTACTCCATCAAAATTTTGACGAAACAAAATATCATTAATCAGCTGAAAATAAGCAGATTTTAATATTAATGCTCTCCTTTTTGTGGGATCAAGGTGACGGGGGGATGATCCGTGTATAAGACAAAATTTTATGTCATCATACCAAGGACTAACAGGGTTTTGTGCACAATAGATTTTATTTTGATAGTGTTGTCCTAGATTTAACATATCATTTTCCTCTTGCTGTCCTACAACTGAATAAATGACCAATTTGCATAACCTTTGGCCTCTTACAATTTGTGTTGGTGTGATTTCTATGTCATACTCTTGCAAGGATGTGACCCAATTTGCCCTTTTTTCGCCTAGTTCTTTCTGTACTAACAGATTTCTAACAGTCGGGTAAGGGACAATGATTTTCGTCCTTGATTTCAATAGATAAGATCGGAAGTGCTTTACTTCTTTGAAAATAACATAGGCTTGCTGATCTACTGCTGGGTAATTAAGTTCCACCCCTTTGAAGGCTGAGCTCATAAAGGAAATTGGGACTTCGTTGTTTTTTTTCTTTCTTTAGGACTTAGATTGGCCAATGGAGCCGCTAAACCCATCAGAGTGGATTAATCCAAATGGCTTGGGTTAATTAGACAACCCCAGACTAGATTCACTCCTCCAGTTGACGAACGATCAATTTCACCCGTCAACAGGTCTTCACTCTGAACTCCTGTAGAATCAAACATTTCCTTCTCAAAGCATCAACAACCTTGTTAGCAGTTCCAGAAATATGCTTTATAACAAAAGTAAATTTATTCATGTATTCAACCCATTTTGCATGCTTCTAGTTCAGTTTTTCCTGTCGAGTTATGAATTGTAAAGCATGGTTATCACTATACAAGATAAACTCTTTCGGAACCAAGTAATGCCTCCATTTATTTAACGCTTGTATGACTACATAAAATTATTTATCATACATGGAATATTTCATCTTGGTTTTGTTTAGCTTCTCACTGAAGTATGCAATCGGATTATTTTCTTGACTCAAGACTACCCCAACCACAAATCCACTTGCATCACACCTAACTTGAAATGTCTTGCTGAAATTTGGTAGAACCAGAACTGGTTGTCCAATTATCTTCTCCTTCAGCAATTTGAAACTCTTTTCTGCTTCCTTTGTCCAATGAAAATATTTATGTCTTTTCTTGACTGTGTCCATCATCGGTGCACATATCCCGCTGAAATTTCTGATGTACTTCCTATAAAAACTAGCCAATACATGGAAGCTTCGAACTTCAAAGATGTTCTTTGGCGATGGCCAATCTCTGATTTCTTTTACCTTCTCAGGATCCATCTTCAATGTTAAGCCCTAATATTGGCTCATTACCCCTTAATTGGGGCATATTAGACTAGTAATGTTATTTTATTTATGTCGGCTTTAGGCCATTAGTTGTAATTATCCCTCCTAGTCTCCTATATATACCAAGGAGACATTTTCATTTTGAATCATCTTGTACTTGAACATTTAAGTGGGGTAAAAGGAGGTTTCCCCCTCGAAGAGGCTTATTATTTGAAATTTTCTCTTTTTCAAGGTGTTGAGTACTTTTTCTAAGGATTTTCTATGCTATATTGATATTTGGTTCTTAACATATGGTATCAGAGCTCAAGGTCTTGGGGTTTTGCTGCTACATCTGAGACACCTTGGAATTTTCTCTATAACATTTTTTCTACAATGTTACAGAAGGAACGACTTGGAGGATATTTAGTAGACAGATCAAGGTATGTTGGGTTCAAAATTCAACTCCTGAGGCCTTACAATTTCAGAGATACAACCTGTACAATATAGGGTTATGGAATCGTCCTGAACTGAGTCATTGTGGAATTTTCACTATAATAAATTTTATGTAATGTTTCAGACCCTGATATATGGAGGATATTTACATAAATTAGTAAGGTATATGTGGTAAAAATTTTAGATTCTGGGTCATCTTAAATTTGTAGATACACCCTGTGTAAGATAGGGTATCTGACTAGTCCTATTGACTAGTCTCAAGAAGGTGTTCCATGTAAAACAATCATAACTTCTTCCTATAGTATCCAAATTGCATGGGACTAGTTGCATTGGATCATGGAAAGTCTATAGTATTTCGGGTGCGAGTTTTAGAATTTTATATTAATTAGTTTGTGCGGGGCACACTATACAAGTGAGATCTCGTGGAAAGGCCAAAAATCAGCAAGTTGTGGGGAAGTTACCGTAAATTCCACTTGGCACATCCAATTTTGATCAGACCTGTGGCATTGCAGAGAATAAATATCAGAGATATACATAAGATAAATTTTCATACCTAGAAGGGCTGAAACTTGGGAGATACAACAGAAGAAATATTTTCTAGTAGAACCACCTCAAAATCAAGGTTCAAAAGTGATACTTGGCCAACATGCCACCCAAAAAGGGAACTTCTACACCAAATAAGCCTCCAAAAAATCCTACTTGGAATCTTGATGAAGGTGAAGAAATGCGTAGGGACATAAATGAACTACAAAATAAGATGGATTCAATGGAATCTAAGATGGATTCAATGGAAGCTAAGTTGGATACTAAGTTGGATTCAATGGAAGCTAAGTTGGATACTAAGATAGATGGTTTAAAAGGGGAGATCATGGAAGTATTGAAAAATTTCGTAATAGAGAAGACACCTGAAAGTGAAAATGCATCCCATGAAATTCATGATGAGGACACAAGGAAG
>ML780373.1:174476-196757 GCA_009831015.1 Picea engelmannii | reverse complement strand
TAAAGTTAAGGAAGGTTTGAAGGAATGTGATCATATACACCAGGTCTATTACAGAGCTACAAATCATATTTGGATGATGAAATTGATGAGGGATTTTGGTTGTGGTACATGTTGAGTACATGGTTGAGACAAGTAGTTGATGATGTTGGTACATATTGATGAGTCATAATTGATGAGTAGTTGACACATGATTGGTACATACTTGGTACATGGTTGGATGCACTTTTTTTGGTACAGGTTGGTGCATGGTTGATGCACTTGTTTTTGGTACAGGTTGATTATAGGTTGGTGCATGGTTGATGCACTTGTTTATAGTACAGGTTGATTAGAGGTTGAGGTATAGGTTGATGCATGGTTGATGCATGGTTCAGATTTATTGGTACATGTTTACAGTGGTACATCTCACAGTGATAGTGTGACAGTGGTTCCATCATTCTACTTCTACTTCAGGGTGGTAGGATGGGGCAAGGACAGGTGGTTGTACCCACCTTTCGATTGTAGCCAGAGAACATTCAAAGTTGTAGCCTCCTTCTGGTTGTAGCCAAAGAATTGGGGAGTTGGAGCTTCCCTCAAGTTGTAGCTTGAGAAACTAGGGGGTTGGAGCCTCCTTCCAGTTGCAGCTGGAAAACAAAGGAATTTGGTGCTTCGTATGAATTTAATTCTTCAAGACATATAAGAAAAAGCATTATGTGGTTTTCTCCCGATTTGGGTTTCCACGTAAAACATTGGTGTACTGTGTATATGTGTGATTGTTTATTTCTTACTGCTCATTATTGGATAATAATTCTACATTGATATAACATTTAAAGAAAAAGGATTATAATTACGCTATTATTGATTCACCCCCCCTCTCAGTGATCCAACAATTCGAACATGCAAAATTAAACAGAATTCAAAAATTAAAAATTTACAATAAAATTTATGTACAAATTTAAAATAAAATGTACACATGTACCATTTTATATTTAGATAAATAAAAGAAGTTGTGATTAAATAAAAAATGACATACATACCAAAAGAGTTAAGTCTCATCCTCCAACATACTCCTTTCCACCAAATATAATGTAAACATATTTTCCACCAAATATAATTTATACATTTGTAACAATAAAAAACAATAAAAAAAAACAAATAACACATATTAGCATGTATACTTTAACTAAATATTAAATAAACAATAAGAAATAATAACATACCCAACCATAGTTAAATAGATTTAAGATTTTCTCTCACAAAGTTCCAAAACTTCCAAATAGTTACTCTCCACATTAAGCAAACATGATTTAAAAAATTTGTAAAATCTTATCTAAAATCTTAAAAAAATTTAAAGAGAAAAATTGTGTTCTTGGTAAAACAAAATCGTATTCAGAGTTAGATAATAATATGAAAATAAATATAGAACTATGTATCAAGAAAGTTCACAAATCTCCATATTAAGTCATTCTTCCAATGAAATACTTATCTCCTTGTGGATAAAGTCCCAAATCCTTCAGGTGAAATTATCATCCCAGGTGATCTTATTTGATCGTATTTACTCAACAGTAAAATAGTAATCTCCTCAGTAGTAAAATAATTATCTCCTCTTTTGCAATGGTCATATAATCAAATTCCATAATCGACTTTCAAATTAAAAGACTCATAAATCTCCATATTAATCCATTCTTCCAAGAAATTACTTATATCTATGAAACTTAACAAATCTCCATTTTAAAAACCATTCTTCCGGAAAATCCAGAAAATACTTATCACCTCTTTCTGTGGTGGAATACATGTTCTCATATAATCTTTCATGTACATGAAGAAAACACAAATCTGCACATATATTAAGTCATTCTTCAAAAACCATTTAAATCTTTCATATTTGGGATGTATTCATATTACATATAATCAAATGCTCTTTGAAATTATTTGTGAGCTAGCTCACATATACATATGCATAGCTTATTTGTAAATCTACTTGAATGTTGACTTTTGTGGTTAGTAACCAATTTAGTTAAGAGTTTGACAATACCCTGGCAAGAAGGAATTCACTTTGTTGTATGTAGAAAAAAACAAATGTCCATATTACACCATTATTGGACAAGAAGGAAATGAATGGAATCGAAGAAAAATTAGAAGCTTCCCCTTTTCTGATGTGGGATAGAGTCTGTTCTCAAATAATCAAATGTTCAAGTTCAAAATTAGGTGTTCATCATGATCTAAACTTAAATAAATTTTAATGTATCATTTAAGACAACGATAAGCTTATATAGGGGTTCTATATATTTAAAAATAATTGATAAAAGCATTGAATAGGAAAGGCTAAACCAAAAATTTGAGAAAACAAAAATTTGATAAAAGTAAAAAATATAAGCTTATTCAACATAAGCTTGAACACTTTTATATAAAACCCCAACATAAAAGAAAATTAAAACTCACTAATGTGCAATGAACATACATTTATGAATCATCATGAATGAACGCATCCTTCCCAGGTATGGGTGCTTCCTCCGCTTCCTCCTCAATCCCAATCTCCCTCCCAAGCACACTCTCAGGTACTCTCTTCTCCACATTACCCTATATAACACATTTCAAATTTGAAAATTAAATTTAAATGATTTTAACACATGAAATAATACTTGTGAGCTCCCACCCTCTTCAAACTCTCCCAATGAGAATTGAGACAAGCCTACCCAAGTAGTAGGAGATGGAATAGGGATCTGTGAACAACAAAACTAAGAACTAAATCTAGGATTCAATGTGTTCACATTTGTACAAAATTATAAATATTGTTGATCTTATTCAAAAGATTGGAGATTGGACAACTAAAGTTCTCATTTGTGGACATTAGAAAACACATACCTGATTCAACCCATCCAAATTTAAACTTGTGGAATCAAGTCCCCTATTTATTGGAGATTCATTTAACATATCTCCAAACTACAATTAATGACAATTTAACAACTCGATTATTTCTATAGATACAGTGATATGTATCTAAATCTAGAATTAGAAGTAAACTATCCTAAAATGCATCAAAAATTTACTAACTAGAATACATACCAATCTGTTGTTTGGATCATCATTCTGAATGACCTTCTTCCAACCATCATGGAAAAATTTTGCATACTCCTTAACATCTTCTAATGACATGATATCTAACTCCGCATCTATTTTATAAACAAATATGGTCTGGGAATTGGCTTCTGCTCACTGATGGTTCAAGTCAGCATCAACACCATAAAAAATTGATTCTAAATTTTTCCCGATTTCATTCCTAACCTCTTTTCCAACCTCTGATGAAGTTTTCAACTCTGAATGTGAAGAAAATTTCCCTATTGGGAGAGATACTAAAGGTCATAGAGGCCTCTACAATGTCACATTTCGATATTCCCATTTTCGATCATATGTCCGTCCTTTAATGGCCCCATAATAATCAGACGGTAGACTAGTATAATCAGGGTGCATGTCCATGAAAAACTCTGCATAAAAGTTTCTTGCAAAATAGTGTGGAACATCATCGTTCCACAACATTTTCTCATATGCTGCCAAAATTTTGTTATACAAATTTCCCGCAATGTCAGGGTGCTTAAAATATTGCACCTTCAATATCTTCCGCTTTGTCCCATCTTTGAAATTGAACATCGAAATTGCATTTTCTTTTGAAACTTTATTTTTTACTGTGTCCAATTTATCAGGGCCCATCACCTATGACTTTCTCCGCCTCATTAGGTCGATAAAAATGTCAGTGGTTGGCCCCATATTTTGATATTGTTATAGAAAGATTTATCTCACCCTATGCAATCTTGCACAAAGGGCCTTATTCCATTTCCCTATGCAGACTTATCTTCCCTATTGATGAAATCCAGAGACAAAAATACAATTTTTTCCACATGCATGCATCTTGCACACTATACAACAAGCGTATATGCATGCTGCTCCACTACAACCCACGTACATCGAGATTTGTGCCAGAAAATGAAAATTAAATGTCTGGTTTCCATGTGATGATAGGAAATATCTGATCCTTGGCCTTCCATATACTAGAAACGTTTCAACTTGACCCTTCAATTCCTTTTTGAAGGCTATAAATGGGCCAATTCCAAGCTATGCAAAAGGAGAGAAAAAATTCAACTTTTAGAGAAAAGTTACTCTAGATAAATTATTTACTTCATATTGAGTTTGTATCCCTTTGTCTTTTAAGTCTCAACACAATGTCCAGCCCCAAGATCTTCCCTTATTGATTGAGAACCTCATTGTTTCTCTCTTTTGAGCTTGCTCAGAATTGACCCATTTATAGCCTTCAAAATGGCTATAAATATTTGTATGGTTAGGGTAAACCACAACAGATAGATATGACTACAGAAATAAACTTTATCCCAGAAACATGCTATATAAACCAATATGAAAGAGAGATAAGAAAGAGGCCTACCTCATCCAGATGTTCGATGATGTCCACCATTGAGCACTTTGACCCAAAGCTATATACCTGCAACAAGTTCTCAACAAAGAAGCAAAGCAAGCATATGGTGATAATATAAAAGGTTAGCACATTAGATAGCATAATCCATTAATATACATAACAAATACGCCCATGGATAATAACTTATATATTTTCAATATATCAATTGAACGGGAAAAGATCATTTTTATTAATAAATGATCAAGAGAAGTGAAAATATTACAAACTTCCGTGTCGGCACGGTTCAAAACTGAGAAAATAAGTTCCTTCCAGTTGGGCCTCCACCACTTCAATCCTCCACCAAAGGCAAGCTCAAAAGAGAGAAACATTGAGGTTCTCAATCAATAACAAAATATATTGAGGGTTGAACACTTTGTTCAGGCTTAAAGGACAAAGGGATGCAAACACAATATGAAGTAAATAATTTCTCCAGAGTAACTTTTCTCTCAAAGTTGAATTCTTTTTTCTCCTTTTCCATAGTTCGGAATTGGCCAAGGATCAGAGATTTCGGAGTCAGAACGTTTCTAGTATATGGAAGGCCAAGGATCAAAGATTTCCTGTCGTGACATGGAAACCCAACATTTAATTTTCATTTTTTGGCACAAATCTCGATGTACGCAGGATGTAGTGGAGCAGCCTGCGCATACGCTTTCTATATAGTGTGCAAGATGCGTACATGTAGAAAAGTTTGTATTTTTGTCTCTGAATTTTATCAACATGGAATATAAGTCTACATAGGGAAATGGAATAAAGCCCTCTGTGCAAGATTGCATAGGGTGAGGACAATCTTGCTATAACAGATGCCCCCTAATGTGTGAGTTCAGAGGAGTGTATGTTGTTGTTCCTGAGATTAAAATTAAGGGTCAAAGTAAAATGTCAGGCATCAAGAATTAAGGAATGTTTTGTTTTAAAAGTGATTTTTCTTCTGCTTGTTATGTAAGAATTAAATCTTTCAATGAAATTAACAACTGAACATAATAGAGGTTGTATTTCGTCCTCTGTGTCAATTTATCAAAAAGAGTGATGAAGGAGGAAATTACAAAAATATTAAACAATTTAAGGCATCAATGGTAGAAGAATATTACTTTTTTTATAGTATAAGAATGAATTAAATGTATCCCTGAAAGGATATATAATGTAGTGATCTGAGTAGCTTGCAAGTCTTGTATTTTCTAATAGCAAATACATAGGAAAAATTGTTTCCTATCAGATCACTAAATGAAATTTAATTACAATAGATGTTGTACTAAGTTGCAACTATTAACTTATCAAGGAGTAACATAAAGAAACCAAAGACATGGAATACAAAGAGATACACACAACACAAACAACACAAAATTTGGAATCCCTGTATACACTTGTATTAATACTCACAAAGGATGAGTTTTCTCAATTACAATACAACAAGAAGCAACCCTTTGTTCAATCTTAGAAAGATATATTTATACAAAATATTCTCAAACCTAAACGGTTGGAATTCTCCTTATTTATAAAATAGTAAAAACTACAAAATATAAAATGTGAAACGCTTCACTTGCATCCTTTCTGTCTTTTTGTCTCACTAATAGAGATGTATTCTCTTCTTATTCTCCAGCTCAGAAAAAAGATGGTTCTCTGATCATGATTTGTACATATGATGTGTACATACTACCTTATTTGTTCTTTGAAGTGTTGCCTTTTCCTCGCTCAATACATTCGACACACCTTCTTACAAATTGGGCTATTAGTCTAGAGGGTTTTGTCACATCCTTTGCCTAAAAAATGTACAATTTATTTTCTAATTGTGGCAGCCTGTCTTCTATTCTTTTGTTTTCTAAAGTCATTGAATGTAGCTCCAAATTAGGTTTCACCAGCCATCTATCTATCTGAATGATATCGACCTATTTTATCTATGAGATTTCATCCTGAGCTTCTTCTAATCTTGCTTTGATATCAAATTGATGCTTAACTATGCCAACTTGTCCCAGTATTTCAAAATGATCATATTTTCCAAGGCCTAATGAATCTTTATTTAGTGAGTGAAAAGATTCTTCACAAGCCTATTTGATTTCCTTAGCCATTATTTTACTTTCGACTATGTTGGATTCCCAGGTCTCCAATATTATGTCACCTTTGACCTGCTCCGAAACAGACAACCTGGGAACTACAGACATTTCTTCCCTAGCCGATGATACAACCGATGTTTGAAAGGTGGTTCGAGCTGCAGTAACCTCTCTCTCTCTGAAACAAATGTTATCCAATGATTGGTTCACCTCCCGGAAATGATTTTGGATAATCTCCACTTTGTCAAAAAGGCTTAGTTGCACTGATTCCATCTTCTTACATACCTCCAATGCCTTTTCTTGGAAAACAGTTATATCTATAACCATGTTCTTAGTCAAGTTCACCTTGGCATGTAATTGCTTCACCAATTTGATTTTATGAATGTCCCACGCTTCACTCTCCTGTACATTCTTGTGCATCTCTTCAAGACTGGATTTGAGATTTTGAATTTCTTATCTATCGCTAGTTCTATCCTATTCAAGAAATTTTTTGACTTCACTCCTGACATTCTTTTCTATGGTCCTTATTTGGTCCTGCAATTGGCTTATTTGCAGATCTTTCTGCTTCATTCATTCTTTTAAACTTCTGACTGAAAAATGGTTAGTTGTTGCAAAAGCCCCCAGTGAACCTGCTACTTCTTCAACAAAGTCTACCTCTTCCAAGGCTTCTCCATTGATTAGCACCCTATGTATTTTGACAGTTGAACCTTCCTTTTGGTGTACTTCTCTCTTCACCACAACCTTCCTTTTCTTGCTAAAAACGAAATTGGAAGGAGGAAATTCTTCAACCAAATTGGGCATGAGGTCCTCTATGAATACCACCTCTGTATTTGGGTTCCCTCTAGTGGATTGTAATGATGTGATAAACTAGGAGGGACTTCCGATTTCTGTAGACGACTGTTTTTTAGCCATGTTAGTAGTTGATTTATTTGGTGTAAATAGTGACCCTTCTTCCCCCTTCTTTGTCAATGTCTCAGTTTGATTTTTAGCTAGATCTCCTGATACATCTGTCTCTGTGTTGTCTCCTCTCTGGGTTAAAACCTCAGTCTTTTCCGAACTTCCTCGGGTTTCTTGTCTGTTGGAACTCACTATCTCTGAATCTTGAGCCCCCGTTTGTTGTGTATCTAGAGGTGTCAGGATTTCTCCTTGTACTACTTTGGGGAGGCCATTCCTTCGGTGTCTATGGAAATTATAAATCTTTGTTATTTGATCTGGTGGCATAGCTCTCACTCGACTCAGGACCTCTTGATATGACCTTACTCCTCGGAGCATCTTGTCTTGAGGGGATTCTTCGTGTTCATATCTTTTCAAATTACATCTATCCATGTGATTACCTACGATATTATGTGGATCATGCTTCTTAAATTCAATATCTACTAGCCTGATTTCTCCCAGATCCGTAACCTCTACTTTTGAATGGTCGAAATATAGTAAAGAAAATGTACCAATATGCAGGGGAAAGGAGGGACATACCTTTTTCTGTACCACTTTCAACTCTTTACTTATCCCCTCGAGCACAGTTTGATGTGCTACCTCACAACACACTAGTTGATCTGGTAAAAATTGAGGCAGAGTGTGTGGAGGGACCGAATAGCCGAAAACCCTGATATAGGAGAAGTGTTCCTCAATATACCATTTTGCTATTCTGCCCAGATTAGACACAAAATTTTCAGAAATCCTAGGAGGTGGGTAGCCATATATAGCAGTGTGCATCAGAACCACCACCCAGTTACAGATTTCATAAAAGAAATCCTTCGCCTTGTCTTCCCAAAGCTTCAAATGGTAAGTATGTATGGGTTCAACATTATTTGGAGTCCAGCTCCAACCCATCAAAGGAAAGGGCGTCATGAAACAAACGGAGTCCATAATATAAGATGACATGAAAAATGGTGTCGGTGGCCCTTTGGATTTTAGTGACTGACACTATGTAATCTCTTTAATCAATTTGTCTAACAATATCTTGGCCCAGTCGAATGAATACCCTTCTTCTACTGTGTGTATAATAAGTACCCATGGTAAATGGAAATGTGTTGTGTTTTCCTTCCCGTAGAGTCTACACAACATCATGGCTATATACATTATGTGAGGCTGTAGCGCAACAACTGCATATGTTCCATGGGAATTGGCTTTGAATTTCTTGGGGCGAGAATACTAGTCTTTAATCAAATCAGGGAGGTTTTTTTCATATTGGTCACATTCTTTCTGGTTAAAGTTGGCTAGGGAATTGGCATCGTAAATGAAACTTGGTCCAGGAGATAACTTGTACATCACTTGTAGTTGTTCGGGTCGGAAATACCCGAATGTGATATTTGGTGGATTGGAGATGGTTCTTGTTGGGATATCCACATGCTCCAACACCCAACTGATCATATCATTGTAAGGCAAGAGCCTAGGCCTTGCCACTATCTTATGTAATTTCGACTAAGCGATGATTTTGTATTTGGTAGCTAGGTCTTCATCCTCATTGTCACTTGAATCATCTGGGCAATTTACCAGTTCATACTGTAGAATATTTGATATTTGCATCAAAGATTTTATAGTGTCTACGCTTTTGGGTGAGGTGTCTGAGAGAATATTTGCATTCTGGCTCTAACCTTCACCAATTGTTTTAGGTGTTTTCCATGGAGCCATAGTGTCAAGCCTTTGAACTCTGTTATCTGCCACAAGAGATGTGTAAAATCCTTTAGCTAGAAAAACTTACTACTCAGTAAAAAACGCATAATGAAATTCAAATTCACATCCCTTTTCCTTTAATCACATCAATCAACCAATACCTTTACTGACGGAGTATTTAGTTTCCTTAATGAATTAGATTCAAGTGGTGGCTTAAGATCTTATTTGGAATGATTGTCGTAGATGCAATAGTAATGTCATTTATTTTTTTGGTGGTTCATTCTCGGGAAAAGAACAGACGAAATTTGAATTTGTTCGAGTCAACATTAGGCGATGGGTTAATCAAGACATAATCATTTGTTAAAGTATCAGTTAATCATATTTAACATTAAGTAAATTTTGGCATTTCGGCTCTCAGGAGATCTTATAACAAACTGAGCTATAACTGATGAAATGTGAAATCATGATGTGATTAGTTAATTTTAATTGTGTTTAACCCTTTTAATTAATCACTATTAACCTCAAGGATTTTGGGGTTTCAGGTCTCGATATATTGATAGGAACTATATGTTAGGATCCACGAAATGAGAAATAGCGATAAGATTTATTAATTGTTAATTGTTCTTAATACTTAATTAACCTAGTTTACCACTTAAGATAATTTTGTGATTTCAGATATCGGGACTTTGGAAACATTACATGTTGAAACACTTGTGTTACGAGGGAAAAAATCTCTATGGCAAGGGTGAGCCACAATAGACATGTATGATTGCAAAAGTCTACTCAATTCCAACATATGATATATAATCCAATGTGCAAGTGAGATAAGAAAGAGACCTACCTCATTCCAACGTTTGAAGATGTCCATTGTTGAGCACTTAGACTCAAAGATTTATACGTGCGACAAGTTCTCAACAAACAAGTAGAGCAAGCATATGGTGATAATATAAATGGTTAGCACATTAGATAGCATAATTGTTTCAGGATAAATCTGTGAGTGCGGACACAAAACGATCTCCCTAGATCCACCTGGATCTAGAACAAAACAGGACAGAATATACTGCTTTCCCTAGATCTAACTATTGAATTAAATTGGAAGTGAGAAGAGGATATGTACCTTATAATCGCTTCCTTGGTCTCTGTTGTTCCTTGCTTCGCTCCAGCGCTCTTGTGCGGTCAAGATCAAAACAGCACAAACCAACCAAAGTGAAAGCAAATAATATATCCAATAGCTAATCTATACATATGATCAAGGAGTTATGTAATAAAGTAGATCTAACTTTATGGGAAAGAAACATATTACTGTATCATATTAAATGTGAAAGAGAGATTACAACCATTGCCTTGATGTCGTAAGGTCCCTTTCAACTTTCCTTCGTTCCCCACACACTTCTTGCTCCAAGGATTCTGAAACCATAGATCTGATAGCTACTCACAATCTATCTTGACAAAGCAAATCTCAAAGCCACTCCAATCAAGCTAATAATTCCAAGCCAAAGAAACATAACCATGAACCCACAAGCTAAATCAACCAAGCTAACTTTCTCCATGAGAACTCCTCTTCTTTTATAAGCTGAAGAAGATAAGGTGGGGAGGTTAGGATGATCCCACTAAATCATGAAAGCGAGTAAGATCCAAACCATTCGGATCCCACCTCACCAAAGAAGCTTCTCCTTCTAGAAGATTCGAGAAATCGCTCATTTTTCCCACGTGCTGGAATGTTCGCACCCTAGCTATATAGCAACCTGCGAACTGTTTGCACCCTGGCTATAGTGCAACCTGCGAGAATTGGTCATTCTCGCACCCTGCCTATATAGCAACCTGAGAACATTCCTTTTTATAAGGTTTTTACATAGGAAAAAGCAACTTCTTTTCTCAGGAGAAGTTCTTCTCCCTTCTCTCTTTAGGAACTCAGGCCACTGTGACCCCTCTGAAGGAAACATATAGGTTTACATCATTAACGATCATAGGAATGATGAAAATAATGTGTAACAATAATCCATTAATAAACATTACGAAAATGCCCATGGATAATAATCATATATTTGCATGATACCAATAGGACAGGAAAGGAGTATTTCTATTAATGAATGATCAATAGAAGTGATAACATTACAGAATTCCATGTCGACATGGTTCGAAACCAAGAAACCAGGTTCCTTCCAACTGGGCCTCCACCACTTGAATCCTACACCAAAGGCAAGCTCATAGAAGGGAGACAATGAGGTTCTCTCAACAATAGGGAAAGAGCTTGGGGGTTGAACATTGTTTTCAGACTTGAGGAACAAATGGATGCAGACTCAATATGAAGTAATTTCTCCAAAATAACTTTTCTCTTAAAGTTGAATGCTTTCTCCTTCTTTTCCATAGCTAGGAATTGTGCTTTTATAGCCTTCAAAATGCAGCTGAAGGACTGAGTCAGAACATTTCTAGTATGTGGAAGGCCAAGGATCAGAGATCTCCTGTCGTGACATGGAAAACTAACTTCATTTTTGTATTTTATGGCACAAATCTCGATGTACACGGGCTGTAGTGGAGCAGCCTATGTATATGGATATTGTATAGTAGATAGGGCGCGTATATGTGTAAAAATATGTATTTTTAGCTCTGGATTCATCAAAACAAGGATGAAGAGTCTGTGTAGGGAACTAGAAAAAGGCCCTCTGTGTAGGCTAACAATGGTGACTCAAATCTTGCTATAACAGATGCCCCCTAATGTGTGATATCAGAGGAGTATCTATGATGGTCAAAATACATTATAAATAACCTAGAAGTGGAGTGATGGAAACCCAGTTGGAAAGACTAGTTGCTGATTACATTCTGTGTTGACTTTACATACATGGATGCCAATAGAATACAATGTAGATCCATGTGGAAAATATACCAAATAAGTGTCTGTGGCCATGAATAGGAAAACACAAATGCGGTTATATGCCAACCACTATCATAATCACGAACAAGGCCCAGTAGAACCAGTCTCAAAACCGATCTGAAGATATTTGTATACAATGTAGTATAATTTGATGTCCCATGATTACGGAAGTCAAATAGGTGTTGGTCCAATGAAAGGGAAGCAACATCTTAGGAAAGTTGTGGCCACATAGTGATGTCTTAAATTCTTCTACACTATCTGCCAAGGGTGCAAGTCTACATCATGTGAATAAAGGAGTTGAGGTCGAGCAAAATGAGACATTTTTTGATTATCGATCATTGAGGTATACCCTTAACAAACACGAGACAACCTACCAATAATTAAAGTAGGTATCAAGGCACCGAGAACATTCCTACAAGTGTGAATAAAGGAGTCGGTGTTGAACACTTGAGGAATCCATTGATCATGAGACATTCATGTATTCCCATCTATCAATGGTGAGAGAGCCTACCACTAATAACTGCAAGCCTCAAGGTACTCATAAAACTCTAGGTCTCATATCTAGAATAAATGAGCTGAAGTTGATGGAAAGAGATCCACTAAAAGGAGAAAATTAAGACATCTCTCATCGGTCAGCACGAGGAACAAAGCAGGAGCTTCATAATTTGGTGGAGATCGGACGAAGAACATGTTCATGAACCAATGACCTTGTGCATCTTCCGCGTGTGCCAAATGCAAGCGGTACACGAAAAAGACCCTATGAATAGAAGCCAATGATGAAAACTACTGACAAAGGCGAGGAAACTACCAATAAGGATAATGGCATCCAAGACACTGCACGAATCCCAAAGTGTAAATAGATGTCTTGCCATCGAACATAAGGGAAATCACCCACTCAACGACCAATGATGAAATATCGACTATTGGGTTCAAGGTGACCTACTAATGATGAAAGTAGGGCCAGGGTGCATGAAAAGACCATAGTATCATGTGATTCTAAGAAAAATTGAGGATATGGATGACATGCAAAGTCAAGATTTCTGACGAATGGCCGACACAGGTTGATAGACTTCCTTTGAACAAGAGCATGAGACATATGGTAGACTCTAGCAGTAGAGACCCAATGATATAACTATCAGATATAGGAGGCATCGATAATGTTCTCTATGTGGACTGGAAGAGTAACCAGTTTATAGATAAAAGTCTATAATGAGATCAACTTCCTAAGGCCATGCTAAACCCAAAATTACGATCACACAAGGATTCAATAATTTTTTTCTCTGTTCAAAGGCAACATGACTACTGCCAAATATAATATAGTACTCCCTTCCCACCTGTCTTTTTTGTTTTTTCATAATAAATGAATGCTATGATACAGAGGAGGAAATGAGTGTCGCAAGTAAGAAAAAATATTTCCAACAGTGGAACGTAACTATTCTCAATGCAAGGAAATTCATGCGAGAGATGGACACTGGTGGTGATGTTCCCTCCAGGGTATAGGGTGTCAAATTGTGAAGGATATAAACAAGGATTTTCTTGGTTTAGGATGAAAAAAATGCTTAGGCAACGGTTTATAATGTAAAGAGAGAACCAGCTAAAGGCTCAATACTGCAAGCGAGGGCATGAGATGCAATCACAACTTAACACCAAAAAATGTCCTTTTTTTATGTCTTTTAGTCTACTTGGAGTGAAAAAATGGATAGACTTGTCCCAAATAGACGTCTTTTCAAATCCAATTTACGAGTGTGAAAAAGACAAGTTCACTCAATGATATTTTCTATTTTTGCTAACAAGTCGGAAAAGAGCTTAACTAAGACTCATGACCTTTCAAATCCAATTTAACAAGTGTGAAAGGGACAAATCACTTGACAATATTTTTGGTTTTTAGACGATTAAGAAAAGAGATTAACTAAGACTCGTTTATGTTGTTCTAATCAACATGTAAAGGGGGAGGCCAAGGCTCCCATACCGGTATTCTACGGAAAGTCAGTATCTTATAGATAGCTGACAAAATCTTGGGAAAACCCAAAGCTCTCCAAGTCGAGGAGGAGAAAGTGCTAACGGAGTATATAGTCTCTGTGATGATTTGAATAATGTCTCTTGTTGGAAAATACATAGGTGGGGGTATGGGATGCCCCATCATGTCATCCCAATCAAAGGGAACCTCGTCAAGACTAGGAGGGAGAGCACTCGGGGGAAGAATGAACATCTTTTGTTTAGAAGGGGAAGGATTTGGAATGTTGATGACATGACTGAAGGACGCATCACTCTCTTTATGGAGAGTAGGATTGACCAGATATTCCACTGGTGTGATCACTTCTTCAATTATGGTTTGAAGAGGATGCATAGTAATGGTGACAAGAGATGCTTCACCCTCGACAAAGGGGGTGAGGTCAGTAGGGGATTGTGGTTGTGGGACCACCGAGTCGATCAAAGGAGAAATATTGTGAGGAGAAACCACGGATGCCTCAGAATCCAAAGGGCCCTTGGGTGAGCCATGTGCTTCTGGTATCCTGGTAGTAGTCAGACACAGACAAGTAAGGTGACTTCCTTCACAAGTCCTGCAGAGGAATTTAGGCTTACGTTTGAGACATCTAGGCTTCTCGATGCCCCCAATGTCGTTTATAATGGTTGGTGACATGCTCTTGTCATGACTGGAAGAGGTAAGAGATTCTTCTCCTACATGATGAATAGAAGTTGGATATGTGACACGGCTATGATTTGGGGTAAAAAGGATGGTTCCCCCAACATGATTGGCAGAGGTTGGGTGTGAGTTGTCAACATAATTTGTAGAAAATGTTGACCCATCTCTGACGTGACTGGTAGAGGTTGGTGATGGAGCACCAGCATGACTGACAGTGACTGGGCTAGTGGTAGATTGTGACATTTTATGCTAATGTCCTAGGAAATATTGGTTTTCAAACATTGCAAGACAAGAAGGATCCTGGTATACCCCCTGTCCCTTCCCAGAAGGGTGGTGGCTTGTGCTAAAATGGTCCAAAGAGGTTTGGACGGGCATCATCACTAAGGTCTGCAAAGGGACCAAGGTAGGATAAGAATTATTCAAGTGATGATATATGTTTCCCCCTTGTGAAGGGGTTCCATAAAGAGGGTAGCCCGAACCGTAAAAATGATTTTCCCCATACAAAATAGTTGGAGGCACTTGAGGGCCTGTCATGGAAAAAGTGTTCGAACGAATCGTCATGGAAGGTGACAAATATGTGGATGGGGTGTAATAAGTGGGATAAGTACCCATATGAGAACTGGATTTTGGAAGAGCATACCTAGCATTGGATCCATAAGGGGGAAGGTTCCAACCTCCCATAGGGACACGACTCATATCAAATGAAGAAGTAGGCATCGAAGCCATGGTACCCCCAGATACAATGCTAGGATTCATATACGTGGGCCAAGGAGAGGATTTCACAGGTGAGGGCATATCAACAGAAAAATGACTAGAGACCCAAGGCACAGACTGAGTGTTATAATTCTGCATACCATTGTAAAAAGCGGAAGGATCCATCCCCATGAAATGAGTAGGCATCATGGGATGGGTAGAAGTAAATGAGGGAGAAAATGAAACTCCATTATCCGTGATGATGAAGCCCAAAAGAGACTCCTAAGGAAAACTAGTAGTCAAAGAGCATACCAAAAGGTCAAACGTCAAATATGCATGTAAACGGGATAAAGTGGATGAGTGGCCTCTCTCACTAAAGAAGGTATGTCTCGTCCAAGAGGGACCTGGGAATCCCCGCTAAATTTTGGAGGTAACATAATCAGTTATAGGGGCCCTCATGGGCTTAACAACTAGTCGGTCGAATCCCCCCAGAGAGATAATCTTCCATAAATGTTGTGTGTTGTCTGACCCCTATATGACCCAAGGTACAAGAAGAATAACCCCTGCAAGTAACCTATGAGATACCTAAGTCAAGCAACTAATAAACCACTGTATAACTGATGCACAGGAGAGCATTCGTAAGTTTAGATTACCGTATGGGCAGGGTAGAAAAGCCTGAAACCTTGAAAGCACTGCCTCTCATAGAGGTATGGGTACTAGCAAGATCCCCAAATATGAATAAATCCACACAAATATCACTGACACTAGGCACGTATCCGGGGGTTATCCCTTCAACTAACTTCACGCGACCTCGTGATTAACTTCGGTGTGAGCGGAGCCTCCTGATCTTACCAATTATACAATGGACTTATCAACTCCCTATCTCAGACACATATGTCGATTTAAATGCCTTGAAGAAGTTTACTCACAAAATCCTATTCCAAGGCACTAAATCCTAGACTAGTTCATGCACCCTAAAAATAAAATCGTGACTAATCAATTTTAGTTTAAAGCATAAATTTTATTGGCCGTGGTTACTCAAAAGGGTATGGAAGTGAAACTCATGATATTATGACTCTACAAGAGAATAAATATAAATATAATGCAAAGTCTAATTTTAATTTTTCAATGAATGATATGCATATAAAAACGATGTAATTTTCAATTTCAACTCTGCAATTCAGAAGTAAAATGCAATCTTTCACTAAATGCACTAAGCTAATGATAAAGAATTAGAAGACAAAAATGCCAAGCAATGTAAAATGCCTATTTGTTTTTTGTATTTTCAATATACTAAAAATAAAATGCATGGACTGATAAGAAACCTGATATATAAATTATATTGTGTATAAATGAAATAACTCAAGAAGAATACCAAGAAGCCAAGCAAACAACCCAGAGTTCAAGGAAAAATAAAAAAAGAAAAACAATGAGAAAGACTCTACCCAAAAATTCAACTCCAAACATGTTTCCTATCATCCCAGAAAATATTAGCAGTCACTACAGAGACCTAAGAAGGATCAACAACTATAAAATCCCACCCAACAATCACAAAACCAAGAAAACAGGCAAGGAAAAGTGGTGTAAGCGACTGTCCAGGCAAACTGTGCGTATATACGCAGCTTGCAATGAGACAACATGCGTGTGTACATGACTGTCAAGGAAAAAGGCGTGTATAGACCTTAAAACAAGGCCAGGCAAGGGTAAACGGCTAAAGACTTAAACGCAGAGTGAACAAAATCTGTCAAGCAGTGATACAACAAGAAACACAAAGGAAAAAGAGCAATGCAAGGAGAAAAAGTACTTCAACCCTTAGAAAGAAGATCTCTCCCCAGTGGAGTCACCAATTCTGTTATGAGGGAAAAACTCTCTATGGAAAGGGTGAATCACAACAGACAGTTATGAATACAGAAATCTACTCAATTCCAACATATGATATATAAACCAATGTGCAAGTGAGATAATAAAGAGACCTACCTTGTTCCAACGTTTGAATATGTCTACCGTTGAACACTTAGACTCAAAGCTTTATACTTGCGACATGTTCTCAACAAACAAGTAGAGAAAGAATATGGTGATAATATAAAAGGTTATCACATTATATAACATGATCCATTAATAAACATTACAAACATGCCCATGGATAATAATCATATATTTGCATGATACCAATAGGAAAGGAAATGAGTATTTCTATTAATGAATGATCAGCAGAAGTGATAACATTACATACTTTCGTGTCAGCATGGTTCGAAACCAGGAAACCAAGTTCCTTCCAACTGGACCTCCACCACTTCAATCCTCCACCAAAGGCAAGATCATAGAAGGGAAACAATGAGGTTCTCTCAATAATAGGGAAAGAACTTGGGGGATGAACATTGTGTTCAAACTTGAGCAACAAAGGGATGTAGACTCAATATGAACTAATTTCTCCAAAGTAACTTTGCTCTTAAAGTTGAATTCTTTCTTCTTCTTTTCCATAGATTGGAATTGTGCTTTTATAGCCTTCAAAATGCAACTGAAGGGTCGAGTCAGAACATTTCTAGTATGTGGAAGTCCAAGGATTAGAGATCTCCTGTCATGACATGGAAACTTGACTTCATTTTTGTATTTTCTAGCACAAATCCTGATGTACAAGGGTTGTAGTGGAGAAGCCTACATATATGCATGTTGTATACTAGATAGGGCATGTATATGTGGAAAAATATGTATTTTTAGCTATGGATTCATCAAAAAAGGGATGAAGAGTCTGCATAGGGAAATGGAAAAGGGCCCTATGTGCAAGATAGCAATGGTGAGAAAAATATTGCTATAACAACTTGCATCGCGAAACTCCAAAACACGACATTTGAAAGTAACCTTTTAGTGATTTGACTCGTTAATGAGTAGGTAGCTCCATAACTTTTAATAGATTAGGATCGTTTGATTTAAGGTGAGACTTCATCAACGACGAGACTCAAGTGCACGTTGTTTTTATTTAAATGAGAATAAAACCTATTTAAAATCTAAAATCTATAAAAATATATGTGTTCCAACATAGACTCCATTTAGGGATCACGTCTCCTTGCAGGATGAGAAGAACAGTAGACCAAGTGCATTTATTGGGTAAATGGAGTCATTATTGCATTTTTGTGAAACACATTCTGAAAGAGGACACACAGAAGGAATTAGAATTTCATTCATATCTTCGAAAACTTTCAAAACTTAATCATTCATTGATATTGAGCTTAGGCTTATTAATGGCTTCCCTTTCTTAAAATTGACTTCAGATTTGCTTAATATAATCAAAACAACCTTAACCATCCTACCAGGATCTGTTTGATTTTTTTCACATCAAGGAAAAGTAATTTTAATGTTTTTAGTCAGGGAATCTTGTGTTATCTTAGAATGTAGATATAGTCGAAAAGAGAGATAGTTACCATAGTACATTATAATTCATGTATAACATCCTTGCAGATATCGTAGACATTGGTTCACTTCCAGTGAGCCTATTCAGTACCCCAGTGAAGTTATCTAATTCCCACATTGAATTTTCTTTCACCACTTCAATTAGTAATTTTTTGCATTTAAATGTTGAGATGAGGGCAATCATTTAATGAATTTCCTTTCATTGTCTCTTTTTGGACTAGATGGGGGCAATCATTTTATGAATTTTCTTTCACCATCTATCTTATTTTTTGTTTTAAGACATGAAGTGGGGGAAATAAATTTGTATATAATATACCAGGGACGATATCTTCTTATAATTTAGCAACAAAGGTCTGTCAAAACACCTTCGCCTTTAGGGAAGTTTTCATGAGGAGTTTTTATTTTCTAGGGACTTTACTTGAGTGAAACTAATCAGTTAAAACCTGTTAGAAGGGTTAAGAAAGTTAGGATTAGACTAGACATACTTTTGTTCAGTTAAAGTTAGAGGAATCATAAGAATTTTTGTCTGTTCTCATTTTGATTACCTCTTTTGTGAGTTTTCAAAGCTAAGGTGAGACCACTTTTCCTCTATGAAGACCATGGGATGATATCAAGAATCATATGAAAATGCAACTTGAGAATGAGCAGGGGAACAAAAATGAGGATTCATATATTTTGTTGTGAGAACAATTACTCCTGTGTAAATTTTCTAATCGATTATTGAAACTTTTTCTTCAAAGTCTTCTATTGCTTATTTTTTATTATAAGTTTTATTTCATTTTTATTTTATCCAAAGAAAACCCTTGATAGTTAAACCGCCATTTTACATTTCTTTGGTTATAGATTAGGTGACAATATTTGTGCATATGCGACTTCTATCATACTAAGCAATATTCCTTTGAAAATTTAACCTGGGTTAATAGGGCAAAAGCTCATACCTTAGATTTACTCTTATATTTTCAACCAAGTAAACTATTTTCTTGTCCCTTGTTTCAAGAGAAAACCAATGTCCTGTTGGTTGTGGATCCTGATTATCTTCTCGATTCAGAGGTCTTTTACTTTCAGCCGTGTTTATACCCCATGAAGTATTTACACCCCAGAAGTATGTACACTCTTCCATGCGGGGGAGTGCAGACGGGGGGTACCCCCTCTGCAGAGTCCGGGGGGGCTATCCCCCCAGCTGGGGGGTCTGGGGGCAAGCGGGCCCCCAACAGGGGTTCGGGGGCAAAGCAGTCGAAGGAAAAATTTCCTTGTAAATGTATATTGTAATTTCATTGTAAATCTTGACCGTTCATTATAAGGTCGCAGATCTAATGATAGAGATTATGTTAGGGTTTTTTTCCCTAGAAGGCAACCCTCTTTTATGAGGGAAATGTATTGCGGTGATGGTTGATGGAGAATATTGTATTCTGAGATAGGAGACAATGAGAGAAAGAAGAGGAAGTTACAGCGGGTTTGTTGTAGGTTGTATCCCTTCATATGATGGATAATAATAAAGGAAGGACCTAGCAATTTCTTTGGTGGACGTAGCCCACATTGGGTGAACCATAGAAATCTGTGTCTCTATTGTATTGTGTATCTTTTTTGTTTTGTTTCCGCATTTGTTTTATTTTATTTCTCCATGGTCCTGTTTTTCTAACAACTGGTATCAGAGTGAAAGGTAACTCGCAGAAAAAGAGGGTTCCTAGTTCGAGTGGGAGCAATGTCGGAAGATGGAAAGTTTAGGGTCGAGAAATTTAACGGCCAAAACTACCAATTATGGAAGATGCAGATGGACAAATATTTTTATTAGAAGGATATATTCCTACCATTGGGTGGAATAACAAAGAAATCGACAGCTACGAAGGACGAAGAATGGGAGATTCTTGACAGAAGGGCTCTAGGAACGATACGGCTGAGCCAGGAAGCATCGGTGGCTTTCAATATTTCCAAATAAAAGACAACGAAGGGTTTGATGGACGCATTGGCCAAATTGTATGAAAAACCCTTGGCGTCCAATAAGGTATTTCTAATGAAGATATTATTTAATATGAAGATGTCGGAAGGTGGGTTTGTTGCAGATCATTTAAATGTTTTTAATACGGTTACTAATCAACTAAGTTCTATAAAAGTGGACTTTGATGATGAGGTTATGGATCTTCTAATCTTTTTCTCATTGCCAGAAAGATGGAATGGCTTGGTCATGGCTATAAGTAACTCTATCTATGGTTCAAATACTTTAAAATTTGATGATGTTGTTTGTGTTATCCTTAGTGAGGAAATGCGACGGAAAAGCACAGGTGAGACATCAAGAAATGCATTGAACATGGAGAACAGGGGAAGACAAAAGGATAGAGGAAAGGGTTTTGGGAACCGTGGGAATTATAGGAAGGGAAGATCCAAATCCAGACTTGGAAAGATAGAGTGTTGGAATTGTGGGAAGAAAGGACATATGAAGAAAGACTGCAGAGCTCCAAAGAAACAAAGAGATGGATAGCAAGAGAGAAATCAGGAAGCAAATGTAGCAGGTGATGTGTTACAAGATGCTTTGATTATTTTTGTAGATAATATTTATGAGTCTTGGGTAGTAGATTCAGGGGCTTCATTTCATGCCACACCCCATAGGAAACATTTTCTAGATTATGTTCAAGGTGATTTTGGACCGGTTCATTTGGGTGATGATGCACCATGAAAAATTGTTGGAATGGGAAAGGTAAAAATAAAGCAATGCAATGGAAACCAATGGTTGTTGAAAGAGGTAAGACATGTTATAGATTTAAGGAAAAATCTAATTTCAATAGGGCAGTTGGAAAGTGAGGGTTGTATATCCATATTTACAGATAATATGTGGAAGGTCATCAAAGGATCAATGGTGATAGCGAAAGGAAAGAAGGTAGGTACATTGTATTTATGTACTGGTAATACTGACTCTTCTATGTCTTTAGATTCTACAAGAGTGGATACAGCACTGTGGCATCATAGGCTTGGACACATGAGTGAGAAGGGGACGTAGATACTTCGCAAAAGAATTTTTTTTCCAGATCTTAAACAAATTGATTTGGAATTCTGTGAGTATTGTGTTTATGGAAAACAAAAGAGAGTCAGATTTCTCAGAGTCAGAAAAGAAAAGAAGAGTGAAAGGTTGGAGATTGTGCATACATATGTATGGGGACCAACTCAGGTATCATCTCTTGGCGTCTCTCATTATTATATTACTTTTATTGATGATGCAACTAGAAAAACTTGGGTTTATTGCATTCGACAAAAATCTGATGTTTTTGATACTTTTAATAAATGGAAAGATTTGGTTGAGAACGAGATAGGAAAAAAGTTGAAGTGTCTCAGATCAGATAATGGAGGTGAATATTGCAGCAAGGAGTTTGATGATTATTGTTCATACCATGGGATTCGTAGAGAGAAGACAGTTCCAAGAACATGACAAGAAAATGGTGTGTAAGAAAGGATGAACAGGACAATCATAGAGCGTGCAAGGAGTATGAGATTGCATGCTGGTTTTCCCTTATAGTTTTGGGTAGATGTTGTAGATATTGTTGTTTACTTAATAAACAGAGGACCTTCAAGCTCTTTG
>ML780373.1:153560-174426 GCA_009831015.1 Picea engelmannii | reverse complement strand
TAACAAAATCATTAGGAGTAGAGATGTCATATTCAATGAGAAGGTCATGTACAAAGATCAGTTGCAGGGAAAGAAATAGGAAAAAGAAAAACAAGAATACACAGTGCTTGATGAGATCACTGAAAAATAAATTCCAAAGGAACTAGAAAATCAAAATGTACAACAACAGGAGCAGCAGGTACTTCAAACACCTGCAAGTGTTGTTAGAAAATCTACCAAGTTAAGTATACCCCCTGAACAATACTCTCCTTCATTGTATTATTTATTGTTGAATGATTCTGGTGAACCACAATGTTATGAAGAGTCAATGTAGGTAGACACCAAAAGGAAGTGGGAACAAGGCATGAAAGAGAAAATGGATTCCTTGGTAAATAACCATACTTGGTACTTGGTTCAGTTGCCTACAAGAAAAAGAGCATTGTAGAATAAATGGGTTTACAAGTTGAAGGAAGAAGATGGAGGACAAAAGTGGTACAAGGCTAGACTTGTTGTAAAGGGGTTTACACAAAAGAAAGGTATAGATTTTGATGAAATATTTTTTCCTGTTGTTAAAATGAATTCAATTAGAACTATTTTAAGTCTTGTGGCAATAGAAGATTTGCATCTTGAACAGTTAGATGTAAAAATAACTTTTCTCAATGGGGATTTGGAGGAAGAGATTTATATGCAGCAGCCACAGAGGTATGAGGTCAAAGGGAAGGAGAATTTGGTATAAAGGTTGAAGAAGAGCTTATATGGAATAAAGAAATATCCAAGGAAGTGGTATCTGAAGTTTGACAGGTTTATGATAGAGCAGGGTTATAGTAGATGTCATTCTGATCACTGTTTATTTTAAAAGGCTAGAAAATGGAAGCTTTATTATCTTTCTATTGTATTTAGATGACATGCTTGTTGCAAGGTCTAATATGAAGGATATAAATGTGCTCAAGAATAAATTAGACAATTCATTTGCGATGAAGGATTTGGGTGCTGCAAAGAAAATCCTTGGTATGAGAAAAACAAGAGATAGAAAAAATCACAAAATGACATTGTCTCAAGGTGAGTACACAAAGAAGGTGTTGGAGAGGTTTAGAATGCAGAATGCAAAACCAGTTAGTACACCTTTGGCCATCCATTTCAAATTAACTAAGGAAATGTGTCGCAAGACACAGGAGGAGATAAAATACATGTCCAGGTTCCCATATTCATCAACAATTGGCAACTTGATGTATGCAATGGTTTGCAGAAGACCAAATATTGCACATGCAGTGGGAGTTGTGAGTAGATATATGAAAAATCTAGGTAAAGAACATTGGGAGGCAGTAAAGTGGATTCTCAGATACTTGAGAGGTACTATTAATCATGCATTATGTTTTAGAGGTTCATAAATTGTTCTACAATGATATGTTCATTCAGATATCGCAGGTGATAAAGATAGCAGGAGGAGTACCATAGGGTATGTGTTTACTATAGGTGGAACAACAATAAGTTGGATTTCAAAACTGCAAAAGGTTGTTGCACTTTCAACAACAGAGGCAAAGTATGTTGCTTCTACAGAGGCTAGTAAAGAGATGATTTGGTTACATAGTTTTATGGAGGAATTGGGCAAGAAGCAAGAGAATAATAGGTTGTACTGTGACAGTGCGAGTGCCATTCATCTTGCAAAGAACTCAGCCTTCCATTCAAATACTAAGAATATACATTTGAGGTACCACTTCATATGATCTTCCTTGGAAGATGGACATTTGAAGTTGGAAAAGATACACACTAGCCAAAATCCCGCAGACATGTTAACAAAGAGAGTAACCAGGGAGAAACTGAGTTCCTGCTCAGTTTCATTTGGTCTTCAAGAATGAATATGAAGATGAGAAATTTTCCAAGTCCCAGAAGGTTCAGATTCCATCATATACAACAGTGGTGGAGTTGTTGAGATTAGTCTCCAAGTGGGAGATTATTGGTTGTGGAGCCTGATTATCTTCCTGATTCAGAGGTATTTTACTTTCAGTCGTGTTTATACCCCATGAAGTATTTACACCCGAGAAGTATGTACACTCTTCCACGCGTGGGAGTGCAAAGGGGGGGTACCCCCTCTACGGGGTTCGGGGGGGCTATCCCCCTGGCTAGGGGGTCTGGGGGTAAGCGGGCCCCCAGCGGGGCTTTGGGGGCGAAGCCCCCAAAGGAAAAAATGCCTTGTAAATGTATATTCTAATTTCATTGTAAATATGGATAGTTCATTATAAGGTCGCATATCTAACGATAGATATTATGTTAGGGTTTTTTTCCCTAGAAGGAAACCCTCCTTTATGAGGGAAATGTATTGCGGTGATGGTTGATGGCCAATATTGCATTCTGAGATAGGAGATTGTGAGAGAAAGAAGAGGAAGTTACAATGGGTTTGTTGTAGGTTGTATCCCTTCATATGCTAGATAATAATAAAGGAAGGACCTGAAAATTTCTCTGGTGGGCGTAGCCCACACTGGGTGAACCACGTAAATCTGTGTCTCTATTGTATTTTGTATGTTCTGTGTTTTGTTTCCACATTTGTTTTATTTTATTGCTCCGCGGTCCTGTTTTTCTAACATGTTCTGTTTCATGAATGCCGATTTATGATATCTCTTATCTCTCGGCCATCGGCAAGTATCATGTATGACAATAACATGAAGAATGTCAGTAACTTATGCAGATCGAAACTCTATGTGTTACTTATTTTTATATTTTGGATTTTATGAAATCAATTAACCTAGTTTTATTTACAGTGAAAGTAAAAACTTACCAAAGAAATGAATAATTACAAAAAAGAATATGAAAATCAAACCAATATAGACAACGAGAGTTCAAAATTTTATCATTGCATGAAATTCTTCAAGTAACGCCCATTGATAGGGGTGTTAAGGATTTTTCCATCAAGATTTTCTAGCAGAAATGAATTTTTTCCCTCAGAAGTTGTGATCTTGAAAGGCCCACACTATATACGGTCAAATGTTTCGTGTTTTCCTGAGTCTTCCTTCCTAGCATCCCATTTTAAGACCAAGTCACCAGGGAGAAATTCTCTATCCTTAACTTTTTGGTCAAATAGAGCTTTCATGTTGTCTTGATATTTCTGGAGCTTTTCATCCACTTCAACTCTATTCTGTTGGACTTCAATCAATTGATTTATTCTTCTGGTGATATCATTTGGCTCTTCCTTTGCATATTTCCAGAGTTTCATTATGTGCAGAGCTAGATTTATGGGAAGAATAATATCGGTGCCATATACCATTTGAAAAGGGGACATTCCGATCAATCTCTTAGTACCAATTCTATTATCCCACAATGCATATTTCAAATGTACATGTCAGGTTTTCTTGTTCTCAATCAACACATTTTTAATTATGGTGATTAAGCTCTTGTTTGAGGACTCAGCTAACCCATTGCCTCGAGGATAGTAGGTTGTGTAATGTCCTAGTACAATGTTGTACTTTTGAAAAAAACTTACCATAGCCATGGATTTGAAATCTTGGGCATTGTGAGTAACTATCTTCCAAGGACAACCAAATCTTGATAAAATGTTCTCTTCTAAGAAACTGATCACCACTGTGTCGGTTGTGTTTCGCGTCAGAATGGACTCTACCCATTTAGTAAAATAGTCCATAGCAGTCAAAATCCACTTATGTTGTGTGCTTGAATGTGGATGTATTTCACGGATGAAATCCAAACCCCATTGCTGAAACGGGGATTTTATTTTAACTGGGACCAAAGGTAGTGCGGGAATCTTTTTCTTGCCTTCAAATAGTTGGCAGGGTTATAGGCTCTAACTTTAGCATTCACATCAGTGAATAGTTTCGGCCAATAATATCCAACTCTCAGGATTTTATAGGTCGTCACTCTCCATGCGTAATGCCCTCCACACACCCCTTCATGGAACTCATTTATGACTCTCTCTGTTTCAGATTCTACTAAAAAAATTAATAAAAATCCTAGAGGATCCTTCCAATGTAGTTGACAATCCATGATACAATATTTTACAACATGCAATTTCAACGTTCTAGCTTTGGAAGGAGTCATATCACTTGGGCACTGCAGAGTTAGAAGGTAAGAGACTATGTCTTTATACCAATCTGAAGAAGAGAATTTCTCCTGGATTTTGGTTTCAAGTATAGTAATATCAAATTCATCTATGTCAAGAAGCCTTTTGCACTCCTACAGATTATTTATCCCAAGTGCCCGAAAATTCGATTTGGCTAGTAGTTTAGCCAAGCCTTGACCTTTGACAAGTTTGGTCGGTTTTACTTCTAAGTCAAATTCTTCAATATTGGCTAACCATTTGCCCCTTTTTCCATAACTATATGGCTGAAATAATATATCCTTGATAGCGCTGGTAGGCACATAAGAAATTATATTAGAATGGAGCACATAAGTCTTGAAATCTTTTAGGGCTTTCACCATTGCATCTGCCTGTTTTTCTAATATATCATATTTTAGTTCAGCGTGTCAGAGACTTTTACTAAAAAATTTTATCGGTTTCTCAAAACCTTCATCGTTCTTTTGTAAGAGCACGACCATGATAGTGTGTTCAGAGGCAAATCAGAAAATCAAGAATTCTTTCATATAATCTGGGCTAGCCAGCATCGGTGCTTCACCTATAATCTTCTTGATACGTTCAAATGAAGCTTTGGCTTTGGTCGTCCATTTGACCTCGTTGTCCTTCTTTAGCATATCTGTAATCAATTTTACAATTTCAGCGAAGTTCGGGATGAATCTTCTTAAAAAAATATTTTTTCCTAAAAATGACTGAATCTCCTTTCTATTCCTAGGAATGTTGATAGTATCTATAGCTTCAACCCTTTTCGGGTTGATTTTGATTCCATATAGAGATACTGTATGGCCCAAGAGTTTACCTTCCTTCATTGCAAAGTGGGATTTCTTGGGGTTCAGAGACACACCGAATTTTTGACATTTCTCAAACGTCTGTTTGAGGTGTACATGGATAGATCTTCAAGATAAATGACAAAGAACCTATCTCTTTCACCGAAAAAGATGATGTCCATAGCTCATTGGAAAGTGGCTCCTGTGTTCATCAAACTGAATGGCATTTTATCATACATAAAGGTACCCCACGGGGTGGTGAATGTTGTTTTTTCCTTATCGTCCTCGTGGAATGAAATTTGGTTATAGCCTGAAAATCCATCAATCATGGACATTCTATTTTCCCCGACCACTTTTTCCAATACATGATCCACTTTATGGTAATGGATGATTTGTTTAAATTTTTGAAATCTACACACAGTCTGATTTCACCGTTTTTCTTTCTTACCAGGACCAGATTGGCTACCCACTCAAAGTATCTAACTGGAACAATGATTTTAGCATCCAGGAGATTCTTTACCTCCTTTTCGATCACAAGCAATAGTATGGGATTTATCTGTCTAAGCTTATGCCTGAACGGTTTAACACCCTTCTTTAGGAAAATTTTGTGTTCGATTACGGTGGTATCGTAAGTTCTTAATTCATCATAGGACCAGGAGAAAACATCCTTGTAGTGCTTGATTAACTAGACATAATTTTTTTTCATTTCACAGGGAAGGTATTTAGATATTTTTACAAACTTAGGAGTTTCCTTGGTGCCTATATTACAATCTTCAACCTCCTCAGGTTGAGGCTGAAAAGTAGACTTCAAGGGAATATCATCATGATCAAATAATCTCTCCAAAAGGATTTAGACCCTTAGGAATATGATTAATTTTTAGTACCAACATGCGATGATTGGCGATCTTATCTCATAACTCCTGAGGATCTTCACCTTCCTGCATTATCCAAGCAAGGTCATTTTTATTTTCTTGATCAATATGCGTTTCAGAAAAATCGTCCATCATTTCTAAGAATTGTCTGATTTTCTCATCATCTTCGAAAACCTGATAATGTTGTATATTTTTTGGTATTGAGGGTATGTGCCTCATTTCTATGTGATACTTTAGTTTGATAACAATAGGAGGTACAAACGTCGTGACTTCTTTGGCCAATGAATCTGCCTATTGATTTTCTGTTCTGGGGATGTGATGAATATTAAATGATAATAAAAAAAAATCAATCAAATCCCAGGCACAATTTTTGTAGGACCTCAACCTCGGGTGTTTGGCCTAATACTGATGCTTTATGTATTTTATAATTAATTATGCATCACCATAAACTACCAGGTTTTCAATCTTCAACTTTCCGGTAGCTTCTAATCCTAGAACCAGGGCTTCGTATTTACATACATTATTGGTGTAATCAATGTCCCATTGTACTCTGTAAGAGAAAGGGATAATAAACTTGTCCCCGGGTGCCACAAACAACACTGCAGATCCTGCTCCTTCACGAGATGAAGCACCATCGAAACACATTTTTCAAACTCCAATATTATTTACATTTTTATTTGTCTTTTCTATTTTTTCTTTTTTTGTACAATTTTCTTCCATACATTCATCTAAATCATCATCAATCGATAATATATAGTTTCCTAAATCCTGATCTGCAACATAGACATGGTAATTTTCCAGGTTCAGCGGGTCACTTACTGTATATGCCAGCCTTGTTTCTCTGTACAGGTGGGTGAACTGTCTAGTGAAGATCGGGATTGTTGTGTATGTCATGTGAAGTTGAAGGTATCCTCCAAGTTTGGCACCCCAGGATCTGGATAACAACATGCCATACTTTGGAGGAATATCAACAACAACCACATCCATCAGAACACTTTTTACCAGAATCTATGCAAGATTAACCACTAAATCTTTAATCATACCCATACATCTAACTTTTCTCGAATCAAAAGAATATAAGTCTCTGTATGGTCTGGTGATTTTGAGGCCAAGACGATCCATAATAGCTTTGGGCATCACATTGTGGGAGGCTCCTGAATCTAACATGCAGTTATGGAGCAGATGATCATGCACAGTTAGTGTAATGTAGAAAGGAGCGATAGAATCTATGGAATTTTCATAATGCAGACCAAACATTATAGTCAATTTATCATCTTCTAAATTTATAACGTCCGCCTGACTTTCAACATCCAAAAAAATTATCATTTTGGAAATCTATTTTCTATATGTAGGGTTTTTTGCCAATTCAACCAAAGGAACAATGATCTTGATTTTATTGATCACATTTTCTAGACTGAAACTTCCGATTGTCTTTTCAACTTCTCTGGTTGGGGTTTCTATCTCCCTTGTTTCTGATTTATTAGTTTGTGTTTCTTTCGTTTCAACTGTTTTTCTTTCAACAGTCTATGTTTCAACTACTTTTGTTTTAGCATTCTACATTTCAGCTGCTTCTGTTTTAGCATTCTGTGTTTCAGCTAGCTTTGTTTTGTCAGTTTGTGTTTCAACTGCTAGTTAAGTTGCCTCATTCGCTTTGCTTCTCGACAATATTTTCTTTGGTTGGGCAGTTGCGGTATTTCTACCTCTAGGCCTTAAATTATACTTTTGTTGGAGCTTGACCATTATATTGTTAGTGATTCCTTGATAGGAAAAATCTTTTGTGATATTTATGCTATCATCATTATTAGATCAGTATTTTCCATTTAAATACCTTTCATAATCGTGCCTCGTCAAATGAGGTTCTTGACAATCATTGCCAATATTATCCATATCTTCCTCTAACTCCTCAAAGTTTTGCATGTCATCTCCTCCTACAAAATTTTCATTTTTAAAGGGGGTCTGAATCTTTTGATCTTCATTTTTTATTTGTCTTTGTTGTATTTGAGGGTTAGGATTCCTTCTGAAATATTTTCTAGTGAATTGATCCATTTTAGATTGCTCCAGTTCCATCTTCGATATTTTGTTAGATAATTCTTTGATTATTTTTTTCATATCATCCATCTTTTTTTTTTGACAAAAACGGTTATGATGCATTAAGTGGCATTCTGGCTAGCCAAAATCAGATAGTTACAAATCTGAAGAAGGTTGGTGACCTCTAACAGTGCTTCCAACCTTCTTGTAAATGTCTTGGGAGACCAATCCCCTCTGTTCCTTGAGCTAATTCAATAATATGACATAGAATGTGTACATGAGTAAATTCTCACAAACTGTGAGCATAGCAACAGACAGAAGCAAAGCATTATACCGAAGGGGCTGAAATTTTCCCCTTAATGTAGGGGTCCAACTTTTTCTGAGAACCTAAAGAAATGTTGGAGGCCGCCTCCTTTTCTCTGCGCGCTTTGTTGGACCCTCTCCCTCGGGTAAGGGGTGGAGACGAGACTGAATTGTCTTCAGGTTCAGAATTTCCCCCAAAGCCGCTAGAGGGGACTATTAAAACCAGATCTGCATGGGCAGAGGGTTCCGGATCTGAAGCCCGAGTTTCTCTCGCTGCCACTGAGTCTGGGGGGTGGATTCCGGCCGAATTTCGTCTGCTGGAGGATCTTCCTTGACTGTTGTTGCTTATGATTCTAGGGCTTCATCTTCCTTTAGTGCATCAAAGCTGTTTTTGTTTTCTAGAGTTACCTCTGTTGAATAAGCGGCCTTCGGGGCCTGGGCTAGTGGGTCCTTTTGCCTTGACTTCCTTCATTGATTAGATATGGGCTAAAAATCATCTGCTTTGACTGGTCCCAGTTCCTTAGAGGCTTTGGGGCAATTTCTTGTGAAGTGACCGTAAGCATGGCACCAGAGGCACTTAAAAGGAATCTGCTCATAGTCTAGCTCTTGGATATGGCACCAATCCCCCAGGGAGAGCTTAATGGCTTCTGGAATACCTTTCTCAAGGTTAACCTCAACACAAATCCGAGCGCAGGTAAACTGGTCCCCTTTCGATTCCGCTATGTCCAGGAAACGCCCAAGCGTATTCCCAATGTCCTCCAGAGAGCTTGTCCCCCAGATATGCAAGGGAAGGTGAGGCAGCCTAACCCAAACAGGGGCTACGGTGATCTCGGCTTTGGGATTGAAGTTAAGAGTCCAGGGGGCTAAGAACAGTCCTCTCGACCCCATGAAATAGGGTCCAGATCTGAAAACTAGATCACAGTCCTCTTTTCTCAAGAAACTGAAGACAAAAAAAACCCTACCTACTGCGAACAGAGAAGCTTTTCCCTTTATCAATGATTTCCAACTATCATCCATCCATGCCTCCACCATTTTGGGGCTAGGCCATAACCCCGTAAACTTTTCAATGAGGGCCTTTTTCTGCTAGATGGAGGGCAAGAGTGTAAGGATGCTCTGGATATAGCTCCAGAGACGGGATCTCCTCCATATTCTTAACAAACTTAGATGAGAGAGAAGGCTTGGATTTGGGTCCTGCTGAGTGGACTAACGCTTTGAATGCTTCCAAAGGGTCTTTTCCCCTCTCGGCAGTCGGATCTGGGGCCATCATAGCCGACCTCCAGCAACAAGAAGAAGACCAGTCGCGACCAAGCCAAGACCACTGCACCAACATGCATGCAAGCAGGCGAACCCAGGCGAGGTGCCAGTCAAGCTAAGACTGGCCGTCGAGAGGGCTGAGGTTGCCTGTGCGTGTGGCTAGGGTCAACACGCATGAAAAACGCGTATACCCTTGATTGACTGTTGTAAACGAGGCCAAGACCACGCGCTGAGACACCGAGTCCAAGCCCATGCGCTGAAACATCGATCCACGGCTCTGTATATCCCTGATCGACTGTTGTAAATGAGGATCCGTGCTCTTGCAAATGAAAACCAGCTCGGGGGCGGCTAGGGTTTAGTCCCTAGCCGCAGTGAGATTTCGTCTCGCTTCATTCGTCTCCATAAAAAGGTAAAAGGTGAGTGGACTTGGCCCGAAAACGGTTAAACTCTCACGGCGAGCCATGCCCTTGCTCAAGATTGAGCACATGACCTGTCTGTCTTAACGAGAGCGACCTTACCACTATGTCGCCTCCACCGACCTTCATCCATCTTATCCTCTACAGACCTCCCATATTTGGAAGGTCTTGTTTGTTCTCTAAATCGCCTAGTTTCTTTATTTCTCGTTTCGATTTTAGCCTTTAATTTTCCCGATGCCATCATATTTGACTCAATTTCGACAGCATCATCTTGCATTTTAGTGAGGTCGGTTGCTCTCCTTTCCCTCAATAGTAGAGAAAAATCGAGTTCGAAAGCCCCGACAAAATTTACCTTTGCTGCTGGTTGGGAAGGTTTAACCTCGACTGGAATCTTGTTACATAATTTATTAAATCTTTGAGTGAATTCGAGAACTATTTATGAATTTTTCTTTCTTAAAGCTCCAAACTTGGTTAAATAATAAAGGTGATATTTTCTCTCTCCCCATTGTCTGAGAAAGGAATTTTCTGAAGCATCATATGATCCTATTGAACCTTTTGGCAATCCTCAGAACCAAGTTCTCACCTATCCTTCGAAAGTTTGAACTAGGAGTCTTGAATAAACATCCTCATGTTCAAGGCCAAGGATATCAGCGAGTTTATCAAAGAAATTTATCTACTCAGTCGCGGTTAAGTCTCCTTCTCCTGTAAACTTTGGCAGATTTTTCATATAGTTTTCAGGTAAATCGTGGAGAGGAACTGGGAGGACAAAAGGAGCATATCTAGAAGCTACTTTAGAGAAAATTATAGGAGGTGGGGGTGTCCCTTGACCACCTCCTCCTCCTCCTCCGGAACCATGTCCTCCTCCACCTCCGCCACCTCCGGCACCACTTCTGACACCACCTCTTCCGACAACAGCCATTGATAATCTAGGGGATGAAACTTGGAGGTTTTAAAGAGGGTTTTCAAATATGTGTAGTGACCTTTCAGGTACTTTGGGATGAGGTGAAAAATGTTCTGGAGACTTACCTTCTGGAGACAAGAAATATGAAAAGGAAGGAATGGGAAAATGAGGACTAGGTTCTTCGGATTTACAAGATATATAAACGGGAGAACCAATGAGAGTTGAATCAGAGTGTAAGATATATTATTCAAAACTTTGGGAATTTGGGACCTTTACTTCAGGAAATGATGGAATTTCAATTACAACAGGTATCGAGATGTTTTTTTTACATTTATTAGTAAAGGAGGCACTTGAATTGGTTTCAGATTTTATCTCGGATAAAACCAATTTGGGGCTTTTGGTTTCGGCTTCAATTCTATCAGCTGATGTTTCTCCTAAATGGATTTGGGTGGAACCTTCTTGTGGAGTTAACTGTTCAAGTGGAACCTTAGCATTAGACTGTGTGGGTTTAGATTGGTAAACCTTACTTGTGGATGCAGTGGTCTGCTTGAGGTATCCCCTTGGTTTTAAAAAAAATTCAGGGTCAGATACAAGCGTAGTATGCTTATTGTCTGGATTCTCTCTGGTATTCCTTTGACTGAATGTCAGTTTATTAATTGTGGAGTTGCCAAGTGAAAGATAAAAATTAGTCTTATAATGTATTCAATATTTGTTCACTATCAAAAAGAGAAACTTACCATGTCATTTTCCTAGGGAAAAATAACTTTGTTTCTCCATCCTCGACAACAGCGCCAAAAAGATGTTGTTCTTGAGATTAAACTTAAGGATCAAAGTAAAATGTCAGTCATCAGGAATTAAGGAATGTTTTTTTTTTAATTTCTTTTTATTCTGCTTGTTATGTAAGAATTAAATCTTTCAATGAAATTAACAATTGAATAGAACAAAGGTCCTATTTTGTCGTCTGAGTCAATTTATCAAAAAGAGTGATGAAGGAGAAAATTACAAAACTATTAAACAAATTAAGGCATCAATGGTAGAAGAATCTTACTTTGTTTATAGTATAAGAATGAATGAAATGTATCCCTGAAAGGATATATAATGTAGTGATCTGAGTAGCTTGCAGGTCTTGTATTTTCTAATAGCAAATACAAAGGAAAAATTGTTTAATATCAGATAACTAAATGAAATGTAATTGCAGAAGATGTTGTACTAAGTTGCAACTATTCACTTATCAAGGAGTTAAATAAAGAAACCAGAGACATAGGATACAAAGAGATGCACACAATTCAAGCAACACAAAATTTGGAATCCCTGTCTGCACTTGTATTAATAATCACAAAGGATGAGTTTTCTCGATTACAATACGGCAAGAAGAAACCCTTTGTTAAATCTTAGAAAAATATATTTATCCAAAATATTATCAACCCTAAACAGTTGGAATTCTCCTTATTTCTAAAATAGTAAAAACTACAAAATATAAAATGTGAAACACTTCACTTGCATCATTTCTATCTTTTCGTCTCACTGACAGAGACATTTTCTCTTCTTATTCTCAAGCTCAGAAAACAATCAGTCCTCTTATCATGATCTGCACATATGATGTGTAAAGGCTACCTTATTGGTTCTTTCAAGTGCTTCATTTTCCTCGCTCAATACATTCGAGAGACCTTCTTACAAATTGGGCTATTAGTCTGGAGGGTTCTGTCACATCCTTTGCCTAAAAAATGTACAATTTATTTTCTAATTGCGGCATTCTATCTTCTATTCTTTTGTCTTCTGAAGTCATTGACTGTAGATGCAAATTAGGTTTCACCAGCCATCTATCTATCTAAATGATATCGACCTGTTTTAGCTATGAGATTTATGCCTGAGCTTCTTCTAAGATTGCTTTGATATCAAATTGATGCTTAACTATGCCAACTTGTCCTAGTATTTCAAAATGATCATGTTTTCTGAGGCCTAATGACTCTTTATTTAGTGAGTGAAAAGCTTCTTCACAGGCATCTTTAATTTCCTTAGTCGTTCTTTTACTTTCGGCTATGTTGGATTCCCAGGTCTTCAATATTGTGTCACCTTTGAACTGCTTCGAAATAGACAGCTTGGGAACTACAGACATTTCTTCCCTGGATGATGATACAACCGTTGTTTGAAAGGTGGTCCGAGCTGCACTAGACTCTCTCTCTCTCTAAAACAAATGTTATCAATGATTAGTTCACCACCCGAAAATGATTTTCGATAATCTCCACTTTGTCAAAAAGGTTTAGTTGCACTGATTTTATTTTCTTACATACCTCCAATGCCTGTGCTTGGAAAACGATTATATCTGTAACCATTTTCTCAGTCAATTTCACCTTGGCCTGTAATTGCTTCACCAATTTTCTTTGTTGAATGCACCACCCTTCACTTGCATGTACGTTCTCGTGCATCTCGTCAAGATTGGATTTGAGATTTTAAATTTATTGTCTATCGCTAGTTATAGCTTGTTCAAGACATTTTTTGACTTCACTCCTAACATTATTTTCTATGGTCCTTATTGTTTCCTACAACTGGCCTATTTTCACATCTTTCCACTTCAATCATTCTTTTAAACTTCCAACTGAAAACTGGTTAGTTGTTGCAAAATCCCCCAGTGAACCTACTACTTATTCAGCAAATTCTACCTCTTCCAAGGCTTCTCCATCGATTAGAACCCTATGTCTTTTGATAGTTGAACCTTCCTTTTGGTGTACTTCTCTCTTCACCACAACCTTCCTTTTCTTGCTAAAAATGAAATTGGAAGGAGGAAATTCTTCAATCGAAATGGGCATGAGGTCCCCTATGAATACTACCTCTGTATTTGGGTTCCCTCTGGTGGATTGTAACGGTGTGATAAACTAGGTGGGACTGCCAATTTTTGTGGACGACTATTTTTCAGCCATGTCAATAGTTGATTTATCCGGTGTAAACAGTGGCCCTTATTCTCCCTTCTTTGTCAATGTCTCATTTTTATCTTTAGCTGGATCACCTGATACATATGTCTCTATTTTGTCTCCTCTCTGGGTTAACACCTCAGTCTTTTCCGAACTTCCTCGGGTTTCTTGTCTGTTGGAACTCACTGTCTCTGAATCTTGAGCCCCGGTGTGTCGTGTATCTGGAGGTGTTGGGATTTATCCTTGTAATACTTTGGGGAGGCCATTCCTTCCATGTCTCTAGAAATTATAAAACTCTGTTATTTGATCTTGTGGTAGAGCTCTCACTCGAATCATGACCTCTTGATATGACCTTGCTCCTCGGAACATCTCGTCCTGAGGAGATTCTTCGTGTTCATATGTTTTCAAATTACAGCTAGACATGTAATTACCTACGATCTTATGTGGATCGTGCTTCTTAAATTCAATATCTACTAGCCTGATTTCTCCCAGATTCGTGGCCTCTACGTTTGAATGGACGGAATCCAGTAAAGAAAATGTACCAATTTGTAGTAGAAAAAAGGGTCATACCTTTTTCTATACCACTTCCAACTATTTACTTATCCCCCCAATCACAGTTTGATGTGCTACCTCATGACACATCAGTCGATCTGGTAAAAATTGAGGCAAAGCGTGTGGAGGGATCGAACAACTGAAAACGATGATATAGGAGAAGTGTTCCTCAATATACCAGTCTGCTATTCTTCGCAAATTACACACAACTTTGTCAGAAATCCTGGGAGGTGGGTAGCCATATATGGTAGTGTGCATCGACACCACTACCCAGTTGTAGATTTCATAAAAGAAATCCTTCACCTTCTCTTCCCAAATCTTCGAATGGTAAGTATGTATGGGTTCAACATTATTTGGAGTCCATCTCCAACCCATGAAAGGAAAGGGCGTCATGAAACAAATGACGTCCATAATATAATATGACATGAAAAACAACGTCGGTTTCCCTTTGGCTTTTAGTGACTGATACTCTGTAATCTCTTTACCTAAGTTTTCTAACAATATCTTGGCCCAGTCGAAAGAATACCCTTCTGCTACTGTGTGTATAATAGGTACCCATGGTAAATGGAAATGTGATGTGTTTCCTTCCCATAGAGTGTACACGACACCATGGCTATATATATTATATGAGGTTGTAGTGAGGTAACTTCATATGTGCCATGGGAATCGACTCTAAATTTCTCGGGGTGAGATTACCAGTCTTTAATTAAATCAGGGAGGTTTTTTGCATATCGGTCACATTCTTTCTGGTTAAATGTGGCTAGGAAATTGGCATCATAAATGAAATTTGGTCTAGGAGACAACTTGTACATCACCTGCAGATGTTCAGGTCGGAAAGACCCAACTGCGATCTTTTGTGGATGGGAGATGGTTCTGGTTGGGATATCCACATTCTATAGTGCCCAATCGATCATATCATTGTAAGGCAAGAGCCTAGGCCTTGCCACTATCTTATGTAATTATGACTTAACGACAATTTTGCATTTGGTAGATAGGTATTCCTCCTCATTTTCACTTGAATCATCTAGGCAATTTACCAGTTCATATTGCAGAATATTTGATATTTGCATCCATGATTTAATAATGTCTACACTTATGGGTGAGTTGTCTGAGAGAACATCTGTGTTCTGGATCAAACCTTCACCAGTTGTTGTAGGTGTTTTCCGTGGAGCCATAGTATCAAGCCTTTGAACTATTTTATCTGCCACGAGAGATGCGTAAAATCCTTTAGCTAGAAAAACTTACTGCTTAGTAAAAAATGCATAATGAAATTCAAATTCACATCCCTTTTCCTTTAATCGCATCAATCAACCAATACCTTTACTGACATAGTATTTAATTTCTTTAATGAATCAGATTCAAGCGATGGCTTAAGATCTTATTTGGAATGATTGTCGTAGATGCATTATTAATGTCATTTATTTTTTTGGTGGTTCATTCTCGAGAAAAGAACAGACCAAATTTGAATTTGTTTGAGTCATCATTAGGTGATGGGTTAATCAAGATATAATCATTTGTTAAACTATCAGTTAATCATATTTAACATTAAGTAAATTTCATCATTTCGTCTCTCGGGAGATCTTATAACAACCTAAGCTATAACTCAAGAAATGTGAAATCGTGATGTGATTAGTTAATTTTAATTGTGTTTAACCCTTTTAATTAATCATGATTAACCTCAAGGATTTCGAGGTTTCAGGTCTCGGGATATTGATAGGTGCTATGAGTTAGGATCCCCAAAATGCGAAATAGCGATAAGATTTATTAATCGTTAATTGTTCTTAATCCTTAATTAACCTAGTTTACCACTTAAGATAATTTTGTGATTTTGGATATCGGAACTTTGGAAACATTACATGTTGAAACACTTGCATTGTGAAACTACTAAAAGAGACATTTGAAAGTAACCTTTTAGTGATTTGACTCGTTAATGAGTAGGCGGATCCATAACTTTTAAGGGATTAGGATCGTTTGATTTAAGGTGAGACTTCATCAATGACGAGGCTCAAGTGCGTGTTTCTTTTATTTAAATGAGAATAAAACCTATTTAAAATATAAAATCTATAAAAATGTATGTGTTCCAGCATAGGCTCCATCTAGGGATCGCGTCTCCTTGCGGGACAAGAAGAATGGTAGACCAAGTGCCTTTATTGGGTAAATGGAGTCATTATTGCATTTCTGTGAAACACATTTTGAAAGAGGACACAAAGAAGGACTTAGGATTTCATTCATATCTTCGAAAACTTTCAAAACTTAATCATTCATTGATCTCGAGCTTAGGATTATTAATGGATTCCCTTTCTTAAAACTGACTTCAGATTTGCTTAAGGTAATCAAAACAACCTTAATCGTCCTACCAGGCTCTGTTTGATTTTGTTCACATCAAGGAAAAGTAATTTTAATGTTTTTAGTTAGGGAATCCCATGTTAGCTTAGAATGTAGATCTAGTCGAAAAGAGAGCTAGTTACCAGAGTACATTATAATTCATGTATAACAGCCTTGTAGATATCGTAGACATTGCTTCACTGCAAGTGAGCCTGTTCAGTACCCCGATGAAGTTATCTAATTCCCACATTGAATTTCCTTTCACCGCTTCAATTAGTAATTTTTTTCATTTAAATGTTGAGATGAGGGAAATCATTTAATGAATTTCCTTTCATCATCTCTTTTTGGACTAGATGGGGGCAATCATTTTATGAATTTCCTTTCACCATTTGTCTTATTTTTTATTTTAAGACATGAAGTGGGGGAAATCAATTTGTATATAATATATCATGGATGATATATTCTTATAATTTAGAAACAAAGGTCTGTCAACTCACTTTGATTACTCTGGATTAACCCCCCTTTGACCTTCAAAACACCTTCGCTTTCAGGGAAGTTTTCACGGGGAGTTTTTATTTTCTAGTGACTTTCCTTGAGCAAAACTAATCAGTTAAAACCTGTTGTAAGGGATAAGAAAGTTAGGATTAGCCTAGACATAATTTTTGTTCAGTTAAAGTTAGAGGAATCATAAGAATGTTCACCTGTTCTTGTTTTGAAGACATGTTTCTGAGTTTTCAAAGTTAAGGTGAGACCCTTTTTCCTCTATGAAGACCATGGGATGATATCAAGAATCATATGAAAATGCAACTTGAGAATGAGCAGGGGAACAAAAATGAGGATTGAGATGTTTTGTTGTGAGCACAGTTACTCCTATGTAAATTTGCTAATCGATTCTAGAAACTGTTTCTTCAAATTCTTCTTATTGCTTATTTTTTATTATAAGTTTTATTTCATTTTTATTTTGTCCAGAGAAAACCCTTGATAGTTAAACTGCCATTTTACATTTCTCTAGTTATATATTAGGTGACAATATTTGTGCATATGTGACTTCTGTCATACTAAGCGATATTCCTTTGAAAATTTAACCTGGGTTAATAGAGCTTATACCTTGGATTTACTCTTATATTTTCAACCAAGTAAACTATTTGCTTGTCACCTATTTCAAGAGAAAACCAATGTTCTGATTCATGAATGTCGAGTTCTGATATCTCTTATCTCTCTCCCATTGACAAGTATCATGTATGACAATAACATGAAGAATGTCAGGAAATTACGCAGATCGGAACTCTATGTGTTACTTATTTTTATATTTTCGTTTTTATGAAATCAACTAACTTAGTTTTATTTACAGTGAAAGTAAAAACTTACCAAAGAAACGAAGAATTGAAAACAATAATATAAAAATCAAACCAGTATATACAATGAGAGTTCATAATTTGATCATTTCATGAAGTGCTTCAGGTAACGCCTGTTGATAGGGGTGTTAAGGATTTTTCCGTCAAGATTTTCTAGAAGAAATGAATTTTTTCCCTCAGAAGTTGTGATCTTGAAAGGCCCACAATAGATATGGTCAAATTTGTCATGTTTTCCTAAGTCTTCCTTCCTAGCATCCCATTTTAAAACCAGGTCACTAGGGAGAAATTTCCTATCCTTGGCTTTTTGGTCAAACAGAGTTTTCATGTTGTCTCGATATTTCTAGAGTGTTTCATCAACTTCAGCTCTATTTTGTTGGACTTCAATCAATTGATTTATTCTTTTGGTTATGTCATTTGTCTCTTCCTTTTCTTCTTTCCATAATTTTATTATGAGCAGAGCCAAATTTAAGGGAAGAACAACATCAGTGCCATATACCATTTGAAAAAGGGACATTCTGATCAATCTCTTAGTGCCTATTCTATTAGCCCACAATGCGTATTTCAAATGTACATGCCAAGATTTATTGTTCTTGATCAACAATTTTTTAATTATGGTGATTAATCTCTTGTTCGAGGAATCGACTAATCCATTTCCTTGAGGATAGTAGGTTGTGGAATGTCCTAGTACAATGTTGTAATTTTGACAAAAAATTACCATAGCCATGGATCGATGACCACCACAAGCCCCACTGTGGCAATCGTTCAGGACAGACTCAACCTCTGCGTGAGTTAAAAAATGACACAAGATATTGTCTATTCCTTGGCGATACAAAGTGTCACCGATGATAGTATATTTATTAGCTTGGTATCTTACACACCGTCGATCATCTCATGAGAGATGCTGAGGGAACTTCAAGGTTTGAATATAGAGAACAATGTCTCCATACTAGGGCCAGATGATGAGACAAGAAAAATGTGTTCGTATGCAAACGAATCAACATGGATAATATCCTCATCTAATCATGGAAAAATGGATATTAACTCCATGAAGACTGGGGATTTCTTGGATTTCACAGAAGCAAAATCGAGATCAAACTCTTGTAAAATTAAAATCCATTTATTATATTTCCCCCCTATGATAGGCCTGGTAAGGACATATTGAAATGGATTGACATACGCAACCATGGTAGTCTTTCATATTAATATGTATTGATGCAAACGTTGGACTGCGTGAATGACAACGAAAGCTATCTTTTCAACGTGAGAATAATTAAGCTTAGGTCTGACTAAAGTTTGACTAAGACAGTAGATGACGTTCTCATGGAGCTCATCATCCTCCTAAACCAGAACCATACCAATCGTATCCTCAGACATGACGATATAAAGAAAGTAATCTCTACTATAGTCATGAGGCTTCAACAGAGGCGTTGACACCAAAGCTTTCTTAAAAGCATCGAAGGACTCTTGGGCTCACTCATCCCATATAAAAGGGTTGTCCTTCTTCAAAAGACACATGAAACCTCTAGTGATATTGGCATAATTCACTATAAACTGACGAAGAAAGTTATCTTTCCCCTGTAAACCCTGAAGTTGTCTAATCATGCACGGGGGAGGCAATCTAAGTATTGCCTCAACCTTTAGTGGATCTACCATGATCCCAGTCTCAAAAAACAAAAAACTCAAAAGACGACCAGAGTTAACGAAAAAGATGCAATTGTGAGGGTTTGACTAGATTCTATAGTAACGACATCTTTCAAAAACAAGTCGAAGGTGTGTAGCACGATCCACTCTCTTGCGAGAGTGAGCAGCAATATCATCAAGGTAAGCTTTGACTATGTTCTTAAGATCATGAAAGGTTTCTCTGGCATTTTTAAGGACGAAAGGCATTTTTCGGTATATGAAAGTACCGCAAGGAAAAATAAATGGTGTCTTGTGTTGATCCTCGGGCTTGATTTGAATTTGGTTATACCATGAAAATTTGTCCATAAAATAAAATACTTTACATCCCGCACACTTGTAGAGAATATGATCGATGAAATGTGTCAGGAGGTTGTCTTTAGGACAAGCCTTGTTTAGGTCATGAAACTCCATACATACATGGATGGTTCCTTGCTTCTTATTTATAGGAACGGGGTTGGATACCCATTCGGTCAAGGGAACTAGGTAGATGAAGCCAACATTAAGTAGATTCTTCACCTCTTCCTTAATAGTAGGGGCCTTACGAGGATTTACATCTCTAAGATGTTGCCGAAAAGGTTTAGCATCCAAATAAGTTTTAATCTCGTGTTAGACAATACAAGTGTCAATTCCTAGCATCTCTTCATATGACCAAGAAAATACATCTTGAAATTATTTAAAGAGCTCGGTGTAGATCAGGATTTCTTCTGGTGAACAATCTGCATCGATATTTACATTTTCAACCTTTCCAGGGGTATGAGAGATGTCGATCATGATGGTAGGAGAAATACTCTCCATGTTTCCTTCGGCATAAATGTCGTGCATATCAAGTGGAACCACAATGTGACCGACTATCTCACTCAAAGTAGATCGAATGTCATCTTGTTTGGTTCTTTCAAGCTCTAGGAGAAAATAAGAGCGGTGATGCATATCATCCCAAGGTTTTTCGAAACCATTCATGGCTTCGATGATGGCGTCGTCCGAAGGAAAAGTCCCATCTAGAAAATCATGTGAACAAGACAACGAAGTGGCCTACACGGGCCTAGGAACGGGATCATCCTTGTCTGTCGGCTAGGGAACAAGATCAGGATAGGAGAAAGAGTTAAGAACAACTTGATACGCAATCTCTGTTATTGATAGTGGCATGGCCATTCCAACATTGAAATGACCTTCACAAGAGGAATTTGGGGAAGGTAGGTTCTACGGATCACTAAAATAGGAAGTGCAGAAATGAATGTGTAATGTCCCCACTTTGGGACATCATCACAGGGCAAAGATTTATGATGACCAGAGTAGCCAGATGGATTCTAGAGCGAGTACATGGGTATTTGAGAGGCATTGTGGGGTCCATCTTGCATTGATGATCATATTCCATCATTATGAGCCATTCCACATAGGTTGGCTTTGGTTTCGTTGCATTCTGACGATTTCCATGATTTTGACTATTTTG
>ML780373.1:122848-149040 GCA_009831015.1 Picea engelmannii | reverse complement strand
GTAGCAGGTTTCTCTATTTTATGAATAAAGAAGAATTGAGATGTTTTGTCTTGTCTATCTTATTGCATATGGTTGAGGTATGTTCCATGGTTATCTCTTTCTGTTATTTGCTTCATACACATATATAAACACATCTAAAAGGTAGATCAACAAAGTGTTTGACGAAATACCTCACTCAGAAAAAGTTTTAAAAAGACACCAAAACAGTGATGATCCTTGCATAATGGCTTGGGATCATTACAGAATGGACCTCCCTGTTAAGACGGGCCTATTGGACATGGCATAAATGTGGTGACTCAGTGCCGTGAAGTCAAAAGTACCCATAAGGGAAAAATACATTCCAACACCGATATTCTCAGTTGTTAGGTGAGAATTGTCGATCACAGGGATCAACGTTCCAATAGATGCATTATGACTAGAGCATGCAAAGGATAATTGATCGATCGTCATGATCTTCCCTTTATGAGGAAAACAAAGAGTACGAAAGACAAATGACACGACGACGATCATATCATAGGTCCAATTGCGACTTGATAACAGGTTATAATCAAGAGGCGCATCAACTACCTCTACCTCCACCTCTACCGTATTCCCACTTAACTGGATCGAAAAAGCACAGAGAATACCGTGAGGGCAGAAAGAATGACCGTCAAAAGCAATCAAGATGTTCGATGACTTGGAAAGAGTCGGAGAACTGATATGATTCCAACAGATCAGGGACATCACACCCGTAGCAATGCCTTTATCAACAACTACATGTTTTATGGTATACTTTGAGTACTCCACATGGATTTGGAAATCCACATGGTAAGGAAATCGAGGCTTTACATCTGTGGCGTCAAACTTGATAAATTTTGATCCACTGGGTTCTAGAGATCCTAAAGAAGAGAGTAAGGCATTCCTCTTTGAAGAACATGTCTAGAGTACCTCCAAAGCTGACATCGCACAAGGGGTTTGACCTAGGTCCTCAACAATAGAGTAGTTCTAGGCGGCTCTAGAATTAGAATTATGGGTAGAGTGCTTCAGTACTCCTTTCGGAATACGAGGTAGTGGCTCTGGTTTCTCAATCTGTAAAGTCGTCTCCAGAGGAGGAGGAGGATATTCTAAACCCTTAATAGATTGTGAAGAGCTATAGTCTCGAGATCGAGTGGGTACATTAACTTTCGCATCAACCATATTGATACATAAATGATCTCCATCTTGCAACGACAGGTTTTTGACTCCCACCAACCACATTTTTGGTATTAGAGGAGCTTAAGGCCATGTGTTGATTATGTGGGAATGGATTCATGTTGACAGGCGAAATTGATCATCCATCAACTGGAAGAGTGAGTCTGGTCTGAGGTTGTCTAAATAACCCAAGCAGTTTGGTGTAACTTGTTATGATGGGTTTAATGGATCCTTTAGCCAATCTAAGAATCCTAAAAGAAACGAATAAAAGAGAGAAATAACTAACTAATTACTAAACACTATATATATATATATATATATATATATATGTACATATGCTCTAATGCAACTATAGTTGTTGTATTTAATCAGAGGATATACAAGTCTTGTTTATTTACATGATTTACAAGATGCAAGTTTTAATCGAAACTTACGAAAATCAATGGAAAAATGATTGCTTCTAGGAAGCAGATAAAGAAAGCGCATAAAAATATTTATTATTTTTCTTTTATAAATTTAAAAAATCTTGCAAAAAAGTTAATGAAACATGAACATGTGGATAGTCAAAGCTGAACCATACATTCTAGTTTCAATGATATGTAAATGACATAAAAATTCAAAGAAGTTGTCATGTCAGTGAATTGGTAAGGTGTATCCAAGCATCTGCATGAGTGGTGAACATCCAACTGCCATGTCCAAGAGAGAAATCTGCAATGAACCTTATGACTATTCTAAATAAATTCAGAACATGTATTGCTAGCGTAGGTTTTAATGACATAAAAGGAAACACAAACATAAATCTGTGATCTCATAATTATACATGATTACAACAAGATAAATCTGGAAGCAATCTATTCATTTTATCATTCAATTTAAAACTCAAAGATAAATCCCATTATTTAAATCGAACATATAATCACAACATTTGTATTTTGAGAAGCAATTGATAGATGATATTTATAATATAAACCTCCTACACATCACAGATCATTTAATCTAAATATATCAGACCTGCACATGTAACCGGATTAACAAAACATAGATAAGAACATTATAAAAAAAAGGCTAAAGCCAAAATGCATGTATGTCATTCTATTAAGTTTTTGGATCACTTGTCCATTCTGTAATCCTGGAAGATTTTTGTTTTTTTGGATAATAGACTCTTAAAGATTAAAAAAAATTAATACATAAATGATAATAATTAACCATGTATTGATAAAAAGGACTAAAGCTATTTAAATCAATGCATAATCAATTATACAAAGAATATGAAGATATTATATGAAAATAAAACCATTTTACTCACAGGAGAAAAGTCATTAAGCAACCTGGAATTCCATATTCTTCTTTAAAAATACTAGTCCATTCTCTCAAAGATTCCAGCCATCCATTACTCCATTTGAAAAGAAATAAAAAGTTTACAAAATAAATAATATACAAAAGAGAAAGGATAAAAATCCTCCTCTCCAATTCTCCCATCTCTACTCTAAACTTTCTCATATATTTATAAAATGAATGAATAGTCTGTGCATCATTAATAATTTCCACCACATGAAATTTTCCTCGTAAAGAGACCCAAATATCTCTCAAATCGAGCATTTGTTTGGGAAAATCTCTAAGAGGAATGTAAATGGGTCCATTTGGGTTCTGATTTTTCAACAATTTCTTCAAATTCCTCACGGTTTGGTGGAAATCATTCCTGCAAAATCGTCTGTCTAATCTTGACGACTTTCCAAATTTTATCTGTTGTTGCTCATAAAATTATTTGTAGCAATCCAATATTATTTTTGGATCAATCATCCTGAACGTATTTGGATAATAAAATAAAGCCATGATCAGATCTGTATCAAATATTTGATAACAGAAACCTGTGAAACAAAAAGAAACCTAAATTAATAACCTAAAAATTGTGAATAAAACAAAATCTAAAATAATAAAATGAAAAATGAATTTAAACTAACTATAAGTTCTAAACAAACATTGTTTATAATGATATTAAAATTATAGAAGCTTCAATTTAATGGAGAAGAGAAAAATATTAATTTTGTTTTTTTATAAAATCAAACAAATGATAGATAATTCTTTTTTAATTTTTTATTATTATTACGAGATGCAAAATGAAAAAAAAATAATAATTAATTAATATCACCAAAAGATTTTTGAAAATGAGAAACCAACCAAGATAAAATTTCATGAAGTATTGAACCCATTATTCAAAATAGTTAAACTTGCTAATGAGCAAAAGAATGAACACATAATCATAATTTAAACGAAAGTAAACATTTGATAAAAATTAACGTTTTTGTTTAAATTGAGATTTTTATGCTCATTTCTAATTTTTGACATATACTCTTGTAATGAATGTATCATACTATAGTGAATTTCTTAAGTTTGTCTGAAAGCAAGCCAAGGTATGGAACTATTTGAAAAGGTTGATTCTGTAGCTCATTATAATTATCAAGATTCTAATGGGGGCCCTTTAAATTTTGTAAAAATTTAGGGGGAGTTGTTGGTGCCCAACAAATGGCGACTTATTGGGTGAAACAGTTATCTCTGATCTGGTAAGATTTCATCTCAGGAAGAAAATAATAATACTTGAAAAAGGATTTAAGCTCCCTGAAATAAATTCACTCTGAGACCATATAGTATTAGGATAAGCTCAATGTTATAAACAGACAACATAATTTTTTTTGTAGAGGATTATAACCTGAAATAATGTCTTAATCAAAGAGTCACGATGTTTATAAAAGAACTTCAATACCGTTGATAGAGCCACTGCTTCCAGCAAGCATCCATAGCCTCGACAGGGATGTCATTTAACCCACTCAAATGCTTTAATCCCATCCAATAGTTGTATCCACATGATGTATACTTCCATAAAAGTTAGTTTAAAAACATATACCTGCTACCTCTCAACCCGACATTGCTTCATTGCCAACAGGCCTATTCAGTGCCCCGACAAAGTTGTCTTCGTATCATCTGTGCATTTACCCACTACGAGCGAGCATGTTCAGTACCCCGACGGGTTTACACAGACTTCCCACACTTAAGTGCTTCCAACCCTATTATACCACTTTTAAATAATAATACAATTATAGATTTCTTGATGACAAAGAGAGTGGGGTGATACTGGGGGTTAATTGCAATACAGGTGAATAGTTGACCATGTTATTTATTTGCTTTCAAAACTAGAAGTTTTATCATGGTTTAGAGATTTTAGATTTCCTTTAAGAAATCATCTAGAGAATGGGGAAGCACTTAAAAGTGAGTCCTTAAGAATATGGATGGCGCAAAAGGTTTAAACATCATCGTAATTCTCAAAGATTTAAACCATGTCTCTGGTGTAATACTCTAGCAAAGATAATTTGAGGACAAAGTGAGAGTGACAATTGACTTAAAAAACAATTGTCTGAGGTATATCTTAATATTAAGACCTCTTTGAACTATTTCAATTTGCTTGAAAAAGACAAGTCTTAAAATAAATGCTTCCTTCAACAATAGCTCTTTGATCAGAAATATATTGATTCAAAAAGAAATATAAGAAGAAAACTCATTCAAAGCAATCAAAGAAAACAAAAAACACACAGCAAACCAGATCAAATTTTATTAATGGGATTCAAAATCAGAAGTACACAAAATCAAAACAGCAAAAGACAACTTTTCAAAAAATGATTTTGGTCAAAGATAAACTTGATATTTTGGATCCACTATATTCTCATTGTAAAATAAAGGAATAAATAAATCATATAAAATATCATGTGCGAGCAAGTTCTTTTCTTAATATAGTGATGCATGAGATGCTACTTTTCCCAAGAATTATTATTAAAAATTAAAGGGACTAAAAGAAAATAGAAAAATCCTTATTAAGATGAGTGCAATCCTACTCGTGGCACCTTGGGTCAAGGCTGCATTGATAGTTCAAATTTACTTATATCTTACTTTCCATTTAAAATTTTCATGATGATACTGCCTTTTTGAAAATAAATATTCAACAAAAAGCAGAGATAAAAAGATTTAAAGTGGACTTCCCTGACAACATTCATATTATGGTTCTCTTGGTGTACCCGCTTGTGTTCATAACTTCATTATTACAAAGAGAAAAAACTGATAAATAAAACTAAAAGAAAACCTACTCCTAAACCTACTCTAACTACTAAATATATCAAAACGCTAAGTAAAATCGTATTTCCAATGCAACCACAAGAGCATCTTCAATCCTGTAAGGCATATAAAGTCAAAAATCATAATAAAAGAATGTATTATTTGCAGATACAAAAGAAATATGTCATGCTTACCTCCTATATATTCTTTTAAAAATAAAACAAGCACGACCTTACCATTCTTTTGAAACTTTTTGATGTATGAATCCTCCAGCCATTCTTACATTTTGTAATTATATGAGTCACAAAAATATGAAAAAATGAGATTGTGAAGCTTGTGAAATTTATGGGGCCCTGACATAACCATTGGCCTAGACCGAAGTGCCCCATCCTCCCGACCATTTTCCTTTCGTTCCATATTTTCTTCATATGAAGGATGTAAAATGAGTGTGTTAAAGTTACCTCCTTGATCTCTTAATAAAGTGAAGATAATCTTATCATTCCCTAGAAACTTTTCGAGATATGAATACTCCAACCAATCTGCAACCCTATCATAATACATGAAATTACTAACATGGGATTGCTCGAAAGAATTCACATACGAAAAATATTCCTTATGAGAATAAAGCATTAGACTATTAAGGAAATAATCTTGTAAAAAGGTCGGATCAAGATGGCGAGAACTTATCGTGATTCTCGATCAAAAAAGAAATGTCTCATTCTCTTTAAACTTTCCATTGAGCTTAAATACTTCAAGATTAACTATTTGAGATGGACTAAATGGAACGACCAACATTTTTGAATAATCATCATTGGTAATAACATTTGGCCAATTATACCTTTCAACCTCAGATAATTGATCATGGAAAAATCTAGATTATTCTTTAATCACAAATTGAGATGAATCAATGGAAGCTGCAATTTGAGACTCTTTCGAATCATTTATTGATTTACCCATAGATAATTGATGAGAATAAGAATTGAAATGTTCATGGGTAGAATTATTTTCTTGTTTATCTTCTATTCAGTAATCTCTTTGTACTTGATTATATAATGTTGAATTCTCTCCAAGGCAATATGGAACATGAAATTGCACAACATTAGGATCAAAAATATTGGGGTACAAGGAATGATATGTAGAAGAATTGAGGAGACGAAATTCATCTCTTGAAATCATAGGTATATATGTTTCGAAATATGGTTTTGTTCCCTCTCCTTGTATAAAATGATCAACCTTTGTTGTATTCTCTTTTAAAGAATACGAGACAGTTTCTAAGAGACAATTTGGTTCATTATGTAAGAGAAAATTTGAGAGAAAATCACTAGAGATAGAAGGTTGATTAATAGTCTTCCTAATGATTTTGTCTCCCATTGATTGATCGTGGATCTGTTCAACTAAATTAGGGGAAGATTTATCGTCCACATGATTAACAACTTCACATTCTGCCTCTTTTACTTTAGAAACTATTATAAAATCTATGAAAGTATGATAACTGTCATCTTTTAAAGTAAATGTTCCTTCTTCGGTAGGAGGAGACATTGTTTGCAACAAATGATTAGATGTGACAATTTCATTATGTGGCTCATGATTTTCCAAAATGAAAGAAGTCGACAAAAATTGTGGTGCTTCAAAATCTTCAAGATCAACATGAAAATTTGAACCATCTTGAGATTGAGTGTTAGTGCTCAATTCAGATTGGTCAACAATTAATTGATCTTGCTTGTCTAAGAGAGAAATGAGATATTCAAACCACTCATTAATAAGCAGCATTTCTTTCAAATAGAATCTAATACAAACATGAATGAACCTAATTGCAAAATCATTGAATGATTCACCATTTTCTTTCCTTAAGGAACTTAATTCTTCACTTAATTCATCATAATCATAGTTGATAAAATTTGATAAAAACTCAAATACAAACTCAGACAAAGAATGAATAGAATTAACCCTAAAAAATTCAAACCAAACCTTAACCCGACCTTGGAAAGTGAGAGCGAACAATCTGCATGTAACATTAGAATCGATGATCTTATGTTATAAACACTCATAAAAAAAATTAGAAATATGGTCTACTGCAGATGTGTTCCCTTCACCATCAAAGGTGAGTTCTGAAAAGAGATCAGTTGTCTTGCTGGAAATAACTGGTAGTGAGACATTAAAAGCATGTTCCTACACAGTGATTTGGGCAAGAGCGATTAAGAATTTGAAGAAATTGACTCCAAATAGATATCCTTCCTTGTAGTGCATTATAAGATGATACATAATAAGTATTTATAAATCTGGAATGATGAAAAGCTGTGGGGTGAAACATTTAATCATTAAATTGACCTCGACCCTCCTTCTAGCACCATTTTTTGACAGGAGAAATTGACTGTCCGTCAACTGGAAGAGCGAGTCCGGTCCAGGGTTGTCTAAATAACCCAAGTCATTTGGTGTAACTTGTTCTGATGGGTTTAATGGCTCCATTAGCCAATCTAAGAATCCTAAAAGAAACGAATAAACGAGATAAATAACTAACTAATTACTAAACATTATATATATACATATGCTCTAATGTAACTTTGGTTGTTGTATTTAAGCAGAAGATATACAAGTATCATTTATTTACATGATTTACAAGCTGCAAGTTTTAATCGAAACTTACGAAAATCAATGGAAAAATCACTGCTTCTAGGAAGGAGATAAAGAAAGAACATAAAAATATTTATTGTTTTTCTTTTATAAATTTAAAGAATCTTGCAAAAAAGTTAATGAAACATGAACATGTGGATAGTCAAAGATGAACCATACATTATAGTTTCAATGATATGTAAATGACAGAAAAATACAAAGAAGATATCCTGTCAGTGAATTAGTGAGGTGTATCCAAGAATCTGCATGAGTGGTGAACATCCAACTGCCATGTCCAAGAGAGAAATCTGCAATGAACCTTATGATTGTTCTAAATAAATTCATAACATGTATTGGCAGCTTAGGTTTTAATGACAGAAAAGGAAACACAAACATAAACCTGTGATCTCATAATTATACATGATTACAATAAGATAATTCTGGAAGAAATCTATTCATTTTATCATTCAATTTAAAACTCAAAGATAAATCCCATTATTTGAATCGAAGATATAATCACAACATTTGTATTTTGAGAAGCAAATGATAGATGGTATTTATAATATAAACCTCCTACATATCACAAATCATTTAATCTAAATATATCAAACATACACATGTAATATGATTAACAAAACACAAATAACAAAATTATAAACAAAAGGCTAAAGCCAAAATGCATATATGTTGTTCTATTAAGTTTTGGGATCACTTGTCCATTCTGTAATCCTGGAAGAATTAATTGTTTTGGATAATAGACTCTTAAAGATTAAAAAAAATTAATACATAAATGATAATAATTAACCATGTATTGATAAAAAAGACTAAATCTATTTAAATCAATGCATAATCAATTATTCAACGAATATGAAGATATTATATGAAAATAAAACCATTTTACTCACAGGACAAAAGCCATTAAAAAACCTGGAATTTCATATTCTTCTTTAAAAATACTCGTCCATTCTCCCAAAGATTCCAGCCATCCATTACTCCATTTGAAAAGAAATAAAAAATTTACAAAAGAAATAATAAAGAAAAGAGAAAGGATAAAAATCCTCCTCTCCAATTCTCCCATCTCTTCTCTGAACTTTCTCATATATTTATAAAATGAATGAATAGTCTAGGCGTCACTAATAATTTCCGCCACTTGAAATTTTCCTCATAAAGAGACCCAAATTTCTCTCAAATTGTGCATGTGTTTGGGAAAATCTCTACGTGAAAAGTAAATAGGTCCATTTGGGTTCTGGGTTTTCAACCGTTTCTTCAAATTCCTCACGGTTTGGCTGCAATTAGTCCTATAAAATCGTTTGTCTGATCTTGACGTCTTTCCAAATTTTATCTGTTGTTGCTCATAAAATTATTTGTAGCAATCCAATATTATTTTGGGATCAATCATCTTGAACATATTTGGATAATAAAATCAAGCCATGATCAGATCCATATCAAATATTTGATAAGAGAAACCTATGAAACAAAAAGAAACTTAAATTAATAACCTAAACATTGTGAATAAAACAAATTCTAAAACAATAAAATCAAAAATGAATTTAAACTAACTATAAGTTTTAAACAAACATTGTTTATAATGATCTTAAAATTCTAGAAGCTTCAAGTTAATGGAGAAGAGAAAAATATTAATTTTGGTTTTTTACAAAATCAAACAAATGAAAGATAATTTTTTTTTTTTTATTATTATTATTATTATGACATGCAAAATGAAAAAAGAATTTAATTAATTAATATCACCAAATGATTTTATGAAAATGAGAAACCAACCAAGATAAAATTTGATGAAGTATTGAACACATTATTCAAAATAGTTAAACTTCCTAATGAGCAAAAGAATGAACACGTAATCATAATTTAAACGAAACTAAACATTTGATAAAAATTAATGTTTTTGTTTAAATTGAGATTTTTATGCTCGTTTCTAACTTTTGACATATACTCTTGTAATGAATGTCTCATACTATAGTGAATGTCTTATGTTTGTCTCAAAGCAAGCCAAGATATGGAACTATTTGAAAAGGTTGATTTTGTAGCTCATTATAATTATCAAGATTCTAATGGGGGGCCTTTAAATTTTGTAAAAAATTAGGGGGAGTTATTGGGGCCCAACAATTCGTCAGCATGGCGGGAGATTGAGATAATAGCCTCACAAATTGTACAAGTTTGGGGCATAAATGGGTAAGGTGATCATTTGTGCAAATATTACAGGGAAACTTAACCTTACGCCTTTCTCGTTTTCCCTCTCCAGCATTATTACCCATCTTCTCATTATTACTATTGTCCTTGGGTTTATTACCATTTTTCCTACCCTTACGGTTATTGTGTCCTTTATTCTTATTCCCTATTAGTTTATGTTTAGTATTTGGGTTGGTCGATGATTGCACGGAGTGTACATCCACCGATTGAGTGGGGTTGGAAGAGACAGACGAAGCTAGCCCTCCTGCAAACTGGTTTAAAGACAACTCTTTCATATGGTTTGTCACCAAGTCTGTGGACTTTACATTGACGACTCCTACATTTCCATTATCATGAGGTTCGGGATTTTTCCTAAGGTCGTAAGTTGACTACGTTGCGTCCGAAAGAAGGTGGTATAACATCCCAGACTGAGCATATATCAATTCTAACTGTTGGGCTCTAAAGATCGCCTCTTTCTCAGTGGTGACCCCGAAAGTAGCAACCTCCTTTGAGATAGCAGGGTACAAAGACTTAAGGAACCATTCTAAAATAAAGTTTGGGGGTATAGGGGTCTTAATCAACCTCTTTTGTCTATGCCACTCCTAGATATGGTGCAAGATATGAGTGGTGGTATCCTGGCATAAAGTTGACAAAAATTCTAGGCCAACATCATTACGAATGGACAACTAGAAGTGGTTAAGTAAGACCATCACCAACTGACTAAAAGTCCCATATGCCCCCCTAGGTAGCTCAATATACCATTTCTAAGCAACTCTGATGAGGGTGTGTTGAAATAATCTCAACCGAATAGAATCACCATTAAGGGAATTTGATGAGCACCAAAGGTGAAAGGTAGTGACATGATCACCAGGATCCTCTCCATTCTTACCTTCTAACTTTGGGATGTCTGAAGGAAGATTGGTGGGGATAGGGGACTATGTAGGATCACGATTCATAGGGTCATTCATTAAATTAGACATGTCTGGTAGATTAAGTGTGGCCAAAAAAGGGAGACGGGGTTGCGACATCTGGCCCCAAGCTCCCAGGAAAGATTGTGCTTGAGGAACTGCAAGCCATCCAGGGTTCTGGAAAACAGCATGGCCCTATCTAGGGTTATAAGGCCCTCCTCTGAGTTGACTCATAAAAGGTTGGTTGGGCATCATTCCAGCAGGAATGTTCTATTGAGGGTTATAGAAATTTCCCCCAACCAAATTGGATCCGGGTTGGGGGTTGCCCAAAGTGTGAAACTAACCTCCTCTAGGTGGGAATCTTGAGGATAGAGGTGGAATTGTAATGCCAAATGTATTGTTCAGAATTTGCATCGAGGATGTAGGGTTGTAGTACGGAACTTGAGCCAAATATTTTATGTCAGGTTCATTATTCCACCCAGAAGTAGGAGGATTGGACCTAGGGTTAAAATCAGGAATGCCTCCCATATTAGGAGTCATTTGAGGGATTTTAGATCCACCAAATGAAAAATGAGTGTAGAGGAGGTGTAATTCCCCAAATCCCAATGCTAGCATTAGGTCCAACAACTGGGATGGAGTTCGAAAACTGCGAAGTGAAGTTGGGCATACCATAAGAAAATGGACTAGAAGCCATAGGGATGGAATAAACATTATATCCTGGTGAGTGTCCAAGAGACCCAAAAGGGTTCGAGGCGGTAGCTTGAGCATTCACTATAGGTCGGGCCATAGTAATGATAGGTTCCTCTGGCACTACAACCATATAGGTTGTAGGAGTCGAAGGGATTCCATTAACTATAGTAGGTATGCGAGTCAAAGGGCTCCTAGTGTTTTGAAGACTAGGTTCATTACTCATCCTTGTAGAATCATAAGTCTGAAAAGTGCATGTGTGTGTACCATATATAATAACTTTATGCCTTTTAGAAGGAAAATGATCGAAATACGGTGGTAATTGTAACAAGCGATGGGATCGATGGGGAGGTTGGTCTGACTCCACGATGACTTAAGACTCTAAAGATAAAAAATATATTCTAAGGCCAACTAGTAATCAAAGAGCACACCAAAATTCAAACGACCAATATGCATGCAAATGACGTAAAGTGGTTGAGTGGCCTCCCTCCCTAAAGAAGGTATGTCTCACCCAAAAGGGGCATGAGACTCCCTGCTAAAGATTGAATGTAAAAGAATCAGTTATAAGGGCCCTCATGGGCTTAAAAACCAGTTGGTCAGATCCCCCCAGAGAGGTAATCCTCCATAAAGGTTGTGTGTTGTTCGACCCTTATCTGACCTAGGGTACCTGCAGAATAACTTGTGTAAGTAACCTATGTGACACCTAAGTCAAGAAACTAATAAACCATTGTATAAATGATACATAGGAAAGAAATCATAAGTCAGGTCCACCATATGGGAAGGGTAACAAATCCATAAACCTTTAAAGCACCGCCTCTCACGAAGGTAAGGGCACTAACAAGATCCCCAGATAAGAATAGATCCCCAGAAATATCTATGACGCTAGGAGGGTATCGGGGGGATATCCCTTCAACTGACTTTGAGAGACCTTGTGATTAACTCTGGTGTGATCGGAGCCTCCTGATCTTACCAATTATGCAATTGATTTATTCACTTCCTGACTCAGACACATATGTTGATTCAATTTCCTTGGAGAATTTTACTCACAAAATCCTATTCCAAGGCACTAAATCCTAGGCTAGTTTGTGAACCCTAGAAAATAAAATTGTGACTAATCAATTTTAAATTAAAGCATTAATTTTAATGGTCGTGATTACCCAAAAAGGTATGGTAGTGAAACTCATGGTGTTATGACTCTGCAAGAAAAATAAATATGAAAATAATGCAAAGTCCTAACTTTAACTTTCAATGAATGATATGCTTTTAAAAAACCAATGCAATTTTCAAATTCAACTCTACAATTCTGAAGTAAAATGCAATATTTCACTATATGCACCAAGCTAATGATAATGACTTCAAAAGACAAAAATGCCAAGCAATGAAAAATGCCTATTTTTTTTTATTTCAATATAACAAAACTGAAAATGCATAGACTGAAAAGTAACTTGATATATAGCCCTACTGTGTATCAAAAAAAAGTAACTCAAGAAGGATACCAAGCAGCAAAACACCCATCCTAATGTACAAGGACAATAAAAAATGAGAAGATGATGAGAAATACTTCGCCCAAAAATTCAACCAAAAGAGGGTTTCATATCATCCCACAAGCACTCAACAGGAACTACAAAGACCTAACAAGACTCAACAAACATCAAATCTGACACAACAACCACCAGACCCAACAAAAAATCATTTCAAACTGATGTACATGACTTTTCAGGCAAACAGAGCGTATATATGCATCTTGCAGTGAGACAGTCTACGTATGTATGTGACTGTCAAGGAAAAAGCCACATATATGCTTCAAAACAATTCCAAGAAAGGGAGAAAGGTTGAGAACTCAGACCCATATTTACTAGAAGTTGTCAAGCAATGATACGACAAGAACCACAATATAAATCTAAGGAGAAAAGTACTCCAAACCCTAAGAAAGAAGATTAAATCCCTAGTATGGTAGCCAATTCTGTTACAAGGAAAATCTCTCTATGGCTAGGGTAAACCAAAATAGACCAATATGACTACAGATTTCAACTCTATCCCAACAATAGGCTATATAAACGAATACGAAAGAGAGAAAATAAGAGTCCTACCTTGTCCATATGTTCGATGGTGTCCACCGTTGATCACTTTGACCCAAAGCTATATACCTGCAACAAGTTCTCAACAAACAAGAAAAGAAAGCATATGGTGATAATATGAAAGGTTAGCACATTAGATATCATAATCCATTAATATACATAACAAATATTCCCATGGATAATAAATCATATATTTGCAAGATATCAATTGGACAAGAAAGGAGTATTTCTATTAATAAATGATCAACAAAAGTGAAAATATTACAGACTTCTGTGTTGGCATGGTTCAGAACCGAGAAACCAAGTTCCTTTAAGCTGGGTGTCCACCACTTCAATCCTCCACCAAAGTCAAGCTCATATAAGGGAGGCAATGAGGTTCTCCATCAATAAGGGAAGAGCTTGGGGGCTAAACATTGTGTTCAAACTTAAAGGACAAAGGGATGCAGACTCAATATGAAGTAAATAATTTCTCCATAGTAACGTGCTCTCAAAGTTGAATTCTTTCTCCTTTTTTCCATAGCTCGGATTTGGCTTCTTTATAGCCTTCAAAATGAAACTAAAGGACCGAGTCAGAACATTTCCAGTATATGGAAGGCCAAGGATCAGAGATCTTCTGTCATGACATGTGTTATCACCATATAATTTCTGGATGGTATCTCAGTTTCAAAATTTTAATGAGGGATTAAATTGCCACAGAGTTGTGATAATTTGGAGGACCCGCCTATACCTGGCAGCATCTGGAAAAAATAGCAGAGATATGAAGAGTAAAACTCAACTGACCGTCGATCCAGAAAGAATCTCGGATCAACAGCTCAGACACATATCGGAGCTATAACTAGCGTGGAGATTAAGTGGTCGAGGGTGGGCCAGGGAAAACCATTGTAGTTTTATTGTGAGACGCGTGGCACCTTTAGAGGTACATCGGGGAAAAGGATTGTCTGACCAAAACCATTTTTTTCGATCCTCGATAACAAAGTTGTCGGGAAAGACACAGAACGTAGATTTTGAAGTGGCCTCGATCAATGGTCGAAGCATGTATCGACGATTGGAATAGCACGAGAATTATCCGATGGAGGGTGGACTGGGGAAAATTGTTGGGGTTTAAATCATGGACACGTGGCACCCTTAGAGGCACATCGAGGAGAAAGATGGTCCATCCAAAAATGATTTTCTCCAACCCTCGATGTCAATCAATACCTATAAAAGGAGGAACCCCGACATTATTCTATGACAATTTGAAGCGTTCAAACGTTCAAAAATTTGGCTCAAAGATTCCATTCAAATTTCGAAGTTCAGAACCAAACCAGACCAATTTTTTTGCCGCTTATTAGGTATTCTTCACCATGGCTTCCAATCCTGTTGTTTTATCCATGAGTGAACCAGATATTTCCTCTAGGGAGGAATCCCTAATTGACAAAGATTTTGATGTTTTCGACACAGAGACAACGGTCTCACCCGTTTCTCTATCTAAATCGAATTTGTTGAACAATGTTGGATCCCACATACCTTTCATCGAAGTGGCTCAAGCCTCCTTTGCCCCTTACGTCGTAGAAACAATCTTCCCATTCCCCGAATTTGTAAGCTGGTGTGTAGAGCGATATTCAAAGGGAGAAAGAGTCATTTTAAACAAATTAGGGTCAGAAGTTCTGTGTAAAGTAGATGGTATGTCACGATGGTACACTCGTGACATACCAAACACCACCCCCATAGTGTCAGAGCCTTTCGAAGAATAGAGAATGATCACGATTTATAGAGAATTCCCACCCGAGGTAAAAAACCTATTTTTGCAGACCATAGTCAAGCCTGAACATCATTCAGAGAGTCTATCCTTGCCTGCTAGTACAAGCGTCATGATCGTCGAAGTCCAGTGGGCTTGTTCTCTACTGAGTCAAATTTTAGGGTTAGATAATGACAAGTTTGTGGTAAAGGTCATGTTAGGGTTCCTGTTGATTTTCTTCCTATCTAGTCAGTCAGTCTGTGTCAGTTTTGACGAATTCATTGCAGAAAATATACATCAACAACTGGTTAACTTCAGATCGTTAAGACACTTGAGATACTACCCTCACTTGTTGAGAATGTTTCTGGGATCTAACAAAACTGAGTTTCATGAGACTTCATTCATTTCGACCATGTAAAATGATCACCATGCTCATCTTCATCAACAAGATTATGTCCAGGGTATACAATCTCATTTTTGGTTTAGATCTGCCAAGAGTTCTAGAAGAAATGAAGAGTTCGTTGCAACCAAGTTCGGAGAACATGATAGGATACTAGATTCTTTTCACTCGGTCCACTGTGATTTGGGTATACGGATGCTAGGAAGGACCTCATCTTTTACCAGTTTTTTTGACTCCCAGGATAATTTCTTTGGAATTTATAGGACAAAGGGTCATCTCAGAGACTGAGCATTTCCTCAAAGCACACAAGGCTTCTAATATGAAATTCCCTTTTGTGGTAGGTCCCTTTGTGGTGAAGAGAAAATATTTTACGCCTCGGATTCAATCCAAACTCAATAAATTTGGGTTCACACAGTTGCAAGGAAGAAGATATGATCCACATCAGATTATATCGAAGGGGAGATTGGAAAGAAAACAAGGCCCTTATGAGCATGAGCACATTGAAGGATTAGATAAGTTGGCCAATATAGAGACCTGTATAGAGATGGAGGTCACCATGCAACACGATCAAACAAAACAGACAGAGCCTACTTTTCAGCAGAACCCATCACATAAACCTTCACCCAGGTTGATTGTCAAAGTTCCTAAAATGAGGGTCTTCAATAAGAGAAGCAATTCAGAAGCCCTAGGGGATAGTAGCCAGCAAGACACTCTCAATAAAATGAGAGCCACATCACCGTCCAGTAATTGACTTGGAAAAGGAAGAACAAAAAGCGAAGACATGCATGGAGATGGCAAAAACTACAGCCAAGAATGAAGAAGCAAATGTAGAAAACAAGCCACAAAAAGAAGGCATCATGAAGGTTTTCGGCAACAGGAAACACATATTCGGCTAAACACCTGGGACAGTTTATCAGTCTAAGGAATATCTAATAAATATGTATGCTGTAAAAGGGAGTATGGCCCATAGTGAAATATGGGACCTTTTTCCTGAAGTAGAAGAGACCTCCCAGCGTAAATCTCACTTACTCTCAGTCAGAGATGTTGAGAAAAAGACATTTAACATTGCAGTGGCTGATGATAATAAGGTATATGAGTTCAAGGTACACTATGAAAACATTGGTGCCCCTGATAAAGTAAAATTCCATAGAAATTTCAATGATATGTTGTACGTTGATTACCTAATCTTATCTCTGAAGGTTGCAATATTGACAACACATGCATTGAAGCTACACGAGCAACAAAAATAGGAAAAGGTGTCTAGAAAAGAATGGATGACGCAGGTAAAAATGTTAGATTTTGAAGTTCCACAGGGGTTGAAAGATTCTCTAGACGAAAAGGACAAAATGATCCAAATCCTGAAGAAAAAGTTGAAGATGTCACCTACAGACCATCCGCAGATAGGAGAATTAACTGCTTTGAATCAGGAGAAGGAAACCTTCAGTCAAGAGGCACTAGACTACAAGGATAAAGTACTGCAATTGGATAAAGAGAAAGAGAATTGGTCACAAATGCAGGAAATGACATCAGACATGGAAATTATTGTGCCTGTTAATATAGAGGCTAGATCAAGTGCTGAGGGACTAGTCCAGGCTATGTCCTAGGTGAGCTTGAAAACATGTGAGATCAAGAGTCTCAAAGAGAACTTAGAAAATTTGAAATAGTATATGAAGGTAAAGGATGAGACAATGGCTCAACTCCACAGAGAAAACCAAGACCTGCAAGAAAGAGTGAACAAGCTAAAAACTAGATTGAAGGGAAAAACACTACTGCAGGGAGCCAAACATGTGATATGGGACGCAATTGCTATGGAGGTTGCTAAGTTCATAAGTTATTTGAATTTTATCAATGACAAAGACAACATGGTTGTTACAGCTCGAAACATATGCACTGTTGTAAATGAAGTGTTAGCAAAGAAGCCCTCGGAATGGGCCCAAAATGCCATCAACTTACTGAATGCTATACCAATTGTCGACCTTCAAACCATCAGCGTGAAAGACAATACCACATTAATCATTTCATCCCGGAGAATCATTGCCAATAACAACTTGCTCAGATCCATCCAGAACAAAGCTGTGCAAATGGAGAACAACATATAGGAGTTTAAAGATGCCTTTGAGCAATTGTTTGCTAAATGTCTCCCATCATTTTGGGATGGTAAAGGCTTATTATACAATCAAGAATATTATCACACTCTCCTCATGCAATGTAGAATGGACCATTCTAAGTTTGAATATATGGAAGAAAGTCTGAAAGGCCCAAGCTTCGTAGAATATTTAGCTACGGATTTTGAAATTTTAAACAAGTTCAAAATAGTGAAGGTCAGCATGCCAACCATGTCCTATGCTATGTGCATTGAATTGGAAATTTTGATTAAAGAGATGATGGATTATTAAATCCGCTCTGATGTGCAATGGAAAGAACTCGTGTGGTTGGGTAAGACAAAGTACAACGTCCCTGGAGCCAACATGTGATCTCTAGTTGTCACCATCTTGCAGATCCAACAGAAGAACATCGTGGAACAAGTGGCGCGGAAGCAGTCAGGTAGTCAGAGAGATTTTTCATGATGTTGAAACGTTTTCTTTTTTGCTAATTATTGTAAATCATTTCATATACTAAAACTGTCAGTGGAAACTATTACAGAAGCTGAAACGTTTCAGTTTCAGCTATTTTTTATCAAATTGTATAAGTACTGAGGGAATTGAATTGATTAATGTTGGAAGAACTGCAAGAGAACCTTTTTGGTTGTATTAGACTCTATTTTGTAAATTTTCTGAATCTGAATTGAATATAAATGTAGAATATTTTGAATTCTCTATGAAAAGATTCTAAAGGCTGGTAATATGAGTTTTGTTTCCTCTCATCGTATGTATTTTTGGTAACCTTCTTTTCATTTACATTTTCTTCTGTTTAAATTGGAGAGTTAAAGACCCAGATTTCATCATTTGATGGTCTTGGCTTAAGAAAATTTGAACTGTGTGATTGTCTTCTTAACTAATTTAGAATTCATTTCGATAATGCTCTGATGTTGTTATTTGTTTCCTTTATCTTCCTACACCCTACTTAAGTTTAAGAATAACTCAGATTCATCACCTCGTTTAGCCTTTATCCTCTGAAGAGTTCTATTGGGAGATGCATTGTTTTAGTTCACTTTCAGAATTTTGACTCCATTTCCATGTGTGTTCCTCCTCTTGTTTTCCAACAAATTTTATACCACGCCCCGCCCCCCCCGCCCAAAAAAAAAACCTAGCCACTGATTATCAAAGAAATACCAAGTGAAATGAGAGAGCCCTCTCTGAGTTGAGCAGGATAGTGCCTCAGCTCTAAATCTAGTTGAAACAGTTACCTCTATTGTTTGTCTATTCAACTAGACAGATTTACAAAGTGCTAACAACATGGAAACCCGACATTTAATTTTCATTTTCTGGCACAAATCTCAATGTACGTGGGATGTAGTGGAGTAGCCTGCGTATACGCTTGTTGTATAGTGTGAATATGTGTACATGTGGAAAACTTTGTATTTTTGTCTCTAGATTTTATCAATAGGGAAGATAAGTCTGCATAGGAAAATGGAATAAGGCCCTCTGTGCAAGATTGCATAGGGTGAGGCAAATCTTTCTATAATAGATATGCGTCCATAAATTTTTGCAATGAATGCAAAACAATCTGCAAGCTTTATTTACTCTCCTGAGGGAGTTACAAGACCTCCAAAACATTTTCCAACCTCCTTTTAACACCTGAGCATCTCTCAAGGGTCATTGCTTCAATAATCCCTTCCCAGGGAAGTTCATCACCAACATCCGAAGGATAGGTGGACGTAGGCATGTAATCTTTTGTTTCTTGATAACGCAGCCTCCTAAATCCACCTTCACCCTCTGCACCAACATTAGAATCTTTGTGACACCCACTCTCTTTTTCATTTTCATCCCTTTCTCTAAAATCATTGTCTACACACACATTTGAAAGTAATTACAACATTTAACTTGACATAAATTTAAATACACAAAAATACAACAAAAATAAACAAAATCAAAGAAAATTACCAAAAATATTCTCTTGTCCTAAGGCATTCCCTACATTCTTAGGTGTAGGAGTATCAATTCACAACCTATCTAATAAGGTTGCATCCATAGAACTTGCTTGAGCAAATTATGGAGTTGATTTATTCACATACTCGTTTGATAATCTCCTCTGACGAGATTGGCGTTGGTCACTCAGAGTCTCAGTCGAAGAAGGGGTTCCTCTTCTTCCTTCTTGGGAGACCCTAGAGAGTTTGTGAGGAATGTTTGGAGAATCCCGTGTCAACATATCACCTCAATATCTATCCTTTGTAAAATCATGAAAATTTAATCACAAGACAAGTATGAGTTAGTATCTCCAACATTGACCAACAAAAATTATGAAGAAAGAAAAAAAAATAAGACAAAATTAATAGAAATGTTTTTTATGTTACACACAATTATAATTGGGTGATGCATAACTCCACTACCCATGCCCATTTCAAATATTTTTTGGTTTCTTAATATTATCACAAATAACCTTGGTAAATACACCAAAAATGGAAAGAATATTTAGACGAGCACATATTAGGACATAAAGTTGATGGAATGCTCCAAAAGTACAAGTGGCAAGGCAAAGTCACAACATGATAAGAACTTACTATGATGGAAACACATAATATATGAAGAGTACATGGGTCAAATTTTGGTAACGGAGTAGCAATTATCTATATGGGCAATCTGATTTCATGCATCCAACAGGTATGGAGCACAGTCCATGAAAATCAACGATTAACTTTACGCCATGTTTGGTTGGATGGAATAAATCTGCCATCTAATTAAATTTTAAATCAATGACATCATTACTTTATGATACAGTGCCAAATTACATCCAGTCAAACATTTTCTAGCTAAGATGCAACATGAAGTTGTGGTTGGGGCCAGATAGAAGAAGAAGTTGAAAATTCTACTCATGTCCATTTGAAACAATTTCCATATTGTGGTGGAAAGGAGGAAGTTGTTGCCACATTTCATCCCAAAATAAAGCATTGGTTCCATCCTTGACTTCCCAAAAACAATGAGTGTGGATAATATCCTTCTTTTTCTAGATATTGTTCCATATTAAGGAGCTTGAAAAATTTCCTTAAAGTATGATTAGGTCCTGAGGCTCTATGACAGGGTAGTACCTCTTGCACCAAAGGAGGGCCCATAGAGTGTAGTGATTCATTTATCTCCACAGAATGAGTTGGGGACATATGGATATTTGAGAATAAGTCCCTGTTTGAGGTTAGTGAGATTGAGCGTGTCCAATTGACTAAATCCCATTTCTTTTCTTTGTAAGTTCCACCCCGCACAAAGGATCTTTGGAGGTTTCAGACAACTTTGAATCGCTTTGGCAGAAACCATGGATTAAAACAAGTAAACAAGAATGGATTGAAGGATATACTTGATAAGTACCAGTTGTCATGATGCATTGAGCATTTTAAAGGACCAATTAGACAATTTCCTGTTCATTCAGGAGAGGAGGTCATCCCATGATGAATTTCATCTCTTGTTTTCAATGAGAAGGAAATGATATATTTTGATGGAAGAGAGATCCTTTGGAATACAAGGATCTTATAGATGTGATCTTGTACAATAGAGGTAGTGTGAAATAAAAAAAATTGAGTCTGAGCCTTGGCTTCTCTAGCTGTAGACTGATCCATGAGCATATTTTCATCAACAAATTATTGATGGGAGATGGGATGCTCCTCATCGTCAACACACAAGACTTCATTTTATTTTCTACCACAGTCATTTTTATGGATCTGTTAGGATGTTCATTCATCAATATGAAGACAAAGGTCGAGAGGGGATCGCTCCGCCTGACACCATTAGATGGGGAGAAAGTAGAAGGGGAGTAGTTGACCAGGATTGAAAAGTAAGAATGGAAGGTAAGGGAAAGTAATAATTTGATCAAGAGATTTAGACATTCAATTTTAAGAGCATACCGAGGGTTTTCAAAAATTTTAGAGAGTGATGATTTGCCTCCCCTCCACATAGATGACTTTAGTGATGATTCTGTAGACCATGTTACAGAGGAAAATTAGGCGAAATTTGTTGGGGTTTTCCACCTTGTCTTCCTTCGAGATGAAGGTGAGGAAGGTTATATTTAGATCTGAGATAAAATTGGAGTGAAGATGGGAGTCTTCTACTAAGCCCCATTTGTCTGAAGCAATCCACCTGGTTTTGGTCTCTTCTACAGTTGTTCTAGGTGTAAATTTCATTGATGGTTGAGGGATTGGATGGTTTCAAGAAAGGATTGGGATTCATGGTCGAGCCTTCTTATGACTCCTTTATTTTCATTCAGAGAGGTAATTATGTTGAAGTATCCACCAATAATCCAATGATCATTATTGATGATGGGGTTATAGGTGTTGAATGGAGTCAAGAAAATGAAGCTTGTCAGGGATAGAGTTGGGGCCATAAAAATTAGTGAGAAAGCGAGTTTGATAGGACCATACAAGATGGAAGGGAGTTGTGAGGAAGCACTTGGTGGTAAATAAGTTGGAAAAAGTTATTTTGGCAGGGTTCTAGATAAGGGCAAGGACTCCTTCTACTTCGTGTTCATATAAGGCCATAGCTTGGGGTCCCTTCTAGATGAAAGAGGAAAGGGTTTGAAGAAGGAGTTGGATGCATTTAGATTCCTATATCATTACTATAAAAGGATGTTTTTGGAGGAGATTTTGACTGAAAAGCTCGTGCCTGGTTTTACCATTAAGGCCTTTGATATTCCAAGAGATGACCTTCATGAGGAATGTGGGGGGTTAGGTAGGAACTTATCTTTCATCAAGGTAAGGTAGCCTAAGTTAGCCAAAAACTCTCCCAAATATTTAAGAATTTGTGTGTTGCTTTGCCAACCTCTTTTTCTTTTTCTTTAGGTTTTTTAGGTTGAGAAGAGGAAGATGATTTAATTCTTGTAGAAGGAACAGAGGGCATACCTTTTATTTTTGTTGTTGGGTTGATAATAATTTTATTATGAACCAAAGAGTCCTTCAGAAGCTGATCCTATTGCTTAGGGATTGAATTCAAGTCTTGATGCTAGTAGGAAGAAGAAATGGAATTTAGGTCAAGATCCCCAAGGTCCATTTCATTGCCATAGAAATAGAAAGGCAATAAATTAACTTGTAATGTACCATGATTTGTTACAAGAACTATTTTCTACATATTTTCTATAGGAATGTACCCAGATTGTGGAAGAGGACATGCATTCTTATAAAGTGTGGCAGAATAGTCAACCTTCACTTTGTTGCTAGTTCAATGAGTTGATCCTGAAAGAAGTTGACTAACTCTTATTCTATGTCATCATGTTTTGCCACACTGTTTCCCTATCTATCTTTTGAAGATGTGATGTGATTGTGACACCTTCATTACATGATAGATCTATGGAAGAATTTTGTGTTTTTTTTCCCTCTTTGAGAAAAAAAATTCTTCTTTTCCTTCATGATTGATTCCATGTTAGCTTATCTTATTACCATTGATTGTGGATTAGCTTAGCTTATTACCATTACTTGAATATGTAAATTAGTACAAAACTAACTATGAGTAAAACTTCCTAATATGAGTAATGTATCTGATTATGAACTACTGATTACACTGGTTTGAATCTCTCATTGTGTAGTAGCCAATTATATTGATTCCCTTTAATTCCATAACATTCCATAATTTGAATCTCATCCTGGTACCAAAACAATGATCACTATAAGGAAGTAAGTCCTTTGAATACGGATACTATGTTAAGCCCTAATATTGGCTCATTACCCCTTAATTGAGTCATATTAGATTAGTAATGTTATTTTATTTATGTCGGCTTTAGGCCATTAGTTGTAATTATACCTCCTAGTCTCCTATATATACCAAGGAGACATTTTCATTTTGAATCATCTTGTACTTGAACATTTAAGTGGGCTAAAAGGAGGTTGCTCCCTCGAAGAGGCTTATTATCTGAAATTCTCTCTTTTTCAAGGAGTTGAGTACTTTTTCTGAGGATTTTCTATGCTATATTGATATTTGGTTCTTAACATATGGTATCAGAGCTCAAGGTCTTGGGGTTTCGCTGCTACATCTGAGACACCTTGGAATTTCCACTATAACTTTTCTTCTACAATGTTTCAGAAGGACCAGCTTGGAGGATATTTAGTATATGGATCAAGGTACATTGGGTTCAAAATTCAACTCTTGAGGCCTTATAATTTTGGAGATACAACCTATACAAGATAGGGTTCGGGAATCATCCTGATGTGATTCATTGTGGAATTTTCACTACAAAAAAAAATTCTGTAATGTTTCAGACCCTGAGATCTAGAGGCTATTTACAGAAATTAGTAAGGTATCTGTGATAAAAATTTCAGCTTCTGGGTCATCTTAAATTTGTAGATACACCCTGTGTAAGATAGGGTATCTAACTAATCTTATTGACTAGTCTCAAGAAGGTGTTCCAGGTAAAACAATCATAAATTCTTCCTAGAGTATCCAAATTTTATGGGACTAGTGGCATTGGATTTTGGACAGTCTGTAGTATTTCTGGTGTGAGTTTCATAATTTTATATCAATTATTTTTTGCAGGGCAAACTATACAAGTGAGATCTCCCGGAAAGGACAAAAATCAGCAAGTTGTGGGGAAGTTACCGTAAATTCCACTAGGCACATCCAATTTTGATCAGACCTGTGGCATTGCAGAGAAAAAATATCAAAGAAATACATAAAAGAAAAAGAAGGGTCGAAACTTGGGAGATACAACAGAAGAAATATTGTCTAGCAGAACCACTTCAAAATCAAGGTTCAAAAGTGATACTTGGCCAACATGCCACCTAAAAAGGGAACTTCTACACCAAATAAGCCTCCAGAAAAATCCTACTTGGACTCTTGATGAAGGTGAATAAATGCATAGGGACATAAATGAACTACAAAATAGGATGGATTCAATGGTAGCTAAGTTGGATACTAAGATGGATTCAATGAAAGCTAAGTTGGATACTAAGATAGATGGTTTAAAAGGGGAGATCATGGAAGTATTGAAAAATGTCATAATAGAGAAGACGCCTGAAAGTGAAAATGCATCCCATGAAATTCATGATGAGGACACAAGGAAGGTGAATCAAGAATGGAGAAACTCCAACTTTGGTTTGAACACCAACCACGTTCCTAAGATTGATCTGAGGAAGTTTGATGGCAAGGACCCAATCACATGGATACTTCAGATGGAGCCATTCTTTGATCTCCATAATGTGCCACATACACAAAAGGTATGAATTGTTTCTTTATATTTGGAACCTAATCAATTTGTATGGTATCGATGTCTTTGTTCTCACAAATCACTCATCACTTGGACAATTTTCACGGAATAAATGATAGCACACTATGATGATACAAGGAGAAATACCTTCTTTAGCCAATTGATAAATCTTAAGCAAAAGGGTTCAGTTACCGAGCACATTGAGAACCTCCAAAGATTGAATATAAAGGTAACCAATATTGTAGATGAGCACTTGATTGATGTATTCATAGTAACTTTAAAGGATAACATTCAATATGAGGTTCGCCTTTGGGAATCCAAATCATTGGAGAATGCATTTAATGTGGCAAGAAATGTTGAAAGTAAAAATATGGCTATGGCTACTAGAAGGACCAATCCTAACATCTATAGAGAGAACAATGCTCCTTCTTCTAAAACACCTCAACCTACAAGATTGACACATCAACAATTGGAGGAAAGAAAAGAAAAAGGTTTATGCTTTAATTGTGAAAACAAGTATAATAAGGGACATAAGTGTGATGAGAAGAAACTATTCTACATAGATTGTGAAGAGGAAGAAGAGCAAGAACAAGAACCATCTCAAGATGAAAAAATAGAAGCAATTTCATCTGAAGAGTTGACTCCCACGATATCATGTAATGCATTGGCTGGAATTAGCACTCCTCAAACCCTCAAGATCGAAGGATACGTCAAAAAGAAAAAGGTAATAGTCCTAATTGATTCTGGAAGTACTCATAATTTCATTCACCATAAATTAGCCAAAGATCTCAATTTCTTTGTATATCCAGTGCCAGAGTTTCAAGTAATGATTGTAGATGGAGGAACTATCAATTGCTCACGAAAATGCAATAAGATCAATCTTACTATGGGGGAATATGTAATGAAGAGTCCAATGATTTCTATACCCATGGGTGGTGCAGATGTTGAACGAGGAATCCAATGGTTACAATCATTAGGAACAATGGCTTTTAATTTTCAAGAAATTTTCATGAAATTTTCATTGGAAGGAAAAGAAATTGAGTTAAGAGGTATCACAGGGA
>ML780373.1:101165-113809 GCA_009831015.1 Picea engelmannii | reverse complement strand
TCATCTTGTACTTGAATATTTAAGTGGGGTAAAAGGAGGTTGCCCCCTCGAAGAGGCTTATTATCTGAAATTCTCTCTTTTTCAAGGCATTGAGTACTTTTTCTGAGGATTTTCTATGCTATATTGATATTTGGTTCTTAACATACTACTAACCTCTGCCCTATTTGTCTAGTTACATTTAAAGGTTATGTTATGAGCTATAACATAAGTTCATGAAGCAAACAACATAACTATTAACTACAAAGGGAAGTATATAATAAAAACTAAAGGCAATAGCTTAACCTGTAATACAAGGGGAATATAGCCATTCCATTACTATGATATCAGTAATACAAGAACAACTTAGCTTAAGGTTCAACAAGGTGATATCATGTTACCTATTTACCATAATCAATATGTATTGTGATATTAATATTATCTCTTATTAACTACGTGAGATCTCACTAGAAAGTAATGGCACTAAGTATCAACACTTGTATTACACTTGTATGTGATTCTAATGCTTGTGTAAATACAAAGGGTAATAGATCACCATCTTCAACTACTATCTGATCCAAAGGGTAATAGAACATTGTCTTCAACCAAATGCTTGTGTAAATACAAAGGGCAATAGATCATTAACAAGGGTATTTCAAAGGGTATATACTCTTATCCAATACATATGGGTTTTACTAACTTTGATTAAGAGAGAGCTAAAGCAATTGAATCAACTTCATATCTTACCCGTATGACCTATTGTGAATATTACAATATAGTTAAGAGTGTACAGAGTCTCAATCTAAGGTATAGGCTACTAATCACAATAATTGTTGAATTGTTTGACTTTCTAAACAGAGATGCAAGTTCAAATTGCATTTTTTACTTTCTTGAATGAAGATGCAAGTTCAAATTGCATTTATGCTATGAGCTTTTTGTTGTGTTTTGTTACATATTTCGGTGTATCTATTATGTAGGTTGAGGGAATGACTACAGTGAATATACTACCTATGTTTCACTGTTTCTTTTCTATTTGTTGAGTGTTATATTAAAACAGAATTTTCATAGCATATTACAATGTAATATGTTATAACATATATTACTATAACATATTACAATGTTATAACATATGCACTAATATTAAAATTGAAAACATATATTATCTGAATTATAACATATGCATAGAAATTAAAACATATGTACATATATTATACATATGCACAAATATTAAAATTGAAAACAAACTGTAAACTGTAAAATGTAAACTATGAAATGTATTTAAAACAATTATTTCTTCTAACTTTGTAAATGAGGCTTTGACATGAAATATTGGTCCATCTTTTATCAATTTTTCTATCAATGCAAAGTGACTGTTACATATTTCGGTGTATCTGTTTTGGAGGTTGAGGGAATGACTTCAGTGAATATACTGCCTATGTTTCAAAATTTGTTTCTATTTGTTGAGTGCTATATTAATGCAGATTCTTCATAACATATTACAATGTACTATGTTATAGTAATATGTCTTAGTGTTTAGGATATAAGAGCTAGTTATACCAAATGTCTGATTTGGATCACATACTTTAAGCGAATGGGTTAATATATCACATATATAGAACGATAATTTTATTAAGAGTCATCTTATTCAAGTAACTTTTATTCCTACTACTTCTCTCCCATACCCCTCTTACATTTTTTATCTTATGTCCAAAAGTGTCGTTGCCATGATTGCAAAAGTCTTAAGTCTCAATTATAGTTTTATAATGGATACCATTTTTGTGGGGTTTCCTAGTAGCCTTGTCACAACCCAAGAATCAATCCTTCATAAAGTTGGACTTCTGCAATTTCTTGGAAAATACAATGCACCAATAGTTTTTAGATTTGGAAATGATACTCTAATATTACATATGTAAAAATGGATTTATAAATTGAATTCCCAAAGATATGAATTTTTTATAAAATACAAAACGTTTGAAATCACCGTCACTTGGCTGCAGGGGGCCAGCCATGTGGCCAAGCCATGGGTGTGCCCATGGATTGGCCATAGGGCTAGGCCCCCGCGGCCAAGTCATAGCCAATTTTAATAAGAGATTATCTATGCACAGAAAAGAAGGGCATTTGAATCTAAATCTTTAACACCAGAGTGAAAGACAGCCAATTCGGCTCTTGGCCAACTACTCGGGCATAGACTAATTACTTAAATGCTTACTCTATTCCTAATATTTGATTGTTAAATGTCTATATCAAATTCACTAAATCCATATTGTTTATAAATTTATTGTTTGTGTGTATAATTCGAACATATAAACATGTAATTTTTATCATGTATATATATATATATATATATATATATATATATATATATATATATATATACTCTTTTACCGAAATGTGACAATTGATTCTATTAGATCAAAAGATTATGAGGGTGGGGTTTGATAAAATTCTCAAACTAGAGCTTTTTACAACTCTTGGTTGAGATTTTGTTGTAATTTTTTTTTTTTTTTTTTAAATCTTAGTTAAAATAATTCTAGAGAGAGATTTTAGTCAACCAAAACTTAAAAAATTGCAAAACTCTTAGGAACCTAAAAATTTAATAAGGGTGGACGAGCTAGAAATTTTGAAGATATTCTATCAAAAGTACTACTAATAGATTCATCTACTACTCCATTTTGTAATGATATAATAATTGATTTTTATTAATAATTTGCATCTAAAATTTATTACTTAAGAAATTCAATGTTCTCAAAATCATTTGAAATGCAAATTCAATATTATCAAAATGAATGCATTTTTTTTCTCTATGTTCTTCAAATGGGTATTTTTAGGTTTTTTGGGGGGAATAATCACATCAAAAATAAAAATGGTGTGCATGAAAATGTGTCAATGTCACTTTTTTATATTACTCTGTTTTCTTAAACAATAAAAAATAATGCATAAATCCAAAATATACAAAATATAGTCCATGTACTCGTGCAATCCATAGTGCAATCCATGTATATTGTGAACATATTTTTTACTTTTAAAATGAATATCCATCACTAAAAAAAGTTACTCAATATCTTTACCTATAGGTCATTACTCAATATCACTAAACGTTTGAAATAAAAAGTTGGACATTTTGAAATTTGTATAAAATACAAAATGTTTGAAATGACTGTGACTTGGCCGCAGGGGGCCAACCATGTGACCAAGAAGTGGGTGTGCCCACGGCTTGGCCACAAGGTTTCCCCCTCGTGGCCAAGTCACAACCAATTTGAATAAGATATTATCTATGCACAAAAAAGCAGGGCATTTGAATCTAAATCTTTAACACCAGAGTGAAAGACAATCGATTCAGCTCCTAGCGGACTGCTTAGGCACAAACTAATATCTTTACATATAATTTGTTTTAGTGGTAGTAAATGCTTTATAATTCAATGTAGTTAGATCTAACTGTACTAAGATATATATATATATATATATATATATATATATATATATATATATATATATATATACAAATTTATTTGTTAAATATAAGAACAAATTTATATTTAAAGAAAAATAAATAGAAGAACATATTTATTTGTAATATATTTACAAGAAATATTATTTATTAAAAAGAGAAAGATGATTTTCGTTGGATAATATTTTCATATAACCAAGTTATCGAAATCTATTTCTATGCATATAGTTATTTGAATTAAACCACTTAACGAGAACTATAATTTTTTTTTTAAATAGGTATTTTACAGATTGAAAAAAACCTAGCATCTAAAAATTAAATATATCGAAAATAACAATGCAAAGATAAGGGGAAAAAAGAATTTTCAATATATTATTTAATTGTTGCATTAACATGGAATTCTATTGCTAACATTGTTATACATGATTTCTTGAATCATTAACTTGATGTTTAATTTGCAATACATGATTTCCTGAATTATTAACCTAGTGTTTATTTTGCAGGGCATTCCAAACTATCAAGCGAACTGTCAACAACTCTATCCAAATCAAAAATAAATTACAAATATGGTACTTTACGAGTTGCTGCTAAAATTTTTAACCCAGCAAACAAGATTGGCGAAGGAGGCTTTGGTTCGGTCTATAAAATGATGTATGGATTCGTTTTTATCAAAATTAAATTACAAATATACGAATTCATTTTATAAAATTAAATTACAAATATAGTATTTTTACGAGCTACTACTAATAATTTTAACCAAGCAAACTAGATTGGGAAAGGAGGCTTCGGTTTGGTCAATAAGGTGATGTCCAAATTCATTTTATCCTACCAAACAACAACAAAATTGTTGTGAAGAGACTATTGATAAACAGTGAAATACAATAAGTAAATTGAGGGAATTCTACTAAACCATGACTTGGCCTTAAGGGGCCAGCCCTCTGGCCAAGCCCTTGTTACGAGGAAAATCTCTCTATGGCTAGGGTGAACCACAAAAGACAGAAATGACTGCAGAAATCAAATCTATCACAACAACATGCTATATAAACTAATGTGCAAGCAAGATAAGAAAGAGGCCTACCTCATCCAGATGTTCGATGATGTCCACTGTTGAGCACTTTGACCCAAAAATATATACCTGCAACAAGTTCTCAACAAACAAGCAAAAATAGGTATATGGTAGAAATATAAAAGGTTAGCACATTAGATAGCATAATCCATCAATATACATAACAAATATGTCCATGGATAATAACTCATATATTTGCAAGATATCAATTGGACGGGAAAGGAGTATTTCTATTAATAAATGATCACCAGAAGTGAAAATATTACAAACTTCCATGTCGGCACGGTTTGGAACTGAGAAACCAAGTTCCTTCTAGTTGGGCCTTCACCACTTCAATCCTCCACCAAAGGAAATCTCATATAAGGGAGATAATGTGATTCTCCATGAATAAGGGAAGATCTTGGGGGTTGAACACTGTGTTCAGACTTAAAGGACAAAGGGACGCAGACTCAATACGAAGTAAGTAATTTCTCCAGAGGAACTTTTCTCTCAAAGTTGAATTCTTTCTCCTTTTTCCCATAGCTCGGAATTGGATTCTTTATAGCCTTCAAAATGCAACTGAAGGGACGAGTCGAAACATTTCCAGTATATGGAAGGCAAAGGATCAGAGATCTCCTGTCGTGACATGGAAACCCGACATTTAATTTTGATTTTCTGGTACAAATCTCAATGTACGCAAGATGTAGTGGAGTAGTTGGTGTATACGCTTGTTGTATAGGGTGCAAGATGTGTACAAGTGGAAAATTTTATATTTTTGTCTCTGGACCTTAGTAACAGGGAAGACAAGTCTGCATAGGGAAATGGAATAAGGCCCTCTCTTCAAGATTTCATAGGGTGAGGAAAATATTTCTCTAACAGATGCCCCCTAATGTGTGAGGTCAGAGAAGAATTTGCGATGGCCGAAATACATTATAAATAACCCAGAAGTGGAGTGGTAGAGAACCAGTTGGATGAACTCAATTTCTCATTACATTCTGCACTGACTTTGCATACATGGCTCCTAAAAATTACACTGTAGATCCATGTGAAAGATATATCAAATAAGTGTCTATGGCCATGAATAGGCGAATACAAATGTGGTTATATGCCAATAGTTGTCATGGTCACAAACAAATCCCAGTAGAACCAGTCTCAAAACCAATCTGAAGATATTTGTATACCATGGAGTACAATTCGATCTTCCATGATCATTGAAGTCATATAGGTATTGGTCCAATGAAAAGGAAACAATAGCTCAGGAAATCTGTGACCACGTAGTGATATCTTCAAGTCTTCTACACAATCTGCCAAAGGTGCAAGTCTACATCATGTGAATAAAGGAGTTGAGGTCAAACACAATGAGACATCATTTAATTACTGGTCATTGATGTATACCATTAACAAATGTGAGACAGCCTGTTGATAATGAAAGTAGGCATCAAGGCATCGAGTACATTCTTACAAGTGTGAATAGAGGATTCACTGTGGAACACCTAAAGAATCCATCGATGAGGATAAATTGATGTATTTCCAACTGTCCATGGCGAGAGAGTCTACCACTGATGGCTAGAAGCCTCAAGGTACTCATAAGACTCTAGGTCCCATTTCCAGAATAAATGGGCTTATGTCGATGGAAAGAGACCCACTGAAAGGAGAGCATTAAGGCATCTCTCATGAGTCAGCATGAGGTACAAAGCAGGAGCTTCATGATTTGGTGGAAATCATATGAAGAACATGTTCACGAACCAACAACCCTATGCATATTTTGTGTGTGCCAAGTGAAAGAAGTACACGAAAAAGACCCTTTGAATGGAAGCCAAATATCAAAATGGCTAACAAAGGTGAGGAAACCACCAATAAGGCTAATGGAATCCAAGACACTTCATGAATCCAAATGTGTGAATAGATGTCTTGTCGTCGAACACAAGGGAAACCACCCAGTCAATGACCAATGATGAAATGTTGGTTGTTGGGTTCAAGGTTACCTACCAATGATGAAACTAGGGCCAGGGTGCATGATATGACTAGCATATCATGTGATTCTTAGAAAAATTGAGGGTATGGCCGACATGAAAAGTCAAGAGTTCTGAGGAGTGGCTAACACAGGTTGATAGACTTCCTTTGAAAAAGAGAATGAGACAAATGGTGGACTCTGGCAACATAGACTTGATGATAAAATCATGAGATGCAGGAGGCATCAATGAAGTTCTCTGTAGAGACTGGAAGAGTAACTAGTCAGTAGAGAAGACTCTGTAATGAGCTCAACTTCCTAAGGCCATGATTATCCCAAAATTATGATGATGAATGGATTCAAATAATTTTATGCTTTGTTCAAAGGCGACACAACTACTACCGAGACAAGATAACACTCCCTTCCCATCTGTCTTTTTTTCATTTTTTTTCATAGACAAATGAATGCTATGATATAGAGGAGGAAACAAGTGTCACAAGTAAGAAAAACTAGTTCCAGCAGTGGAACATACCTATGCTCAATGAAAGGAAGTGCATGCGGGAGATGGGCATTTGGGGGAATGTTCCCTCCTAGGTATAGGGTGTCAAATTGTGAAGGATATAAACAAGGCTCTGTTTGGTTGATGATGCAAAACTACTGAAGAAAATAGTTTATAACGCAAAGCGAGAACCGACTATAGGCTCAATACTGAAAGCAGGGGAATGAGATGGAATCACAACTTAACGCCAAAAAATGTCCTTTTTTATGTCTTTTAGTCTACTTGGTGTGAAAAAGGGATAAACTTGTGCCAAATAGGCATATTTTCAAAACCAATTTACGAGTGTGAAAAAGACAAGTTCACTTGGCGATATTTTCCCTTTTTGGTAATGAGTTGGAAAAGAGATTAACTAAGACTCGTGATCTTTCAAATCTAATTTAACGAGTGTGAAAGAGACAAATCACTTGACAATCTTTTCTCTTTTTAGACAAGTCGGAAAAGAGCTTAACTAAGACTCGTTTGGGATTCCACGAGGTATAAGGTCACATGTTTATGAATGGGAAATGAGGCTCAGCATAAAGTCAAGTACAATTTGTGAAGGACTTCTGGTCCTATGAAAAAATATTTGCATGGGAACCAAATGCAGTAGGGGATCTAACTAGGGTGCCCATGTTTGGTAAGTCTCTACCACTTGATGATGACATGACTTTATAGAAGATAGAAGGTTTTGTGTCGCAACAAATGGGTTCGTACCTAGGGCAAAAAGAGAGACAGTTATAGGATAATGTGAAAATGCATAACGGAATGGATACCTATCCTATATGATGAGTAATGAAAATACTTACCCAAGGTGACAAACGGTCAACATAACACTGAAATATGAAAGAATCTCAGGTTAAAACTACAAAAACCAACACGATCCACCTTTGTATTAGTCCATTAGGTGAAAAAATGGTTTAAAACTATAGAAAGTGGGTAAAAATAATTTATAAATAGTAACAAAATAAAAAATTACTATGCCATTTTGATTTTTTACCCAACTAGTGCAAATCGGACCAAAATACCTCCAAGATTCAGACAACGATTACGGGAGCATCAGGCAGTGAAATCACGCATCGTCTGGATCAGGTAATTTGTTTTCTTTTCCTCTTCAATTTCAATGGTTTAAAATTTTGAATTAGGTCTTAAATTTTTAGTTATTGAAGGCGCAAAGTGTAGATTTCAGTGTACATGGGATGGCTTTTATTAGGTCGCGTATACGACGAGGTATACACTCCTATGTGAACTATAGGGGGCATATATTGATCCATACATGCATCTGTGTGTAAAAGAGGTCACGTACATGCACACAAATGATCAATTATAAGGGTTCTAACTCAAAATTCTATTTGTCTTTGACAGGATGGTTCTTGAATGGCGAGAGAGAGAACATGAGGAGGTCTATGCCACTGTAGATCGAGATTTGGAGGCCCAAATGGCCTTAAAGTGATTTGGTTTGTATAATTTTTGGGAGCTCAAAGGAATGAGAGCCCAGGTGAGGTTGTTGGAGATGTTGGTGGGTTACTGGGACCTTGATAGTGAGAGATTCAATCTCGATGGGAAACCATTGAGAATTGAAGTAGAGGACAATTACTTTTTGACTGGTCTATCGCATCAGGGGGAGGTTGTGAACCTCAAATCACAGGGAGCAGGTAGCGGAATGAATACAAAGGAATATATCAACTCCCACTATGTAGCAGGGACTCCTAAGGTAGGGAGTCAAGTCCCTATCCGGGCAATAAACAACCTTAGTCTGAAGATCATTGTCCTGGTATTGACCAGGATCACAGGTTTGACCTCGTTGCACCAGGCATCGAGGCTACTCATGTTCTATGTAGTGCAGTATGCGAGACCCACAATGTATGACTGGTGTACCTTACTACTGGCCAATATGAAGAGCCAATTGACATAGTGTAAACAGGGGAGTAAAATAAATTTCAGGTTTTCCTCTATCCTATGCAGTTTCATTTTTGAGTCGGTTCTAGGTTTGGGACCTAGAGTTGATATTCTTCTGAGAGGACCTCGCGATCCAGCCATGGCACAGTGTACCGAAGTAATGAGGTGGAAGGGGGGAGGTAGGGTGCCGACACCCTACAACGAGGACTTATTCTACTGGTGGCGGCGACAGGTCGTCGCTCTGGATGACTATCCCTATGAGAGGATCGACTTCATAGGAGATCCATACATGCCACTCCCACCAAGGGCCGCCTAGGTAGATGTCATTAGATATTGTAACACCAGCTATATATGTGTATTGAGGGTATTATCCCCAATTTTGTACTATAAACACCATATTTTTTGAAATATATAAAGAAAGGGATCTTCAGCTTTACTTGTATTTTACAATGTGTACATTGATTAGATGGTTTCTTTGCTTTTAATTATGTGAAAAATGCCAATCTAAAACAAAATTAGCATAAGCATCAGATACATGATTATAACTCCTAGGAATATGATAATATGCAATAAAATCAAATTGTTGTTCTAAAACACGTACCCATAGGAATCGTCGAAGTAAAGTAGCATCACGCACACGATAATGGTCATTCAACTGATGTACCACTAACTAGGAATCTAGGAAAACTTCTAATGAATGAATTCCATGTGAGATAACATCACACAAAAGTTCTATAATGACGCTATATTCGGCTACATTATTCATGGATGGCCCTAGGCATACGCCTCCTGAAGACACTAGTAGACCTTTGGGTGAGTAAACCACCCAAGCGACAAAAGCCAAGTTCCATGTATGAAGACTCACCCCATTTGTGAATCCTAATTAGACTAACAACTCTGTTGACATCTTTCAACCAAGTGAAAAATTGATAAGAAACCCGAAGATGAAAAAAGAAAAGAGATATATACACTAAATTACACTAGTATACAGAGAGTTTCGCCCAAGCCTGGGGCTCAAGCATAGTATCTTTTCAAGTAGAGCCCATTTATGGGCTCGACCAACTTATTCCCTTCATAATATTCTAACTCATAGGCTTCTTTTTCTAGAACATGTTGCACAATGTAAGGACCGTGCCACATGGGTTTAAACTTTCCTTCCCCCAATGATTCTTTGGCTTGATCATACAAGAGTATTGAGTCACCCTCATAGTATAACTGAGGACATGCATACTTATCATAATGGAACTTAACACATCATTTTTTCACCTCGATAGACATAGAGGTGTCTCGACGCTGCTCATTGAGGCTCTCTAGGTGCACAAGGCATCGCTCAAGATCGGAAGTGTCAGGTAGGAGAGCGACTGACAATTTAAGAGAAGGGATTTCACATTCAATAGGTAAGATCAACTCCAAATTGTGTACTAACTGAAAAGGGGGAAATCCAGTGGCAGTCTTAAACAAGGTTCGGTATGCCCAGAGTGTAGTATATAGCATGATGTTCCAGTCAGATTTACTCCGACTGATAATTTTTTGCAAAATGGTCTTGAGAGACTTGTTGACGACCTCTACTTTTCCATTTTCCTGGGGATAATAAGGAGAAGAATGACCATGTTTAAACCCCATCTTAGCTTCTAGTTCTTCCATCATCTCATTCTAAAAGTGACTTCCATGGTCAGTGACAATCTCACTCAGGATACCGAACCGGGTGATAATCTAATTGAATGCGAAGAAGGTTGTAGTTTTCCCATCGGATTTAATGGTAGGAATGGCCTCAACCCACTTAGTAAAGTAGTATACGGCCATGATAATGTGTTGATGCCCCCCATCCGAAGCTGGGTTGAAATCGACGAAGTCCACCCCCCACTTGGTGAAGGGACTGACAATAATGACTGGATGAAGAGGGCCTGGATGAAAGCACATTTTCTGAGTGGACACTTGGCAGGGGTGACACTTCTTAACCACTTCAATACAATATTTAAAGATAGTAGGCTAGAAATAACAGAATCACAAAAAATTTTGGGTTGTCGCAAGCCCGGATAGATGACCACCACAAGCCCCACTGTGGAAATCGTTTAGAATAGACTCAACTTATCCGTGATTTAAACAACGAAGAAAGATATTGTCTATTCCTTGGTGATACAAAGTGTCACCGACAATAGTGTATTTCTTAGCTTGGTATCTTATACGTCTTCGGTCATATCATGAGAGATGATAAGGGAACTTCAAGGTCTGAAGATAGAGAACAATGTATCCATACCAGGGGTCAGACAACGAGACAAGAAAAATGTGTTTGTATGCAAATGAATCAACATGGATAACGTCCTCATCTAATCATGGAAAATTGGATATTAACTACACAAAGACTAGGGATTTCTTGGATTTCGCAGAAGCGAAATCGAGATCAAACTCTTGTAAAATGGAAATCCATTTATTATATTTCCCCCCTATCATACGCCTAGTAAGGATGAATTGAAATGGATTTAAATCAGAAACCACTATAGTCTTGAAAAGTAATAGAGAATGACACAAACGCTGGACTGCGTGAACGATGGCCAAAGCTAGATTTTCAACATGAGTGTAATTGAGTTCAGGACTGAGTAAAGTTCAACTAAGTTAGTAGATGAAGTGCTCATGGAGCTCATCATCCTCCTGAAGCAAAACCATACCAATTGTATCCTCATACGTGGCAATATAAAGCAAGTAATCTCTATTATAATCGGGAGGCTTCAGTAGAGGCGCCAACATCAAATCTTTCTTCAAAGCATCGAAGGACTCCTGGGCTCACTTATCCCAGATAAAAGGGGTGTCCTTCTTCAAAACATGCATGAAACCTTTAGTGATAGTTGTTGAAATTACTAAGACAACTGAGAGGGGAGGGTGAATCAGTTGTTATCATGCTTAAACAATTTATGACTATTCAAACAATTTTTAATCTCTTCCAAGTGACCATCAATATTATACAATATATGAACAACATAAATAATGAACATCAATCACACATAAGATATACACAAAGACAAATTTTCATGAGGAAACCCATAAAGGGAGAAAATCTCTTCTTCTTCAAATGATAGGTAGTCTTTTAAGTTATGTACATCATCTATCTTTGAGCACCAACTCAATGTGTGGCTACTACCTATGTTTTACTAGATCCAACTTGTTGAGAGCACCAACTCTCTGGTTTCTCTAGCACCCACTAGAACAAAGTATCAACTCCCTAAATGTTCCGGCACCAACTGGACTTATACAAGCACCAACCTGCATACAGAAAACTCTGTGTTTTCCAGAGAACCACCCTGCCACCCTGTTTTCTAGCCACAACTAGATGGAAGATACAACTTTGAATATTCAAGCACCAACTTGAATATCAGAGGACCATAGTCCTCCCTAGCACCACCCTACCTCTGTTAAGAACCAAACATCAATATAGCATAGAAAAACCTCAGGAAAAGTACTCAACGCCTTGAAAATGGGATAGTTTCAGATAATAAGCCTCATCGAGGGGGCAACCTCCTTTTACCCCACTTAAATGTTCAAGTACAAGATGATTCAAAATGAAAATGTCTCCTTGGTATATATAATAGACTAGGAGGTATAATTACAACTAATGGTCTAAAGCCGACATAAATAAAATAACATTACTAATATAATATGACCTAATTAAGGGGTAATGGGCCAATATTAGGGCTTAACAAGCCCTTCCCCTTGAGACAAGTGTTGTCCGCAATGCTTGAGTAACTCTGGATGCTTCTGTATAAAAGACTCATCTTCCCAAGTGGAATCTTCAGTC
>ML780373.1:46267-96687 GCA_009831015.1 Picea engelmannii | reverse complement strand
CATTATGGAGATCAAAGAATTGCTCCATCTGAAGTATCCATGTGATTCAGTCCTTGCCATCAAACTTCCTCATATCAATCTTAGGAACGTGGTTGGTCTTCAAACCAAAGTTGGAGTTTCTCCATTCTTGATTCACCTTCCTTTTGTCCTCATCATGAATTTCATGGGATACATTTTCACTTTCGGGTGTCTTCTCTGTTATGAAATTTTTCATTACTTCCATGATCTTAGCTTCCATTGAATCCATCTTAGTATCCAACTTAGCTTCTATTGAATCCATCAACTTAGATTCCATTGAATTCATCTTCTTTTGTAGTTCATTTATGTCCCTACGCATTTCTTCACCTTCATCAAGAGTCCAATTAGGATTTTCTAGAGGCTTATTTGGTGTAGAAGGTCCCTTTTTTGGTGGCATGTTGGCCAAGTATCACTTTTGAATCTTGATTTAGAGGTTGTTCTGCTAGACAATATTTATTCTGTTTTATCTCCCAAGTTTCGGCCCTTCTGGGTATGAAAAATTCTTTTAGGTAGTTCTCTGATATTTCTTCTCTATAATTCCATAGGTCTGATCAAAATTGGATGTGCCAAGTGGAATTTACGGTAACTTCCTCACAACTTGTCAATTTTTGGTCTTTCCAGGAGATCTCACTTGTATAGAATTCCTCGCACAAAATAATTGATTTAAAATTCTGAAACTCCCACCCAACATACTACAGAATGTCCACAATCCAATGAAACCAGTCCCACTCAATTTGGATACGCTAGCAAGAAGTTATGATTGTTTTACCTGGAACACCTTCTTGAGACTAGTCAATAGGACCAGTCATATACCCTATCTTACACAAGGTGTATCTACAAATTTAAGGGGAACCAGAAGATGATATTTTTATCACGGATACCTTACTAATTTATGTAAATGGCCTCTGGATTTTAGGGTCTAAAACATTATATAAAATGTTTTATAGAGAAAATTCCGCAATGACTCATTTCAGGATGATTCCATAACCCTATCTTGTACAGGTTGTATCTCCGAACGTATAAGGCCTCAAGAGCTGAATTTTTAACCCAACGTACCTTGATCCGTATACTAAATATCCTCCAAGCCGTTCCTTCTGAAACATTGTATAAAAAAAGTTATAGCAAAAATTCCACGGTGTCTTAGATGTAGCAGTGAAACCCCAAGACCTTGAGCTCTGATACCATATGTTAAGAACCAAACATCAATATAGCATAGAAAAACTTCAGGAAAAGTAATCAATGCCTTGAAAAAGAGATAATTTCAGATAATAAGCCTCTGCAAGGAGGCAACCTCCTTTTACCCCACTTAAATGTTCAAGTACAAGATTATTCAAAATGAAAATGTCTCCTTGGTATATATAGGAGACTAGGAGGTATAATTACAACTAATGGCCTAAATCCAACATAAATAAAATAAAATTACTAATATAATATGACCCAATTAAGGGGTAATGAGCCAATATTAGGGCTTAACAACCTCCCTGATTATAAATAAATGATTGAATAACTAACAATATAGATATATCAATTCTTACCACTTCTTCTTTGTTATGCAATTCTTCTCTACTTCACTATTCTTCTGCTATGTTCATACTTGGCTTGAATTGTTGTCTCTTTCTATTTGTTCTTTTCCTATTCCTCTCAAGCTCTTTGGTATGTGTTCATTTTTTTCTCTTCACCTTTTTTGTTCTGTTCAACTTTTGTTTCTCATTTCTAAGTTTGATCTCACATTGTGCATACTTTGATTTTTCTTTCTCGCAGTTCAAATCATTTTTCCAGTGAGAACAACCAACCTCACACAGTCACTTCATATCTCTTTTATGCTCTCCCATCGATTCAGTTACACCTCGAATATCCAAGGAAAATGCCTCAACAACTGAATTTCCAAATGTCTAAGAACTATGATTCAGTTCTGCTAACTGAATTGTAACTGAACAATTAACCGTGAGGTGAAATAGTATCCCTTCGATCAAATTCCCAATTAACCAACACCATTGGATTACACCCATTGGGAATTGTGTTTATCCTATATTCCCATTAGATGTGAATGAACACTAAATAGAAAGTGATTTCATGACTTCGCATTTTGAAAATCTTGTGATGAGACATCTCGACTCTCCCATGTCGTGATCTCCGAAATGGAGTTTAGTTGGGCGTGCTATCTCCTCCCTTCATCCTTCTATGATGTGACCTTGGCTATGACCATGGGCCAAGCATGAGGGTGTTTCACAATTTCACATATCACGACCTCCTCTTGTGAGTCAACGAAACGATGACCCTTCGCCATGTGCCCTCCTGAACGGTCCTAGTGATTTAAGAATGATCAACGACTATGATCCTTTTGGAATGATCAACGACTGTGATCTTTTCAGAACAATCACACACCTCATGAGTTCCTACAACTCTACTTTTGACTTTCCTGATTTGTGATTCAACGAAATTCCAATCACTCGCCACGTGTCCTCTGGATCCAACGGCTAGGATCATTTCGCGACCTCGCATATCACGAGTTTGAGGAGTTAGAGCACCTCTTTCCTTTGACCTTCCAGTCATCAAAATGTTGATCTTTCGCCATGTTTCCTCTAGATCCTATGGCTCAAATCTCATCACGATTTCACATTTCACAGAGTTGGAGGATGGCTCTTGGCTATATCCTCTTCACAGTTATACTAGATCCAACGGTTTTTGTTCGTCGAGGCTAAGATCCAATGTCTGAGATTTTTTCTCCTCTTCTTCATGCTCCTCCTGTCTGAATTCATATTTGACAGCCATCAAGAATTCAAGATGGGTGATCCAACGATCATTGTTGCTCCTCCTCTTGATATTACACTTATGTTCTTTCCATGCCATTATCGTTGCATTGTTGATCTTGCTATCATTGGAAAACAAGTATACTCTCGTCATGTTGATCTTTCCATCAATGAAAAACAAGCATACCTTGCCTTCTATCTATAAATATGCCAACAATATCCCCCTTTGGCATTGATAGAAACCTTGAAGAACCTAAAGGAATGCACTATTATGCCTAGACATCCAACCATACCACTGTAGCAACCTTACCATTACCACTCTTTCTCTCCCACTTTGACATCAATGTCAAACAAGAAACACGCTCCCCCTGAGCTATTTCAATACATCTCGAAGGTATCATATATCTGACAAGCACATACTCCCTCTGACAAGGTGAACAGATTAGACGAAAGAAGATATAACCCCCAACTTCTGATAAAGATATCCAAAAGGTGTCGCTGCTAACGGTTTAGTAAATATGTCAGCTATTTTTTCTATGGAAGGAATATAATTCAGCTGAACAACTTTGTTTGACACTTGTTCTCTGAGAAAATGGTATTTTATTTGTATATGATTAGTCTTTGAATGAAGTACAAGATTCTTGGAGACGCTAATGGCACTGGTGTTATCATAGTGAAGTGGGATAGGATCAGTATAAGTTACCTTCAAATCTGCAAGAGTTTGTATGATCCATAAAATCTGAGTGCAGCAAGTAGCAACAACAATGTACTCTACCTTTGTAGTTGATAATGAAATAGATCCTTGTTTCTTACTAATCCATGCTACTAACGAGTCACCCAGGAAGAGTGCACCTTCATTGGTGCTCTTTCTCTCATCCACATAATTTTCCCAATTAGCATCTGAATAAGTAGTTAACTAAAAATTCTTATTTCTAGGATACCACAGACCATATGTCATTGTTCCCTTCAAGTATTTGAATATCCTTGTTACAACTACTAAATGACTTTGTTTAGTAGCAGACTGATTTTCAACGTGAGTGTAATTGAGTTAAGGAATGAGTAAATTTCGACTAAGCTAGTAGATGACGTGCTCATGGAGCTCATCATCCTCCTGAACCAAAACCATACCAATTGTATCCTCATACATGGAGATATAAAGAAAGTAATCTCTATTGTAGTCGAGAGGCTTTAGCAGAGGCACCGACACCAAATCTTTCTTCAAAGCATCAAAGGACTCCTGGGCTCGCTTATCCTAGATAAAAGGGGTGTCCTTATTCAAAAGATGCATGAAACGTTTAGTGATAGTTGTTGAAATTACTAAGACAACTAAGAGGGGAGGGTGAATCAATTGTTATTGTGCTTAAACAATTTATGATTATTCAAACAATTTTTAATCTCTTCCAAGTGACCATCAATATTATACAAGATATGAACAACATAAATAATGAACATCAGTCACACATAAGATATACATAGAGACAGATTTTCATGAGGAAACCCATAAAGGGAGAAAACCTCTTCTTCTTCGAACGATAGGCAATCTTTTAAGTTCTGTACATAATCTATCTTTGAGAACCAACTCAATGTGTGGCTACTACCTATGTTTTACAAGCTCCAACTTGTTTATACCACCAACTCTCTGGTTTCTCTATCACCCACTAGAAGGAAACATCAACTCCCTAAATGTTCCAGCACCAACTGGACTTATACAAGCACCAACTTGCATACAGAAAAATCTGTGTTTTCCCGAGCACCACCCTGCCACCCTATTTTCTAGCCACAGCTAGATGGAAGATACAACTTCGAATATTCAAGCACCAACTTGAATATCAAAGGACCACAGTCCTCCCTAGAACCACCCTACCTCCCTGATTATAAATAAATTATTGAATAACCAACAATACAAATATATCAATTCTTACCACTTCTTCTCTATTCTGCAATTCTTCTTTGCTTCACTATTCTTCTGCTCTGTTCATACTTGGCTTGAATTTTTGTCTCTTTCTATCTATTAATTTTTTGTTCCTCTCAATCTCTTTGGTATGTGTTCATTTTTCTGTCTTCACCTTTTCTGTTCTATTCAACTTTTTTTTCTCATATCTAAGTTTGATCTCACACTATGCATACTATGATTTTTCTTTCTCCCAATTCAACTCATTTTTCCAGTGAGAACAACCAACCTCACACAATCACTTCATATCTCTTTTATGCTCTCCCATCGATTCAGTTACACCTCGAATCTCCAAGGAAAATGCCTCAGCAACTTAATTTCCAAACATCCAAGAACTATGATTCAGTTCTACTAACTGAATCGTAACTGAACAATTAACCGTGAGGTGAAACAATAGCCCTTTGATGAAATTCCCAATTAACCAACACCATTGGATTACACCCATTGGGAATCGTGTTTATCCTGTATGGGCACTGGCTATGACCGAATGCTAAATAGAAAGTGATTTCACGATTTCACATTTCGAAAATCTTCTGATGAGACATATCGACTCTCCCATGTCACGATCTCTGAAATGGAGCTTAGTTGGGCATGTTATCTCCTCCCTTCATCCTTCGATGATGTGACCTTTGCTATGAACATAGGCCAAGCACGAGGGTGTTTCATGATTTTGCATATTACGACCTCCTATTGTGAGTTAGCGAAACGATGACCCTTCACCATGTGCCCTCCTTGACAACGAATGGTCTCGATGATTTTAGAATGATCAACAGCTATGATCTTTTCATAACAATCACTCACCTCACGAGTTCCTGCAACTCTACTTTTGACTTTCCTGATTTGCGAGTCAACGAAATTCCAATCGCTCGCCACGTGTCCTCTGGCTCCAATGGACAGGATCATTTTGCGACATTGCATATCGCGAGTTGGAGGGGTTAGAGCACCTCCTTCCTTTGACCTTCAAGTCATCGAAATGATGATATTTCACCATGTGTCCTCTGGATCCTATGGCTCAAATCTCATCATGATTTCACATTTCACAGAGTTGGAGGATGGATATCGTCTTTATCCTCTTCACAGTTATACTGGATATGACGGTTGTTGGTCGTCGGCGCTCAGATACAATGTCTGAGATTTGTTCTCCTCTTTTTCATGCTCCTCCTATTTGAATTCATATCTAACGGCCATCGAGAATTCAGGATGGGTGATCCAACGATCATTTTTTCTCCTCCTCCTGAGATTAAACATATGTTATTTCCATGCCATTATCACTGCACTGTTGATCTTTCTATCATTGGCAAACAAGTATACTCTCGTCGTGTTGATCTTGCCATCAATGACAAACAAGCATACCCTACTTTTTGTCTGTAAATATGCCAACAATATCCCCCTTTGGCATTGATGGAAACCTTGAAGAACCTGAAGGACTGCACTATTATGCCTAGACATCCAACCATACCACTGTAGCAACCTTACCATTACCACACTTTTCCTCCCCCTTTGACATCAATGTCAAAGAAGAAACACGCTCCCCCTGAGTTGTTGCAGTACATCTCGAAGGTATCAGATATGCGACAAACACATACTCCCCCTAAAAAGGTGAACATATTAGACGAAAGAAGATATAACCCCCAACTTTTGACGAAGATATCCAAAAGGTGTCGCTGCTAACACTTTAGTAAAGATGTCAGCTATCTGTTCTGTGGAAGGAATATAATTCAGTTGAACAACTCTATTTGTCACTTGTTCTCTGAGAAAATGGTATTTTATTGGTATATTCTTAGTCTTTGAATGAAGTACGGGATTCTTGGAGATGCTAATGGCACTGGTGTTATCATAGTGAAGTGGGATAGGATCAGTATAAGTTACCTTCAAATCTGCAAGAGTTTGTATCATCCATAAAATCTGAGTGCAACAAGTAGCAACAACATTGTACTCTGCCTCTGTAGTTGATAAGGAAATAGATCCATGTTTCTTACTAATCCATGCTACTAACGAGTCACCCAAGAAGAATGCACCTCCACTGGTGGTCTTTCTCTCATCCACACAATTTTCCCAATCAACATCTGAATAAGAAGTTAACTAAAAATTCTGATTTCTAGGATACCACAGACCATAAGTCATTGTGCCCTTCAAGTATTTGAATATCCTTGTTACAACTACTAAATAAATTTTTTTAGGAGAAGACTAATAACGACCTACCATTCCAACAGCTTGCATTATATCATGATGGGATGTTGTGATGTACAAAAGATTGTGATGTACAAAAGACTGCCTATCATTGATCGATATGTCCTTTGATCAACATCAGGTGAAATATCATCTTTACTGAACTTGCAACCAACCACCATAGGTGTACTAACAGGAGAAGAATCTTCCATTTGAAATTTCTTCAACATCTCTTTCAAATATGTTTCTTGAGAGATAAATATTCCTGCAAAACTCTGATTTACTTGTAAGCCAAGAAAATATGACAATTCTCCTATCATGGACATCTCAAACTCTATTTGCATAGAATTAGCAAACCACTGAACAAAGGAATCATTAGTACAACCAAAAATAGTGTCATCTACATAAACCAAAACAACTAGTAAATCATCACCTTCAGACTTAATGTAGAGATTGTTGTCAACAATACCTTTCTTGAACCCTTTGTCTTGTAAATTTTTTTCCAATCTATAATACCAAGCCCATGGTTCTTGTTTCAGTCCATATAAAGCCTTCTTTATCTTGCAGACATAATCAGGATTATCTGTCAATGAGAATCCTTCAGGTTGATCCATATGTACTTCTTCCTATAGATCTCCATTAAGAAATGTTGACTTAACATCCATCTAATAAACTTTAAATTTCTTATGACATGAATATGCAAGAAACATTCTGATGGATTCCAATCTTTCCATTGATGCAAAGGTTTCATCAAAATCTTGTCCTTCAACTTGTGCATACCCTTTACAGACCAATCTGGCTTTATTCCTAACAACTTGTCCTTTTTCATTCATTTTAATCTTGAACATCCATTTGGAACCTATTACATTCTTATCTTTAGGTCTAGGAACAAGCTCCCAAGTATTGTTCTTCTCAATTTGATCAAGCTCTTCATTCATAGCTCTAATCCAATCATCATGCTTGTTGGATTCATAAAAAAATTTAGGTTCAATCATAGATAGAAAAGAAAACTGAGATTGTTCTGAGTCTTTAATCAAATTCCTTCTTGTCTGAACTCCTTTATTCATATCTCTAATTATATGATTTTCAGGATGATTCTTTCCAACTATTCTGAGAAGTGTTTTTGTTTCTTTATGTTGATTTGTGTCAGTCGGAGTATTTGTATCTTCATCTGATTCAGATTCTTCTCTTTTTGATCCTTGGACCTGTTCATATTCATCTTCAACTATATCTTTTGTGCTTGGTTCAACACTACTTACATTTGGTACCGAGATTTCTTCATCAACTTTTATGTTGATACAATGAACCAATTTATATAGCCTCTTATTGTAGAATATGTATCCTTTACTATTTGTAGCATAACCTAAGAAGATACCTTCATCATCCCTATCATCATATTTGCCAATATTTTCATCATTATTATTGATATAACATTTACTCCCAAAGAATTTAAAATGCTTGATTGAAGCAGGTCTTCCAAACCATAGTTCATAAGGAGTCTTGTCACTGTGTGGCCTGAGATGAGCTTTGTTAAGGATATGAACAATTGTATGAATTGCTTCCACCCAATATGTCTGAGCAATATTCCTTTCATTCATCATTGATCTTGCCATCTATTGAACTGATCTATTATGCCTCTCAACTACTCCCTTTTGTTGTGGAGTCCTTGGAATAGTGTATTCTTGCTTGATTCCATATTTATCACAGAACTCTTTGAAGTTCCATGAACTAAACTCTCCTCCTCTATCAGACCTTACCGCCTTCAATATTTTTCCTGTTTGATTCTCAGTCAGAGCCTTAAACACTTTGAATTTTTCAAATTCTTTAGATTTTTCCTTCAAAAAGGCAACCCATGTTAGTCTAGAATAATCATCAATAATCAACATAAAATAGTTTTCTTTTCCTATACCTTCTTTTCTTGATGGTCCACATAAATCCATATGTACTAACTGGAGAGGTTTTTCTGTTGAAGGAAATTTTTTAGATTTGAACTATGTCCGAGTAAGCTTTCCTATCTGGCAAGGTTTACAAACAGATTCATATGGCTTTGATATCTTTGGAAGATATTTTACCGCCCCATTGTTTCTGAGCTTGATTATATGATCAAAATTTAGGTGTCCAAGTATCATATTCCATAGCCAACTTTCATCATACTTGATTAAGTGGCATTCTTCTTTTTCTTCTTTTAACACATAGACATTATTTTTTGTTCTTATCCCTTTTGCAGCCAACTGTCTTGAATTCACAGACTTTATTTTACAATCTTTAGAAGTAAGAACAACTTCACATCCTCTGTCACAAACTTGACTGACACTTAGTAGATTATGTTTTAGACCATCTACAAACAACACATCTTGAGATTTTCCTTTGCCATTACTTAGAATTACTATTCATTTACCTTTTATTTTCCCTGGTGCATCATTTCCAAAAGTTACATTCCCTGATTTTCTTTCACTTAGAGTTAGAAACTTAATTTTGTCTCCAGTCATATGTTTGGAACATCCACTGTCAATATAGTAGGGATTCTTTTGTCTTTAAGCTGATAACACTAGTATACACTTGTCATCTTCTTTCTTCTTCCAAACCTTGAAATTTTCAGCAGTGGGATTCAAATCTGGCTTATAATTCCTTAAGTGACAATCTGCAGCTTTATGTCCATAGTTATGGAAGACGTAACATTTTGGTTCACTGAATAACATATCATAACAATTGTTATGCTTATAATGGTTGTTATGTTCCACCTGCGTCCTTCTCCCAACCATCACATGATTTATAGTTTGTGGTTGTTTGTTGCTTGGATGTCTCAATATTTGTTGTGGCAGATAATTATTCCTTGAGTAACTTGATTTCTCATATCTAAATCTTAAAGAACAAGTTATAGCTTTGTGACCAAAGTTAGAATAGAAAAAACAATATCCATAGAAAAATCCTTTGTACCTGGAAAAGGACTTTATTCTTTGATCGGGTCGATTTCTTCCATGCTAATAGTTTCTCTGATCTACAAACTCGATTTTGGTACTTTTTCTTTCATTCCTTTTTGGTGGCTGATTTTATTTCTTTGTTTCTGCAGAGTGGTTGGTGTCAATGATTGTAGATTTGTCAAACTTGATGGGTATTGTATTACTTGGATGATCACTACTTGATCCTTATTCATAGCCCAAGCCAGCTTTCAACTTTGGATTCTTTTGCTAATTTAGAATGGAGGTTTATCCTTCTGATTCTTTAATACTTGACAGATTTTGGTGATATAATGCCTTAAACTTCTCCATCTCTTTTTTGTTTTTACTATGTCTTCTTCTAAGGCTTCACATATTGTTTTCTTCTCTGATAACTATTGTTTCAGAATGTCCTCTATTTTCTTTACCTCTTCTAATTCCACTTTTAGTAAGTCAAAGTCTTAATCAGGTTTTTTACCATTCATTTTAAACTACATCACCAAATGTTTTTGTTTTCTCTTGTTACTTCTAAGTTTGTCAATTTCTTCTAAAGCACTTATTAATTCACCTTCCATAGCCACCATGACTTATTCATCATCCATATCACCTCCTATGTGTTTATCATAAATATCTGCCATATCCATAAGCATAAAATCATTCACTTTGTCTTCACGGGATGAATCATTATCTATGTCTTCTGAGGAGTCATCATTGTTTGCACACAAACTTTTCTTTTTACTACATTTCTTAAATTTGTATTTCTTTTCATCATCAGAGTTTTGGTCCTTTTGGTCCTTTTTCTTGTGAGGACACTTAGATGCAAAATGATCTATTTTACCATAGTTAAAGCATTTGAAGGGCAGCTTGCCTTGGTATTTTCTTGATCCTTTCTTTAACCTTCTCACAAATTTTGCCTTGATGTCATCTAGTTATGAATCAGTATTCTTGTCTTCTTTAAAAGATGCTTCTCTAGTAATGGATTTATCTTTGTTAATTCTCATTTCATATGCAGTTAGAGTTCCTAGGAGTTGATCAATGGACAAATTTTTAAGATCAATTAGTTCTTCTATTGCAGAGACTTTTGGATTAAATTTATCAAGCAGAGATCTTAAAATCTTATGAACTAAAAATGATTCTTCAATCTTCTCACCAAGACCCTTCATGGCATTAACAAGTTCTTCAACTCTTAAAAAATACTTGCTAACTATTTCATCTTCATTCATCTTTAGTTGTTCAAATTTCAATATATATGTTTGAAGTTTGGCATCCTTTACTTTCTCATTTCCTTCATAACTGCTAATAAGTTTATCCCACATTGCTCTGGTAGTTTCAAGATGCATCACCTTTACAAACTCAGCTTCAGCAAGTCCATTCAAGATAGCATTAATTCCATTAGCATTAAAGATAAATTATAACTTATCATCCTTGGAAGCTAGCACAACAGGGTTTATATATCCAGTCTCTACTACATCCCAAACATCAGCACCTAAGGCCATTAAGTATGTTCTCATTCTAACCTTATAGAAGGAAAAGTTTGTTCAATCAAATAGAGGAGGCTTATTGGCTGAATTCCCTTCATGACTTGTCATGTTTAAGCTTATAGATCTACCTTTAAATAAAAGGAACCCGCTCTGATACCAATTGTTGAAATTACTAAGACAACTGAGAGGGGGGGGGGTGAATTAGTTGTTACTGTGCTTAAACAATTTATGACTATTCAAACAATTTTTAATCTCTTCCAAGTGACCATAAATATTATACAAGATATGAAAAACATAAATAATGAACATCAGTCACACATAAGATATACACAAAGACATATTTTCACAAGGAAACCCATAAATGGAGAAAACCTCTTCTTCCTAGAATGATAGGCAGTCTTTCTCTGTACATCATCTATCTTTGAGCACCAACTCAATGTGAGGCTACTACCTCTGTTTTACAAGCTCCAACTTGTTGAGAGAACCAACTCTTTTGTTTCTCTAGCACCCACTAGAAGGAACCATCAACTCCCTAAATGTTTGAGCACCAACTGGACTTATACAAACACCAACTTGCATACAGAAAACTCTGTGTTTTCCCGAGCACCACCATGCCACCCTGTTTTCTATCGACAACTAGATGGAAGATACAACTTCCAATATTCAAACACCAACTTGAATATCAGAGGACTACAATCCTCCCTAGCACCACCCTACCTCCTTGATTATAAATAAATGATTGAATAACCAACAATACAGATATATCAATTCTTACCACTTCTTCTTTGTTCTGCAATTCTTCTCTGCTTCACCATTCTTCTTCTCTGTTCATACTTGGCTTGACTTGTTGTCTCTTTCTATCTATTCTTTTTTTGTTCCTCTCAATCTCTTTGGTATGTATTCATTTTTCTCTTTTCACCTTTTATGTTCTGTTCAACTTCTGTTTCTCATCTCTTAGTTTGATCTCACACTGTGCATACTGTGATTTTTCTTTCTCTCAGTTCAACTCATTTTTCTAGTGAAAATAGACAACCTCACACAATCACTACATATCTCTTTTATGCTCTCCCACTTATTCAGTTACACCTCAAATCTCCAAGGAAAATGCCTCAGCAACTGAATCGCCAAACGTCCAAGAACTATGATTCAGTTCTGCTAACTGAATCATAACTGAACAATTAATCGTGAGGTGAAACAATATCCCTTCGATCAAATTCCCAATTAAACAACACCATTGGATTACACCCACAGGGACTCATGTTTATCCTATATGCCCATTGGTTGTGACCGAACGCTAAACAGAAAGTGATTTCGCGATTTCGTGTTTCGGAAATCTTGTGATGAGACATCTCGACTCTCCCATGTCACGATCTATGAAATAGAGCTTAGTTGGGCATGCTAGCTCGTCCCTTCATCTTTCGATGATGTGACCTTGGCTATGACCATGGGCCAAGAACGAGGGTGTTTCGCAATTTCACATATCGCGACCTCCTGCTGTGAGTCAGCGAAATGATGACCCTTCGCCACGTTCCCTCCTTGACAACGGACGGTCCCGATGATTTCAGAATGATCAATGACTATGATCCTTTTGGAACAATCAATGATTGTGATCTTTTAGGAACGATCACACACCTCGTGAATTCCTGCAACTCTACTTTTGACTTTCCTGATTTGCGAGTCAGCAAAATTCCAATCGCTCGCCATGTGTCCTCTGGCTCCAACGGCTAGGATCATTACACAACCTCTCATATTGTGAGTTCGAGGGGTTAGAGCACCTCCTTCCTTTGTTCAGTCAATGAAATGTCCATGTGTCCTTTGGATCCTACAACTCAAATATCATCACGATTTCACATTTCGCGGAGTTGGAGGATGGCTCTCGACTTTATCCTCTTCGCAGTTATACTGGATCCAATGGATGTTGGTCATTGGCACTCATATCCAACGTCTAAGATTTTTTCTCCTCTTACGCATGCTCCTCCTATCTGAATTCAGATCAAACGGACATCGGGAATTCGAGATGGGTGATCCAATGATCATTGTTCCTCCTCCTCCAGAGCTTACACTTATGTTCTTTCCATGCCATTATTGTTTCACTATTGATCTTGCTATCATTGGAAAACAAGTATAATTTTGTCGTGTTGATCTTGCCATCAATGAAAAACAAGCATACTTTGCCTTATGTCTGTAAATATGCCAACAATAGTGGCATAGTTCACTATAAACCTACGAAGAAAGTTAGCTTTCCCCTGTAAACCCTGAAGTTTTCTAATCGTGCACAGGGGAGGAAACCAAAGTATTGCCTCAACCTTTAGAGGATATACCATTATCTCGGTCTCAAAAACTAGAAAACCTAAAAGACGACCAGACTTAACGCAAAAGATACACTTGTGAGGGTTCAACTGGATTATATAGTAAAGACATCTTTCAAAAACAAGTCGAAGGTCAGTAACATGATCCTCTCTCTTGCGAGTGTGAGAAGCAAGATCTTGAAGGTAAGCTTCGACTGTGTGCTTAATATCGTGAAAAGAAAAAGTTATGGCACGTTTAATGGTTGCTCCGGCGTTTTTAAGGCCGAAAGGAATTTTTCGGTATGCAAAAGTGCCCCAAGGAAAAATAAATGTCGTCTTGTGTTGATCCTCGGGTTTGATTTGAATTTTATTATATCCTGAAAATCTGTCCATAAAAGAAAATACTTCTCTTCCATCACACTCATAGAGAATCTGATCGATGAAAAGTGTGGGAAAGTTATATTTAGGAAACGCCTTGTTCAGGTCACGGAAATCCATACATACATGGATGGTTCCTTTCTTCTTATCTACAAGAATGGGGTTGGATACCCATTCAATCAAGGGAACTGGGTTGATGAAGCCAACATTAAGTAGCTTCTCCACCTCTGCCTTAATAGCAGCAACCTTTCAAGGGTTAACAACTCTAATACGTTGTCGAATAGTTTTAGCATCCAGATAAGTTTTAATCTCATGTTCGACAATACGAGGGTCGATATCTGGCATCTCTTCATAGGACCAAGCAAATACATATCGGAATTCATTGAAGAGTTCGATGTAGATTAAGATTTCTTTTGGCAAACAATCTGCACCAATATTTGCGTTTTCAACCTTGCTAGGGGTACGAGAGATGTCGATCATGATGGTAGAAGAAATACTTGCCATGTTTCCTTCAGCATAAATGTCATGTGTATCAAGTGGAACTACGACATGACCGACTATCTTACTCAAAGTAGATTGAAAGTTGTCTTGTTCGATTCTTTCAAGCTCTGGGAGAAAATAAGAGCGGTGATGCATATCATCCCAAGGTTTGTCGAAACCATTCATGGCTTCGATGATGGCTTCATCCAAAGGAAAAGTACCATCTAGGCAATAATGTGAACAAGACAATGAAGTGGCCCACACGGGCCTAGGCACGAGATCCTCCTCGTCCATCAGCGAGGGAACAAGATTGGGACCGATGAAAGAGTCAAGAACAAATTCATACGAAATTTATGTTGCCAATAGTGGCATGGCCATTCCATCATGCAACTGACCTTTACAAGATGAAGTCAGGGAAGGTAGGTTCCACGGATCACTAAAATAAGAAGTGTGGAAAGGAATGGACTTCCCTGTCGAAACTGGCCTACTAGACATGGCATAAACATGATGGTTTGGTGTCAAGAAGTCAAAAGTACCTATAAGGGAAGAATACATTCCAACACCGATATTCTCAGTTGTCGGCTGAGAATTTTCGATCATAGGGATCGACGATCCAAGAGATGCACTAGGACTAGAGCACGCAAAGGATAATTGATCCATCGTCATAATCTTCCCTTCATGAGGAAAAAAAAGAGTACGAAATATGGATGACACGACGAAGATCATAGCATATGTATAATTGTGGCCTAGGAATAGGTTATAATCAAGAGGCACATCAACTACCTCTACTTCCACCTCTACCATCTTCCCACCTAACTAGATTGGAAAGGCAGGGAGAATACCATGAGGGTAGAAGGAATGACCGTCAAAATAAGTCAACATGTTCAATGACTTGGAAATATTCGAAGAACCGAGATATTTCCAACAGACTAGGGACATCACACATGTAGCAGTGCCTTCATCAACAACCACATGCTTGATGGTATACTTTGAGTAATCCACATGGATTTGGAAAGCCACATGGCAAGGCAAGAGAGGCTTAACATGTGTGACGTCAAACTTGATAACCTTTGAGCCACTGGGTTCTAGAGCTCCTAAAGAAGAGAGTAAGACATTCCTCTGTGAAGGACATGTTTGGAGTAGCTCCAAAGCCAACATCGCACAAGGGGTTTGTCCCAGGTCCTCAACAATAGAGTAGTTATGGGTGGCTCTAGCATTTGGATTATGGGTAGAGCATTTGAGTACTCCTTTCAAAATATGAGGCGGTGGCTCTGGTTTCTCAATATGTAAAGTCATCTCTAGAGGAGGAGGAGGAGATTCTAGACCAAGAATAGTTTGTTTAGAACTATAGTCTCGATATTGAGTGGCTACATCTATTTTTACATCGACCATATTGATACATAAACGGTCGCCATCTTGCGAATTCTGGTTTTGACCTCCACCAGCCGCATTTATGGAATTTGAGGAGCTCGAGGCTAAGTGTTGATTATGTGGGAATGAATTTGTCAGCACGACGGGCGATTGAGCTAATAGACTCGCAACTTCTGCAAGTTTGGGGCATAAATGGGTAAGGTGATTATCTATGCAAAGCTTACAGGGAAACTTCACCTTACGTCTTTCTCATTTTCCCTCTCCATAATTACTACCTATGTTCTCATTATTATTTTTTTCCTTGGGTTTATTACCATTCTTCCCACCCTTACGATTATTATGTCCTTTCTTCTTATTCCCTCCTGGTTGTTGGTTACCATTCGGGTTGGTCGACGATTGCACTGAGTGTACATCTGTCGACTGAGTGGAGTTGGAAGACACAGATGAAGCTAGCCCTCCTGCAGACTGGCTTAAAGACAACTCTTTCAAATGGTTTTTCATCGAGTATGTAGACTTTACATTGGCGGAACCTAAAATTCCATCATCACGAGGTCCGAGATTTTGCCTAGGGTCCTAAGTAGACCGTGGTGCGTCAGGAAGGAGGTGGTATAACATCCTAGACTGAGCATATATCAATTCCAACTGATGGGCCCTAAAGATCGCTTCTTCCTCAGTGGTAACCCCGGAAGTATCAACATCCTTCGAGATAGGAGCGTGCAAATATTTAAGAAACCATTCTAAAAGAAAGATAGGGGGTATAGGGGTCTTCATAAACCTCTTCCGTCTATGCCACTCCTGGATATGGTCGGATATATGAGTGGCGGTATCCTGGCGTAAAGTAGAAAATAATTCTAAGCCAACATCATAATCAATGGGAAACTGGAAGTGGTTAAGAAAGACCATCACCAACTGACTAAAAGTCCCATATGCCCCCCTAGGTAGCTCAATATACCATTTCGCAACAACTCCAATAAGGGTGTGTTGAAATAATTTCAAACAAATACAATCGTCATTAAGGGAGTTTGATGAGCACCAAAGGTGAAAGGTAGTGACATGATCACCATGATCCTCTCCATTATTACCCTCAAACTTTGGGATGTCCGAAGGAATTTTTGTGGAGACAGGGGGCCATGTGGGATCATGAATCACAAGGTCATTCATTAACTTCGACAAATCTGGCAGATTAAGCGTGGCCAGAAAAGGGAGACCGGGTTGCAACATCTAGCCCCAACCTCGTGGGAAAGATTGTCCTTGTGGATTTGCAGGCCATCCAAGGTTTTGGTGAACCCCATGGCCCTAGTTGGCATTATAAGGCCCTCCTTCGGGATGATTCATATAAGGTTGGTTGGGCATCATTCCAGCTGGAATGTTCTATTGGGGATTATAGAAATTTTCCCCAGCTAGATTAGATGCAGGTTGGGGGTTTCCCAAAGTGTGAAACTGACCTCCTCCGGGTTGGAATCTGGAGGATAGAGGCAGATTCTCCATGCCAAATGTATTGGTTAGAATCTGCACCGAGGAGGTAGGATTGTAGGATGAAACTTGAGTTGAAGCTTGTCTGCCAGGTTGACTATTCCACCCAGATGTAGGAGGATTGGAACTGGGGTTAAAATCAGGGATACCTCCCATATTAGGAGTCATTTGAGGGATTTGAGATCCACCAAATGAAAAAGTAGTGTAAGGAGGTGTACAACCCCCAAGCCTAATGCTAGCATTAGGGCCAACAACTAGGATGGAGTTTGAAAATTGTGAAGTGAATTTAGGCATACCATAAGAAAAGGGACTAGAAGCCATAGGGATGGATGGAACATTGTATCCCGGTGAGTGGCCAAGAGATCCAAAGGGGATCGAGGTGGTACCGTGAACATTCATTATAGGCCGAGGTATAGTAAGGATAGGTACCTTCGATGCTACAACCATGGAGGTCGCAAGAGTCAAAGGGGTGACATTAACTATAGTGGGTATGGGAATTGAAGGGCTCCCAGAATTATGAATACTAGGTTCAATACACATTATTGTAGAATCACAAGTCTGAATGGTGGATGTGTGTGTACCACATATAATAACTCTACACATTTTAGAAGGAAAAGACTTGAAATCCTGTGGTAACTGTAACAAGCGATAGGATCGACAGTGAGGCTGGTCTGAATCCACGATGACCTAAGACTCTAAAAGATAAAATTATATCCTAAGGCAAGCTAGTAATCAAAGAGAAAACCAAAAGTCAAACGACCAATATACATGCAAATGGGGTAAATTGGTTGAGTGGCCTCCTTCCCTAAAGAATTTATGTCTCACCCAAGAGGAGCCTGAGACTCCCTACTAAATATCGAAGGTAACATAATTAGTTATAAAGGCCCTCGTGGGCTTAACAACCAGTCGGCCAGATCCCCGCAGAGGGGTAATCCTCCATAAAGGTTGTGTGTTTTTCGACCCTTATCTAACCCTGGGTCCTGTAGAATAACCCCTGCAAGTAACCTATGAGACACCTAAGTCAAGAAACTAATAAACCATTGTATAATTGATGCACAGGCGAGCAGTCATAAGTCAGGTCCACCGTATGGCCAGGGTAGAAAAGCCCGAAACCTTGAAAGAACTTCCTCTCATGGAGTTAAGGGCACTAACAAGATCCCTAGATATGAATAGATCCCCAGAAATATCTTTGACACTAGGAAGGTATCGGGGGGATATCCCTTCAACCAACTTCACACAACCTCATGATTAACTCTAGTGTGAGCGGAGCCTCCTGATCTTACCAATTATGCAATGGATTTATCCACTCCCTGACTCAAACACATATGTTGATTTAATTTCCTTGGAGAAGTTTACTCACAAAATCCTATTACAAGGCACTAAATCCTAGGCTAGTTTGTGCACCCTAAAAAATAATTACTAATAAATTTTAAATTATAGCGTTGATTTTATGGTCATGATTACTCAAAAAGGTATGGTGATGAAACTCATGGTGTTATGACTTTGCAAGAAAAGTAAATATGAAAATAATGCAAAGTCCTAACTTTAACCTTCAATGAATGATATGCTTCTAAAAACAATGCAATTTTCAAATTCAACTCTGCAATTCAGAAGTAATAATGCAATCTTTCACTATATGCACTAAGATAATGGTAAAGACTCAAAAGAAAAAAATGCCAAGCAATGCAAAATGCCTATTTTTTTTGTATTTTCAATATATCGAAACTAAAAATGCACGAACTAAAAATAATAACTTGATATATAACCCTACTATGTATAAAAAATAGATAACTGAAGCAGGATATCAAGCACCAAAACACCCATCTCAATGTACAAGGAAAATAAAAATGAAAAGATGAAGAGAAAGACTTCACCCAGAAATTCAACCAAAAGAGGGTTTCCTGTCATCCCACAAGCACTCAACATGCACTACAAAGACCCAAGGAGGCTCAACAAGAATCAAATATCACCCAACAAACACCAGACCAATAAAACAGGCAAGGAAAAGAGGTTTACACGATTGTTCAAGCAAACAGAGCACATATACGCAGCTTGTAGTGAGACAACCTGTGTGTATATGCGACTGTCAAGGTAAAAGGCACGTATATGCCTTGAAACAAGGCCAGTCAAGGGAGTAAGGATGAAAAGTTAGTCCTAGAGAGAACAGGAGCTGTCAAGCAATGATACAATAAGAACCAAAATAGAAACGAGAGAAATCTAAGGAGAAAAGTACTTCAAACCCTAAGAAAGAAGATCATTCCCCAGTATGGTCGCAAATTATGTTACGAGGAAAATCTCTCTATGGCTAGGGTGAACCACAATAGACGGAAATGATTGCAGAAAACAACTCTATCCTAGCAACATGATATATAAAGTAATTTGCAAGCAAGATAATAAAGAGGCCTACCTCGTCTAGATGTTCGATGATGTCCACCGTTGAGCACTTTGACCCAAAACTATATACCTACAACAAGTTCTCAAAAAACAAGCAAAAACAAGTATATGGTAGAAATATAAAAGGTTAGCACATTGGATAGCATAATCCATCAATATACATATCAAATATGCCCATGGATAATAACTCATATATTTGCAAGATATCAATTGAATGGGAAATGAGTATTTCTATTGATAAATGATCGACAGAAGTGAAAATATTACAAACTTCCATGTCGACACGGTTCAGAACCGAGAAACCAAATTCCTTCTAGTTGGGCCTCCACCACTTCAATCCTCCACCAAAGGCAAGCTCATATAAGGGAGACAATGAGGTTCTCCATCAATAAGGGAAGAGCTTGGGGGTTGAACACTGTGTTCAGAATTAAAGGAAAAAGGGATGCAAACTCAATATAAAGTAAATAATTTCTCCAGAGTAAATTTGCTCTCAAAGTTGAATTATTTCTCATTTTTTCCATAGCTCGGAATCAGATTCTTTATAGCCTTCAAAATGCTAATGAAGGACCGAGTTGGAACATTTCCAGTATATGGAAGGCCAAGGATAAGAGATCTCCTGTCATGACATGGAAACCCGACATTTAATTTTGATTTTTTGGCACAAATCTCAATGTACACGGGTTGTAGTGGAGCAGCCTACGTATACGTTTTTTGTATAGGGTGTAAGATGCGTACAAGTGGAAAATTTTATATTTTTGTCTCTGGACTTTAGTAACAGGGAAGACAAGTCTGCATAAGGAAATGGAATAAGGCCCTCTCTGCAAGATTGCATAGGGTGAGGAAAATCTTTCTCTAACAACCCTGTGACTTAGCCGCGGAGGGCCAACCCTGTGGCCAAGTCGTTGGCATGCCCACGGCTTGGCCACATGGTTGCCCCCCCACGACCAAGTCACAATCTACGGGCTGTGACTTGGTCGCGGGGGGCCAACCCTATGGCCAAGCCGTTGGCGTGCCCACAGCTTGGCCACAGAGCTGACCCCCCGTGACGAAGTCACAGTCTACGGGTTGTGACTTGGTCGTGGGGGGGCAGCCCTGTGGCCAAGCCGTTGAGTTTCCCATGGATTGGTCACAGGGATGGACCCCCGTGGCCATGTCACAGCCCAATTTAAATTATAAATTAAAAAATTTAATTTAAATTTAATTTACATCTAAATTACTTGTAAATTTAATTTAAATTTAATTTAAATTTAACATACCTGCAGATCTGACCGTTCGTGAACACGACTGCGCTAAACAAATCCACGCCAAACATCTCAAAAGACCGCAACAAACTCACTATCACTCACTCACTCAAGAACCAACTCACACTCGCCAAGATCTCAAAAGACTGCAACAGTTACAATGTGCATTAAATATATAAACATGTTTTTGGCCGAAAGATAGTTCGGTCGAAAAATATTTCGGGCGAAAGAATATTTCTGATGAAATATTCTTTCGACCGAAATATGCTTTTGGCTAAAATATCTTTTTGACCAGAATATCTTTCGGCTGAAAAGAGGTTACCGGATGAAAAAAATCCGCTCGGCTAAAATTCTACATGAAAATCGAGAGTGTCGTCACCATACTGTTCGATTTGATGTTCAAAGGTTTGGCCGAAAAAAATTATTAGTTCGGCCGAAAAAACATCTTTTGAAATTTTGGAGATCCGATTGTCACGAAAGTGTTACCCACCTCCATGAATTTACCCTTATGACTTTTGTTCTCTCAAAATTAACCTAAGATAATAATCTCATATAAAAAAAATGCATATATCAAATTGTTTCCAAAGGTCGCTTAATGAGTGAAACATGAGGATAATAACATTTGCAAATAAGAGAATAACAACAAAGACTCAAGTTCAAATTAAGAAACCATATGTATAGCACCCAATGAATCTAATATAATTTCATATAACTTATCATCAAACGAAAGTGCATAGCCTTATTAGTCCCTGCCCTTCAGGCCAGGGAGTATTAGTAATCGGTCAGCGTTGTTATATTAGTTCCTACACAAAAACCAATTCAAATACATCATTTTAACCAAAGTTTTAATGGATTCATGCAATTTTCTAAGTGATATTTCCGTTTTTATCCTAACTTTCCAGTTGGAGGTCTTATTTGTCTTCAAATTGAGGCAGACTTAAGATAAATTACAAGCAATACTTAGATAAGTTACACATAGATGAGAGAGTGGATAAATGCTAGACTTTATGTCTAGCACTAGTTCATAGCGTTATAAATGTTTAGGCTTTTTCCCCATAGTGTTTCCCCAAAGGACAAGTGCGGTGTTATGTGTCTTTCATTTCTAGCCCTTGGCTGGTTCCCTCGTATTTTTCTCCGAGAGGTCTTCTCACATAAAAACATTATCATTGCTTTGGTTTCTTTGGTTTCTGGTTTACTTACTAGTAGCATCCATGGTTGGTTTGCTTCTTCTATGGCTAGTTCGTTTCTTCTACTCATTGCTAGTTCCCTGCTCAATTCTGGTGTACGGTTGGACTTCCACTTCCGGTTTACCTTTTCGAGTGAGTGCTCATTATTCAAGAGCATATAAATAACCTGTGGCATTCGACCATTTCATCCCTGCAACATACAAATAAATAGGGATGCATATCATTACTAAGTTGAAGCAATTTGTATGTTATTTAATGTATAATTGAAGCAATTACAGAGCTATTTTGTTAAAAGACATTAACCCTATCTGTTTGTGCTTTCAATTTTATGAATAATATGTAATAATACAAATAATATGTAAGCATACCTATATTTGTGATGAGCTTAGACTCGATATTTGTGACGAACTTAGACTCGGGATGATTGCAGCCTATGTTCCTCTATATTCTTTAGATCCTTCAAGTCGTAAGGCTCCTACGCCTGCCTCTACCGACTGCGAAAATTATTCCACAGTCGATGCCTCACCTTCATTCTGTTGCGGTCGACTTTCCCTTGAAGCAGGTGGGACTTTTGGCTGGTCGACCGGAGTCAACGGTTTCATATTTATTTTGATTCTCAGAGGGCTTGCAATCTCTCGGATTTAACTTTTTCATTTCCATCTTTTTGCATAGTAGCACGAGCCAAACCTCTTCCTAGCAGCTCACTCAAACGATCGATTAGGTGTAAGTGTGAATGGAGGAATGAATCTCCCCGACATTGTCGTGCTTGCATCCTCCTTGGCCTTCTGCGTGAATTCCTAGTCGAACCTCCATGTGACCTTGGGGTTTGACCTGGAAACATTTCAACTTAGTAGTAACAGGTAGCTTGTATCACAACAATATAGAATTAAATCAATGGATGTTTCATTACTGAGTTGAAGCAATTACAGAGCTATTTTGGTAAAATACATTAACCCTATCTATTTGTGCTTTCAATTTTATGAATAATATGTAATAATACAAATAATATGTAATAATATTAGCATACCTGTATTTGTGATGAGCTTAGACTCGGGATGATTGGAGCCTCTATTCCTCTATGTTCTTCAGATCCTTCAAGTCGTAAGGCTCCTAAGCCTACCTCTACCGATTGCAAAAATTCTTGCATCGACGATGCATTAATTCTGTTGTCCTCCTTATTACATGTAACTTCTCCCTCCCTGTTGTCCTTATTACATGTAGCTTCTCGCTCCTTGTCTCGTGAGTCTTAAGGGTTGGTTTCCAAAGTTCTAGTCTTGTCGCACGCCCGAATTATAGTGTTACCTTCCACAATGCCTCTTGGCATTATCTTTGTCTTCGCTGATTATAGAATTACGATACCCTTCTTTGTTTATTACACTACCCACGCTATACTGTGCCACCAGTTTGTTACACAGTTAAGGTCAGATCATTACAACAAGCATTATTGAAGCGGAACATAGTCCTGACCTGGTAGGAAACATGGAATACAAGTCTTGAGGATTTAAATACATGCTAAATTGATTCCCAATTCAAAGATCATAGCTAGAAACGCCTGCAAAGAGAAAATTTTCCAGTTACAGAACCGCCGCAGACTCTCCATAAATGAGCTCGGTGAGCAGATATAAGAAAATGAATATTGAAGCCCGAAAACTCGAAGGTGCACAACTACCCAGTCAAGATGCATAGCCAGAAGGCCGTCACTGCCAAGGTCGAAACTTCACACCAATCTTCTAGGTGTATACACAATTGCACTTGTTAAGAACACGCGTCAAGGTTAATTAATACTTTATTTGCTTAGGCAATTCTTTTCATTCTTCAATAGTTTGTATTTTACAGAAATCATAAGATTAACGTTAACTATTTATATTTTTTATTACATTATGATACGTTTCCAACCAAGTCACGATAAGGAAACTCCTTAACATTTATATATTTGTCTTTGTAGCGCGTGCGGGTGGAATTTGTAGTAAAGCATTTCCATGATTCTATTATGTATAAAAAATTCCATATGTCTAATGGGGCATATCTCTTCTTATAATGCCTCCTTTATTAGTCTTGCTTATTCTGGCGAGCATGATCCTCTGGGGTTGTTGAGTAGCTGCTCCGCCATGATAATCTACCATGCTGCAAATCCGACTATCAAAGATGCGAGTAGGATATGCATCGGTGATCTCTTACGTAAGCTATGGCCATAGCCTCTTTGATCATGAAGTCTCTTGCTCTCCCACTCCTCCTAGTCACATCTGTTAATCCCATTTTCAAGTCTTAGTAGTTTATCCTGGTAGCCTCTTTTTGTGTCTACTGCTGCTTTCAGGTTTTTTCTTGGAAAGCGATTTTTCACACCTTTTGATAGAACATCTTGAACATCTTGGACTATGTGGAAGTTGAAGTTATTTCCTCTTTCTTTTCCTGCATGGGCATTGCTATCGGGATCAGTAGCTCAGGTTTTTGGGAGGTGAACTTATGAAAAAGTGGTCACATTGCATGACTTGTGACATTTTCCCTTGTTAAGCTTGCGTAAATGAGATCTTGTTAGAAGCAACAGCATAGGAGTTTTATTTCTTTATATACAAAATGATTCTTTGTCTCTGCAGCGTTCCGTACTAGGACTGAGATAATTCTTTGTCTCTGCAGCGTTCCGTACTGGGACTGAGATAGGGCCCAGACTCCTACGGGAGGCAGCAGTGGAAAATTTTCAGCGATCGATGGTGGAAAGCATGATTTTATTTCCAATGGCGTCTAAATCCTTGGAATAAGATCTGCTTCATAGGATGGAATTATCTCTTACTTAAGAATCAGAGCTGGCTACATGTCTTCCTTGCGTTAAGTACTCATCTTAAGGCTTTCTTTCTTATATGGAATATCAGATAATCACTCTATTGCTTAAGACAATCTTTCTATTCTTTATTACTTTCTTAACATAAAATTGTCAAAGCTCACGTAGTTCGCTTGGGTAGTTCATAAATAAAGAAATAATCCAGACTCTTCCTTAGACGCTTTCTTCTTGCTTGCTTCGGGCAATCTTTCTTATATTGCTTACTTAATAATCCGTACTTGCGTCCTTCTTTCTTTTATCCGAACAATTTCCCCTCGTCAACTATATTCTAATCAGCAGGATGGAATAGAGGAATTGAACATCAGGTTTTAAGGCGCTCTCCCTTCAGGATGGAATTCAAGAGAAGAACTCGCTTGAAAGAGATTAGTCGTATGAAATCTACTACCTTCTAGTTTTTTACTTAGCTAATACGTTTTAATTTATTATTTAGTTAATAGTCCTCACATTAATGAGCACTTGAGTGGGTCTAATGGTTAAGAACATGTATTATTTTTGGGGAGGTCATAGATTCAAAACCTGCGGGGATAGAGATGTTGAGAAGTTGCTGTTTCCATGATAAAAAAAAAAAAAAAAAATAGTCCCCACATTAATTAAGTTATGGTTGGCTTTCCTCTCCGATTAATCTCATTAAAACGCTTCCTGGAAAATAATCATCCACTTAAAGAGGCTTATGACAACGCTTAAAGTGCTTGCCTTTTCCCTTTCTTTTATTTAAGTGATAGCTTATGACAGATATAAAAGTCTTAGCTTCTTAAAGAGCAGCTTTTTAGCGTATTAATACGAATCTTAATTAACTATAAATAGGGTCTGACTGACTTAACTTTGCCGGATGTCTTGCTAGCCAATGGAGCAGATCTTATGACTTAGAAGTTACATGAGCCCAATGAGCTCGTGGATATTATATGGAACGAGCTATAAAGCTTAGAAGAAGACGCGAAGGAACGAAGCAACTTTTAGTGCACTAATTCCACAAGTCTAATGAAACTAGAAAAAAAAATGCAACAATCGGTGTTTCAACAAAGAAATATAAGATAATCTGATTCTTAGTGTAGCCGTATACGATAAGAGCTATACCCTGTCAGGAAATGGTACAACACTTCTCTCTATTATCCTAGTAACTAATAAGGAATTCAACAATGTTAGAGTTGGTAATCCTTTCATTTCATTACTCAAACTTATAGTCCATATCATGCTTAGTGATAGAATACCCGAATTAGCAAGCATCATAATCATGATACAACTAGACCCTTGTTTACTTAAGAAAAGCAAGAATAATATGGTTAGCATTCTATTAACATGTTTTACAGCCCAGGCTCTTAAATATACTCTAGTTCACCTGTCATTAAGAAACATTTTATGGGTACTAAATCTGCATAGTATATATTAACAACGCTGGTATACGGATTTCTAACATAGTAATTAATGGACACTCGACACTTCCTACCTTTTGGACAGGGAATTGTTGCTCAACAACCCCTCTTGTTTAAATTCAAAACAAAATAATGCCATTAATGTCAATGACCTCATCTCATATTCCACATTATCTCATATTCCACATTATCGTTATTTTTTAATCATATACTATTGAGAGATCTAGTTGGAGAGCATGTTGAGATCAATATTATACACACTAATTAACAAATACCAACGTAAATACCAACGAATGAGGCAAATTTCACATGGAAGCCATTCTATTAATAAAATAGTTTAACATACACAAGTAACCCACCTCGTACATAAACAAATGGACTTCCAAAAGCTATTCATTTCAAACGCATGACCTCAGTGTTAGTGATCAAATTTGAATTGTTGGTCCTAATTTCAGTGAGAAAGGTATATATTTATACAACCCTTCCACCCTGAAAAGTTAAAAAAAAAAATTACATTTCATTTTGACAAAAATAAATTAAGTTTACACTTTAAAAAAAAGAGTTAAATAACACAGTACATTTCCAATCAAATTTATCTTTATATTTAAAAGAAATCAGTAAAAACTAAATAGTTGTCTACCTCCAAAATATTACTTGATTTTCAAAGAAGCGATTGATTTTCATACAAAAAATTATTGCGATTGAGTTTAATTTTGATTTCAAATATATTTTATGAAGCTATTTTTTTTACTATTCATTGTATTTAGTAGAAGTTAAGCCTCAATTTTCAAAGGAGATTCATTCTTCATGCAAGTTTCATAAGCCAAAAACATACATCAAATGAGGAAAAATCAATATTGTGCAACTTGATTCAAATACCATGGCCCATACATTTTAAGCATGGATATAAATTCCATAATGAAGCAATTGAATATTATAGGCCACTCAAGAGTGGTAGACATCCTGAGCCAAAGCTAGAGTGAAAAACAATATATTGAAATAATCATTTAATAAATATAGAATATGGTAAAAAAATAAGATATTTTTAAAATCAATTTACAATTAATTTATTAAAAGTAAATATGTTATAAAATATTATTTAAATTCAGGTGAGAAAGTAACCATTTTTACTCACTACTTAAATTACATCTGATCACCCTATTTAACTAGGAAAAAAATATAATACAATATAAACCATATAACACAACTACTTAAATTACACTTAATTAACCACATAAAAAAAATAAAAATAAAACATAAACCATCTAAATAATACTAATAAGTTAATTATTTATAACCAAAGTCATTATCATATATTAAAATTTGAAAATATTAAAAACATGAAATTTATGACAAATTAAAACATGTATGACAAATTAAAACATGAATTTTATGTCAAATTTCCATTTTTTCCATCAATAAAAAAGATTTGTGTTGTATACCTCTCTCATTTAGGTGATGAATAATTCCTTGAACATTTCTTAGCTTAACTTAATCTATTCACCTACTTAACAATTACGTCTTTGAAATGCAAGCAACAAAGAATCTCGCACTGGTGGAATAGACCTGAGATGGGTAGGGAGTGGATACGAGAAGGTGGGTTGTGGGCTCGAGCAAGGTTGTTTACAATAAGGAAAAAGGGAGAGTTAAAGTTTAAGATACATAGAACCCATATTGAGTTGAAGGCTATGAAGCTTTCATAGGAAATCTAAATATTTCAATATAAACTTGAGTTGAAAGTTGTGAAGCTTTGATACTAAATCTAAATATTTCAATATAAATTCTAATGAAAAACTTGAATACTCTGCAAGTATTTACTACTTGAAGCAAGAAGAAGTACCTCACTTGTTGGGGTGAGAAACAAGAAGTACCTTACTTTTTGGGGAGTAACCTTGCAGGGAGGAAAGTCCTGCTCCTGAGCATCACAAAAAAATTTGAGTTGAAAGCTGTCAAACTTTGATACAAAATCAAATATTTCAATATAAGCTCTAATCAAAAACTTGAATACTCCAAGAGTATTTACTACTCGGAGCAAGAAGAAGTACCTTACTTGTTGGGGTGTAACCTTGCAGGGAGAAACGTCTTGATCCTCAGCATCACAGATCCTAGGTTGGGGTTTGGCTTTCACTCTTGAATTTCATAGACCGGATATGAGTCTACATTACATGTGGTTGTGCTTTGGATCGGTTTCTTGTTCATTCAAGGTCGTGTTGTCAATCAAGGTGTGTAAACCCATAGTTGGGCCGACAAGAGGGATTTCCCTTATAATCCCACAGGGTACGCCAGTGTACAAGTCATGAGGGAGGACTCGACTGAAAGGAGGACCCGAAGAGGATTCAATATATATCTCCTTGTGATCATTTCCTCTTTTTACAGTGAGAATGTTGAACCTCCTACACTGTAAAATGTAAGAAAAATCTGCGGTTTGAATACCGTATGCTATTTGAGAAGGAAAATCGAGTCCCTCTTGCAATTCCTATTGGTCTAAAAGGGATCTAAATCCATGTGAAAGAGGATGACGATGGAGACAACTAGCGAAGGTTTTTTTCGTGTCCAAGCCACTGTGATTTATAAACACATCGAAGCGGTTATTGCAACTTCCAGTGGTGATGGGATCAACAGCATTGGAGGCGAAGGCGGAGGAAGATTCAATCTTAGTTGCAGGAGAAGAACATTGAATTTCCATTTAAATTTCAATTTTAGGGTGCGTTTGGGGAAGGAGGATGCAGGCGTTGGGTATGCCATTTCCAATTGCTATAAAAATATAAATAGATATAAAAATTAGGGGATGGAAGCTATGGATGTTTGAAACGATGGAAGAGATAAGAGAGTATAGTTTCAAAGGAGCGGGTACAATAAATTGTACGAAGGATTATAGTGAGGAAAAGTTAGGAGTGCACATATATAAAAGCCCTCGTCCTAATGCAAGAGGCTGGCCATCCATGCATCAACCGCCTCATCGTTATTTCTTTGCATTTTGGGTCCACATGTGTTTGTTCTATCGCAAGAGGCCAAGTCCGCCAACCATCAATCGATTCAACGTTATGTGAAGTTATGTTCCTACACTGCAAGGAAAATCCCTAGCAGATCTTTCGTGCAGCCAATGTAAATAGCCATAATAATAATGTAGAACAAGTTAATGCTCCTGCCATGACAGGGATTTTAGAAGATTACCCTTCGTATGAAATTTTGGATTTGGCTTTGCATTTCCCCAAAAATTGACAAAAACAAAAATATCTATTTTTTTTGACAGGTGAATAATTAATTATACTTCTAGGATGTGCTACAAGGGTGTTGACGGGCTCAATTTCGAACCGAGTCTGTGCCTTAATAAAAAATATTTGTTTTAATGATAAAAAACAATTATATATTATGACAAAAGCATGATTCATTTTCTATGTATATTTTGTTAGTTAGGTAAATAGAATTGAATTTATACTTGTGGTGGGTGTTTGGAGAGTTTATTATGGGCATAAATCATGTCACTACTTTAAGTGTCCTAACAAATATGTAATGAATAATATATAGTGTTTTATTTTTTTTTATGTATTAATATATAATGTTTTTTTTAGTATTAATGTTTTGTGTTGTTTTGTTGATTTTAAAAAGGTATTTTATGTATGATAATAAAATTTGGAAAAGTGATTTTATACATATGTTTAAGAATAGAGTTTCATCACAAGTTGGATTGGAACTATGACATTGACAAAATGATAAATGGAGGGTGGAAAGTTTATTATTGACTTGAAATTAGTTGTAAATTTGTAGATCTTTGGATTTGGGATAAGAATAAACTCCTCTTTGAGATTCTCATCACTCCTATTATCTTATATGGTTGTGAAGTTTGGGGATTCAACATCTCTAGAGAATCATGGAAAAAGATAAAGGAAATCCAAAATCATTTTATAACTTATAATATTAAAATTCAAGGCAATACATCCTATCATGTCCTCCTCATAAAAGCTAGTTTTTCCCCCAATTGAGAACATAATTATAAGTAGGTACTTAATGTACAAGAACATGATAAACAACACGGAAGACAAAAGTCTCCTTAAGGTTGCTTCGAAATCAGTCAAAACCACCTTAAGTGAAATTGACATTAAGATGTTAAATCTTGACTAAATTATTGAAATATCAAATCTCTTTTACAACTCCTTTCTTATATAAAATTTAAATAAATCCCCTTTAAATTCAATAATAAAAATTACGATATTTACGTATGAAATATAAATACATAATTGTTATAATACTACGAGCTTAAAATAGAGAGAGGCTTAACACATTGATGGGCGAGCAAACGTTTGGGAAGTTCTTGATTTCTTAAAAATTACGATAATAAAAATTACGATATTTACGTATGAAATATAAATACATAATTGTTATAATACTACGAGCTTAAAATAGAGAGAGGCTTAACACATTGATGGGCGAGCAAACGTTTGGGTGAAAGTTCTTGATTTCTTAAATAACCATTTCATTCAAAATTTTCAAAGACCACTTCCTTTTACACCTACCAACATGAAGCTTTCCCTAATCCATCATGGTTAGTTGTATATTCGCATTAACTACATTCTCACTTTCAACATAAGTATGCTCTGATTTTTTTTAAGAGCTTTTGATTTTTTTTAAAGTATGCTCTATGATATTTTGATTTTTTTTCTTTACATTCTCACTTTCAACATAAGTATGCCCTGCAATATTTTGATTTGTTTTCCTTTCAACATAAGTGTGTGTGATATAATCTTTAAATTTTCTTTTTCTTAAATTTAATTAATTAAATTTGAAGGATATTATATTTAATTAAATTTATATATTAGTTCTCATTGAAGTTTAAAGTTTGTTTATGCAATTGCAAAGAGTAGAATATGAAAATATGAAAAAAACAAGTGTACATCCTAAAGAATAACTAAAAAAATGAAAAATAACCTAAAAACCGGAAAAAATAAAAATAATTGGAAAGCATTAGCCCAATAAGATGGAAAATAATGAAGAAACTCAAGATGAAGTAGGTTCCTCGAGAAAGACCTGTTTCTCTAGAGATGCACTTTGAACACACAGAAATGTGCGATGGGCATGAGGTGATGAATGTCATTGAGTTTACGACATCTTGTGGGTCTATTATATGAGCTTGGAAGTGGGCCATGGGGTCTCTTCCTACTCATCTCAGAGGGATGAAAGTAAGAGGTAATCAATCGGTGCATGATCATCTGTGGAACTAGCCTCTGGTAAGTTTTCAACAATGGTCAAAAATATCTCGAGGGAAGAGGGCTAAGCATATTCAGTCCCCATAACCCATGAGTGTTTAGAGAGAACCAAATGGATCTCTAAAGAGACAAAATAGCAATTCTTTAATATCATAGTAAAGAGGGTATATGAATACAATATGATCCTTAGTCTCAAGCTCTAAGGAGGGATCTGGGAAATATGGTGCTTCCGTGGAATATCGTAATTTGTTTGAATGTAAAGATGGTGGGAGAAAACTCTAAACTAGGTGTAATGAAAAAATCTGATTCATAAACTAAATATCCAACATAAATAGGACAAGAATGAAAAATCCATATAGGATAAATATAATGTATTGAATATATAATACTATTGATTATTGCAATATCATGTGATGATATGTATAGTGATACATTGAATAGCCACCTAGTTGAAATATACATCTTTTAAACACATGACCTTTGGTTATTTAATATTGTTTGATCATGAATTATTAGCATTATGTGCACACACACACACACACACACACACACACACACACACACACGCGCGCGCGCGCGCGCGCGCGCGCATTACACTTGGCAAGATGGACCCTTAGCCTACAAGGTCATTGTAGTATGTTGTACCCCAAGAGTTGGATGTGCCCATCACTATGTTAGAGATACAAGTCTTAGTAGTGCTAAAGTTTGGAAGAAAGAAACTCTCTAGGCTCAAACCATTTGGATAGAAGGTAGGGTCTATAAATATTATTGTGAATACCCCTGTTTATCTTTCCCTTGGAGAAATTAGGAGCATCCAATGAAAATTTATGTGAGGGTGGCAAGCCAATATGAAGGTCAATGAGGTGATGTAATGAAGAGGCTCTCGCATACCGACATGAATCAACCTCATGTTCTCCTTTCCCCATAGAGAACTTGAGAGAAATATATGGATTCTAAGATGACCACTTTGTAGTTTCCCATCCATTTGAGTATGTGTGTTATCATCACCACAAGATATATCATTGAAGAAATGCACGGAGTTATGCTAGATTTTGTAAAAATGATAGCATGAGGTATTGATATCTTGGAATGAATATGTTTTAATAACATTGTGACAAACACTTTCTCTACCTTTTTTTGGTCTACCATTCGGAGGTATGGTCCCCAAACCTCACACCATAAAAGAGGGTAGGCTTCACCAATGAGTGAAATAGTCATATCTTTGATTGGATGTACTAAAAATAAAGATGAAAACATTACTTTTCAAGGGTTGTAAGAGTTGCATTTTCCTTGGTCAATGTAGCCTTTATTGTTGGAGTCAAATGAAAGCGTGATCTAAAGAGGAAAACCCCAAAATATACATATGAAAGACTACCTCAACCTTCTCCCCCTATATAAGTAAGAATTACATTGTTTTCCTCCTTTATAGAAATCTTAAAGGACATGACTTTTGTTTTCCCAAAATTAACCTTAAAATGATGGGTGTTGCATAAGGAAATTAAAATATCAAGTTATTCTAAAAGTACCCTCACTTAGTGAGACATAAAAATGGTGTGCGTGTGTGTGTGTGTGTGTAAACTCTTCTTCAAAATGAGAAAGTGCAAAAAATGTGAAAGAAAGTGGACAACTTTGTTTCACTACTTTGAGAGAAAATTTTGAGTGAAAATTTTAGATTCCCTAAAAAAATAATTTAACTCACAAATTCAAAGCCAAATTGTTTATACAACAATCAACATGAATTCTTCCCTAATCCATGATGCTTAGTCATGCTTTGAGATGAAGTGCGATACAATCCTCTTATGCACTATGTTAGGAAGATAGACTTCCATTCTAAACTTAATAGAAGAGAGGAAGACATATTTAAGCTAGAAAATAAATGACAAAGCAAACACACAATACACAAAGATTTTAGCCTAGAAACCCAAATGGGAAAACCAACATTCATTGAGTGTCTTGTTCTCTTGTTGTCTTATTCATTCAGAAAAAAACCTTACATGTATAACCTTGGTCTACACCTAAGACACAATCAACATCATACATTCTTTCTTTACACAAGAAAAACATTACAACCAATTCGGCTTACATATACATCACCAACAACCTTTTATAGAAATATTGATCTCATGATTATTTATTAGCTTCTACAGTAATACATCACACCTTATTTATAGGCTTTACAGTAGGAAAAACCCTAAATAAATTCACCCAAAAACAATTACAGATCCATGCAGATCATTGGTTGCAAATCCTGTGAATTTCAAGATTCTATTATAGTTGACTTCCATTCAAATTACCAGTCGACTATCGGTCAAAATCCATTCGGTATTTGAATTTAAAGAGTTAAATTATGGTTGAACTCTTTGAATTTTTGTCGATCACTTCAACTTCAAATTTTCTCAATCAATCACTTTGACCTTCAACTTTCTCTCCCAAACGATCCACCTTGACTAGACTTTCACTCCAAAGAATATAACAACCCAACAATATCCCACTTGTTGTCTTCTTTGTTGAAATAGGAGAACCTAAATTGTTTTTCATAGACCTAGGGAAGCAATGTCAATTGCCTCTATGTACCAAGAGAACTTCAAACCACTCATAGACTTGGTCAAATATTTTTCTATGTTTTTCAATGTGTCCACTTTCTCCAAAATCACCTTGATGCTTTCCACCATGTCTCTTACGAAATGGTACTGTACATCAATATGTTTAGTATTGGAATGATTAAAAGGGTTCTTTTCCAGGAAAAATTTTCTTTGACTATCGCAATTTATCTTCATATCTCTCTGTTCGAATCTTATCCCTAAACAAATTCGTTGCATCCATACTGCTTCTTTTCTTCCACGAGTGGTTGCCATGTATTCATCTTCTATTGTTGACAAGGTTGTGACCGCCTATCGCTTACTCATCCAATTGATTTCTCCACTGAACATCTTAAACACATATACACTAGTTGAACTTCATCAATCCAGATCTCCGACCCAGTCGGCATCGACAAATCCATGTACATCTATTTTACTTTCAACTCCAGGTTTCCCTTGGTAGCATATAAAATAGTCTTTTGTGCCACACAAATACCTTAATACTCTCTTGACATTTGTCCAATGCTCTTTTCCAGGCGCCAACATGAATATGCTCAACACCCTCATTGCATGGGAAATGTCTAGTTGATTCCATACCATCGCATACATTTGACTATCGACATTACTTGCATAGGAGACATGTTCCATGTCCTCTATTTATTCATGTGTCTTTGGAAATTGTTCAACAATTATCCTTGCTCCCACATGAATTGGAACCTTTACAGGTTTGAAATCCCGCATGTTGAAATGCTTCAAGATTATTTCAATATATTTCCTTTGGTTCAACCGAAGATTTCCAACTGCTTGATCTCTCTTGATCTCCATTCCCAGAATGAAGTTTGTTGCACCAAGATACTTCATGTCGAACTTGGAGGATAACCTCTTATTCACCTCCTTTGTTGCATCCATGCTATTTCTAATCAACAAAATTTCATCGACATGTAATGCTACATATATGAAACGCCCACCTTCTTCCTTGGAATATACGCAATGATCAACTTTGCTTCTCACAAATCCCAAAATAAGGATGTATGTGTTGAAATTTTTGTACCACATCCTTGGTGATTTCTTTAGACCATAAAGGGATCTTTTCAACTTGCACACTAGATATTTCTTTCCTTTTACCTTAAATCCTTCAGTTTGTTTCATGTAGATTTATTCTTCTAGGTCCCCATGTAGGAATTTTGTCTTCACATCCATTTTCTCTATTTCAAGATCAAATGTTTCATACAGAGACATTAGTACTCTAGTGGAAGTTAATTGTACAACAGGGGAAAAACTCTCACCGAGGTCGACTCCTTCGAATTGAGAATATCCTTTCGCTACCAATCGACCTTTGAATTTCTCGACTTGACCTATCATTTTCCTATTTTTCTTGAATACCCTCTTGCTACTGTTACAACAAGATTTGTCTCACCTTATGAAAATTTACTCAGAAGGCCTTGTTCCATTTCCCTATGCAGACTTGAAGTCCTTTTTTACAAATCCCATAGATAAAAACATTATTTTTCCATATATACACACCCTAACAACTATACAACATATGTATTCATAGGTTGCACCACTACAACCCGCGTACATCAGGTTTTGTGATCAAAATTAAAAAATTATGTCGGGTTTCCATGTCACGTCATGAGATCCATGATCCTTGACCTTCCATATACTGGAAATGTTCTGACTCGGCCCTTCAGTTCCACTTGAAGGCTATAAATGGGCCAAATCCAAGATATGGAAAAGGAGAGAATAATTCAACTTTGAGAGCAAAGTTACTCTGGAGAAATTATCACTTCATATTGAGTCTACTTCCCTTTATCCTTTTAAGTCTAAACACATTGTTCAACCCCCAAGCTCTTCCCTAATTGATTGAGAACCTCATTGTATCTCTTATATGATCTTTCCTTTGGTGGAGGATTGAAGTGGTGGAGGCCCAACTAGAAGGGACTTAGTTTCTTGGTTCTGAACTGTGCTGACACAGAGGTTTATAATTCATTCACTTCTTCTTATTACATTTTAATATAAATACTCTTTTCTCGTCCAATTAATGTCTTGCAAATATTTGAATTGTTATTCCATGGGCATATTTGTTATAAATATTGATGGATTATGATATTGAATGTTATAAATTTATATATCATCACCATATGCTTTCGTTTCTTGGTTTTTGAGGACAAGTTGAAGGTGTATTTCTTTGATTCAAGTGCTCAACAGTGGACTTCATCTAACATCTAGATGAGGTAGGCATTTTATCTTGTCTTGTTAGAATATTTTCTTATATAGACTATATGAGATTAGACTTGATTTCCGCAGTCATTTCAGTCTATTGTGGTTTACCCCTAGACATAGAGAGATTTTGTTCATAACGGAATTGACGACCATACTGGGGAGAGAATATTCTTTTTCGGTGTTTGGATAGTCTTTCTCCTTTTATTTCTCTCATTTATATTGAGTTTCTTGTCGTATGACTTCTTGACAACCTCTGTTCATTCTGGGTCCGAGTTTCTTAGCCTCCTCCTTATCCTGGTTGTGTTTTAACACATATATGCGGGTTATTATCTGACAGTCGCGTACATATGCACACTTTCTTTCTGCAAGAGGCGTATATACATGCTTTTCCCTTGAACAATCACATACATCACCCTTTCTTGCTTGGTTGTTGGGTTTGATGATTGCTGGGTAGGTTTTGATGGTTGATGAGTCTTCTTGGGTCTCTATTATGACTGTTGAGTGTTTGTGGAATGATAAGAAACCTTTCTTTGGTTGAATTTTTTGGGCAGCGCCTTTCTCATCATCCTTTTTCATTTGATTGTCCTTACATCTTGGGCTAGCTATTTGCTTCTTGATATCCTACTTGGTATGTCTCTGTTTACATACAATAGATTTTTTTATATCAAGTTGTTGTTCATTCCTTGCATTTCATTCTTTTATATTGAAAATACAAAAATATTAGCATTTTGCATTGATGGCATTTGATCTTTCGAGTCCTTATCATTAGTCTTAGTACATGTAAAGAAATATTGCATCTTATTCGAAATTGCAGAACTAAATTGAGAATTGAATTTTGAAAATCATATAATTGATTGAGAATTGAAGTTAGGACTTTGCACTGTATTCATATTCATTTACTTTAATTTCTAATTCATAACATCATTAGTTTCAAGGCCGCACCTTTTGTGAGTAAGCAAAGCCACTAAAACAAATGTTGATAATTTAAAATTGATTAGAAACGATTTTATTTTTCTAGGGTGCACAAACTAGCTTAGGATTTAGAGACTTGGAATAGGATTTTGTGAGTAAACTTCTCCAAGGCTATTAAATAAACATATGTGTCTGACTAAAGGAGTGGAGAAATCCATAATATAATTGGTAACATTAGGAAGCTCCGCTTACACTGGATTTAAGCACGAGGATGCATGAGGTTGGTTGAAGGGATATCCTCCCAATACCTTATTAGCATCAGATATATATATGAGGATCTATTCATATATGGGGATATTGCTAGAACCTTTACCTCTTTGAGAGGCAGTGCTTTCTAGGTTTTGAGCTTTGTTACCCTTCCCATACGGTGGTACTGACTTACGATTGTTCACCTATGAATCAGTTATATCGTGGTTTCTTATTTTCTTGACATAGGTACCACATAGGTTACTTGCAGGGGTTATTCTGCAGGTACCCTGGGTTAGATAAGGGTCAAACATCACACAACCTTTATGGAGGATTACCTCTCTAGGGGGATCTGACCGATTGGTTGTTAGTCCCATGAGGGACCTTATAATTGATTATGATACCTCCAATCTTTAGCAAAGGAGTCTCAGGCCCCTTTTGGGTGAGGCATACCTACTTTAGAGAGGGAGGCCCCTTCCAGCCACTTTATCCTATTTTTGTGCATATTGGCCTTTTGTTTATTTTATTTTTGTGTGCTCTTTGATCACTATTTGACCTTAGGATTTTATATGATGTCATGGGTTGTCATTTTCATGGATAATGGAGCCCCTTTAGCTCCCTCATTTAGCGCTACCTCCCCCATGATGTTCACTCAATTCATGGGGATGGATTCATTCATGTTTCATAATGGTATGCATAGCTATGACACTCAGTCAATGCTTCAGTCAATGCCTTGTGTCTCTAATCAATTCCCTCTTGATATGTCAAACATACCTCCACCCTTGACATCCTCTTCCCATCCTGCTTATATGAATTCTAGTTTTGGGCCTGGGGGCATGATGTCTCCTTTCTCTACATCTTCATTTGATGGGAGTCATATCCCTCAACTGAATCTCATGGTGGTAGGCTATAATCTCCCTTCTTACGGACCCAATCCTAGATGCACTTATCCTGGAGTCAGTAATCCGATAGGGGGTTATCCTACTTATTACACCTCGTCCATATATCCTTCATCTGCTATACCAGTTCCTATGAACACTCTTTCCATGGTGGGCCTCCATCTATCCTCTAGTAGTTCATACAAAGGGAATAAATTTTATGGTATAGGATACCCTCTTCACGGAATCCCTTAGTCAGGGGGAAACATATTTCCTCACCCGAATAACCCATATCACACCTGTTGAGCAGTCCTAAATCCCTTTAACTCAACAACAGGAACCAAACCTGCCACCGAGGCCCAATTAGACTCTACAATGTTTAATAGTGGAATGGTTCTCCAGATATTGTGATTCGTCCAAATAATCGATGGGTTTTATGTTTTCTAGTGAAATCTTCTCCTTCAGTTTGGATGTTCTCTTTTTGTATTTTCTCTTATGGGTGGGACCGATACAAGATAAGAGCCGGTATAAACCAACTAGGTAACAAGGTGGGAAAACTTAACTATTGGAGAAGGCTGAGCTTGGGATAACCCTTTCACTCTAGCATGTAGACAATGATTCTCTACTATAGGCCTAGTACTAATACATAACTTGTTGGTGTTTCGATTATTGGCTGAGATACAATTTATCAGAAGAAAACATTCATGCAATAAACGATGGAAAGAAAAATAGTTTCCTTAACTCTAATCATCAATCACATATTAACACAACGATTCACTTTTCATCCTTCAATATAAGAACTATAAAAACATCGAATCAGATAACTTATCAACAGTTTCAGAAGTTCTTACTTGTTACAACATCCATTCATGTGATAAAATCAGAAATAGTTCCTCTTCATATCCAATCATACATGCTTTTGATAAAAAACACAAACTTGTCTCTAGTCCTAAACATGACTTCTCAATTAAGGCAGCTCTGAAATATTTCTTTACAAATCCAAAATATGAGGGTCTTTGCAACAATCATTGACCTCTTTCTAACAATTCGATCCTCCTATTTATAACATACTATTAACTAAAAATAACTATTAAAGTGTAGCTAAGTAAAAAAAAACTCGCCACATGGAACTTTCTTCTATCAGTCTTCAAAGACTCATCAAATGATCTCAATTGAGTGGATGACTCTTCTCGTACTTTGACCACTTGATGAGGATATACTCGCATGTGTTAGAAAACGAGAATCAGTGTTTTTCCATTGGGGATGAAAGAATATCTCTTATATCTACTATACGTGCCCAATACTTGACTATTCTGGCACTTAACTGCTGCAACATGGCTCGAGCTTTGATCGGGTGCTCCATGAACTGATGCACCTATCCTGGTGCCATGTCTGTCACGTTTTCTATTTCTGCAGCCCATGATGAGTCTTGTTCGGCATGTGATTTGACTATGTCGCGCAAGTCGACCAAGTCATCGTGTGTGTCCAATTCGGGGAGGCTGATGTCTCTCATTGCTCTGTTGATCTTGGTCCATCTTTTCTTACACTTGGCCCATTTCTCTTGGATTTCCCGATGAGTTTCCTAAGCCATTTTTACCAATATCTGGTTGATTTCCTTATGCGTTCAATGCTACTTTCCCTTAGCACCCGGATTCCTTACTCTTTAGTGTCTCGGCCCTGTTGCACCGCGCTTATATAGTAGATACTTTCCATGGCTTGGTGTGATTTATCGTACCAAATATCCATATCCTTGCACTTCTCTAGTGCCATGAGGGTGTCTTCTTGAAGCTCGACTATCCTTGCAATGAATAGGTGTCGTTCATCTGTAAATTTGTTGTAGGCCTCCTAGAATTTTCTTCTCAGGAACACCGCGACCTGTGCAATGTCTTGGTAATATTTCTCCAAGTGGCGCAAATGTTCAAATTCCTTCAGAGTAGTGGCCAGCTCCTCTTCATCCCTTTTCTCTCTGTCTAGGGTGGCATCAGTGATTTCCATCCCTACGCCCATAAGTTCAGAAGTCTTGGCATGCTCTGTGTTGATTATTTTTTCCTCGTGGTGATGAGGATGGAGTGATCTAGAGTAATCCTTCTCTTCTTGGTGGTTCTCTGCACGATATATTTCCTTTTCCGATCATAGAATATGGAATGTATGTCAGCGACTTCATCCACAGGTTTGGGGATTTGTTGATCTCCCCAGGTGAGCATATTTCCCAGGCTCTCGGTGGTGTAGATTTGTTCAAGACTTGATTCTTGAACCTCGTCCATGTGTTCCGAAGGTTTGACCTCTATTTGTTTCTCATCAAGAGGTTGAGTACCAGTTGAACTTGAAGCATCGGGGGTAGGTTAGGTACTTACTTTATAATCAACCATTGAGATGTTTATTTCCTACTAAGGAGATTTTTCTGTTTGTTCACCCAACCTTGGCTCATCCGTTGGACTGTCCTTTTGAGTTTTCAGTACTTCAAGTAGTTCAGTGTCTATTGGCCCTTGGTTATAGAAGCAAGAGAATATCAAGGAAGAGAAGGAGAAATGTGAACTGTGTGGAAGACACAATGACTATTATTAGGTTGAAGTGAGCAAAAGAGAAGAAAAGACAGAGCAAAGTAAAAGGAAGCAAGTCATTGGACGAGGAGATCGAGGTTGACAGATCAGCAAGAAAGAAGGATCGTGGACAACTCAACAAGCAGAGAAAGCCATCGTTGGATGCTTTGGATCATCGTGCAAGAAGGAAGGAAGGACAGGCTGGAAAAGCCCTGAAAAGTAGGTCAAGTTAACCTAGGGTTTTAGACACCTAGGGTTTTGGTATCTAGGGTTTTGGACACCTAGGTTTCAGCCTAAGGATGTTAGTGAGCTATTATAATGTATAAATAAGAACCTAGATGAGGGAAGAGGGCTCGTTCTAGTTTTGTTATTGATGAGAGTGATTGTTTTTGTGAGAGAGAGACGTGCTAAGTGTGAGAGCCTTTTGGTATTGTAAGATATTCAGCTGGGTGCGAAGATCAGTCCTATAGCTAGGTGTGCAGGAAGGGGAGGGACAAAGAGGAGAAGAAAAAATATATGCTAGCTAAGAGCACATATAAGAACTGTATGATTTATCTTAATATATTATAAGCATAGTTATGTGACGTATCCCTAGAGAGAGGGTGAACCATGTATATATTGTGTTGTGTGTGATTGATGCTTTATTCTTTGTCATCTGATATAATTTTATTTGATTACTATGTTAGATCTGTTATATATATCTTGCGCAATAGATTGTAGGAAGATAAAGAATACTAGATTGTTGTGTGTTGAGAAATTTGAATCCACTTTACATTCCTTCTAGTTGTAGACATCTCTGTCCTGCAACCCCCTCATAGTTTCTTCAAGTGAGAATGCACCTTCCTTGCAGGTGTTGCTGAAAGGGCTAGTAGCTAGGGCTTGTTGGTGCGTTGTTGTAGCGTTGAACCCTGGGTCTGCCCCTGTGCCAACAAATGGTTCTGTTGCCAGGACAAGAATATTTTTGAGGGAATGTCAAGTTGGTTTCCATCAAAGATAGAGATTCAAAAGTGGATAGAGGATCAAGAAAAGGAATTCGTTGAATCCCAGAACAAGAACCCTAATCTTAGTACAGATGATTGGCTAGGAATATATATCTTTACCAATATACACAAGATAGTCTTTAGAGGGATCCATCAGGAGCTATATGAGTGGTTAGATAGGTTAGAAGATACCTAGTTTGAGATTAGATCTAGATCTCCCGTGGTTTGGATGTCGACGCTGATTAAGAAGGTCAAGAGATTTTATAACATCATATCAAGAGAAGTAGATCACTGGTTTGACAACATCATTGGAGGGTACATCACTAAGTTTGTTGTTGACAAAGTAGAGTCATACAGCCAAGCCGAGAGATATTTCTTCAAGGGACCTAGAGGAAAATTTTTAGATTTTCTGAAGCTGAGAATCAAGATGCTATTGCATGAGAAGAACATCTTGAAGATACAGTATATTGGTAAGATTTGAAAAAACTAATGTTCAAGAATTCAGACAGCGACAACGACACAGAGGATGGACATACGTGCAATGGGAGAGTGTTTAGAGGAGTTCATCTTGAGAACCTTTTTAAGAAGAAATATGGGGACGAGGGTTTCTATAGTGGAGAAGAGGCATATCTGATGGATGAAGAGAATTCAGAACCCACTAGGACAGAGGAAGGAAAAGTTGAAGAACTTCGTCAGGACGAACCAGAAACTTCAGGAAGTGTGCATATTGTTGAAGTAAGTATTATTAATCCTCCTGTTGTTTCAACAACACTAAGTAATCAGAATAGTCAGAATCACCAGAGCCCTCAGAGTACTATTACTAGCAGTTCAACATATACCCAAACAGGAAACCTAGGTAGCTCTATGGAAGATGAGATGAGGCTCCCTATATTTAGGGGAGATGGATCTAAAGATCCCAATCAACACTGGTTCCTATGTGAATCCATATGGAATATTAAAAATGTCACTGACGAAGTTGTTAAAAGAACCTAGTTTAGCACTACTTTAAGAGACCGCGCACTAAGCCGGTACATGAAGCTTGTCCAGGGACTTGCATAGCCTAAGACACTGAATGAGATCAAGAATGCACTGATTGTAGAGTTAAAGAAACCCAAATTAGAATCGAAATGTATTACAAAGCTGAAAGAGATCAAAGATAAGGTAACCGAACTTGTTTGGGACTTCGATCAGAGGTTCAAGACCTTAACTGGCTAATTAACTTGTCAGATCTCAGATGAGCAGAACAAGGAATGGTTCATTGCTTCTCTCTTACCACACATAAAAATTCCTCTGATGCAATAGAAGATTGATTCATAGTCTGAGGTGCTAGATATCCCCATGAAGCTATAATTAGCCCCTATGGGAGAATCCAGCTAAGTCATGAGCCAAATATTGAGTCAGCTAACTAGTTTGTCTTTGCGGGTCGAGGATATGAAAAAAGAAAAGGGAAAGGATAAAAGAGAAGACATATGGTGTGTCAGATGTAGATCGGAAGTCCATAACAAAGAGAATTGTCCCCTATTTCATGAATACTTGGCCTCTGGAGCTCTCATCCCTTTGAAGCAAGTCACCCTACCCTGGTGCGAAGTATGCAGAAATAGGCATCGCTCAGGCGAGTGATATTACATGAAGAAGTATGTTCATACACCCAAAAATTTGTATTGCATGTTCTGTAAGTCCATGGGGTATGATGAAAGGTATTGTAGGGCTTATTACCTCATGAATGAAAGGTCAAGGGATGTATACAAAATTCAAGGTGAAGTACAACAAGAAGGAAACACTACGCAGTATAATTCTCCAGGAAGAGGAAACTTCAATCCTCGCAATGAATTCAGAGGATGAGGATGAGGAGGAGGTATGGGCCAAGGTCGAGGATAGATCATCTATTACAACTGCGAGCAACCAGGACATTTGGCAAGTGACTGTCAGAACCCTTGAACTACTTGCAGCTACTGCAGTTCATTCGAACATGTTATAGAAGATTGTCCTGTGCTTGTAGCTAAGATTTAGGAGAGACAAGGACCTCAAAATAACCCACAAGTGAAACTGATATATGTTGAACCTCACGGAGAATATCCCAGATTCACTATTATAACTTGAGGAGGCACTGCTACAGGAGAAGACAGAGTGACCCAAGGAAAGATCAAATAAGAATTAGGAGTCAGGAAAGCTGCATAAAAGACCCAAACTTTTGATGCACGAAAAGAAATAGAAATGTTTGGGGAAGAAAGAAAAGATTTCAAGGGAGACAAGGTTCTTCATCAAAGACATGACTAGAAGTAAGAGAATATGGAATTCCCCTAGAATTCGATCAATCTTCTTTGATAAAATAAGAAAAAGAGGTAAGCAAGCTCATGGAATATTTATATACTTGTATCAAGTTGATTCAAGATGAGCACGTTGTACAAGAACTCCAAAATTTAATCAGAGAGTATGAGCTAGGAAAGATAGACCCCTTGCTGACTAGATAAGTACACCAAGTCTCTAAAAGGAGAAGGAAAAACAAGGAATTAAACTTGAATTCTCAGATAGGAGAGTATGATATAGACTATGTAGTCCTTGACTTAGGGTCGGAGCTCAGTGTCATGACGAAGAAGACCTGGGCACTGATGGGAAAACCGAAGTTGATCTATTCCCCCATCAGGCTTAGGATGGCCAATCTAAAAGCTATAAGAGCCTTTGGAAGACTGTAACATGTCCCTGTGGACATCGATGGAGTAAGGACATTTGCATATTTTGAATTCATTGAGATAGTTGATGATAACTGCCCTTACCTTGAGCTGTTAGGAATTGATTGGGCTTTCAATAATTCCACTGTGGTTGATTTAAGGAAGAGATGTATGACGTTTGAAAGAGATGGCCTTAGGTTCATCGCACCTTTAGATCCAGATGAAGGTCAACGATACAAAGAGCCTATCAGAGAAGAATACCATGCATATGAACTAGAAAACATATACAAACTAACATTTAGACAACATCATTACATTAATCCTACAGCCGATGGGAACCTAAGTTGGCGAAGTGATAGTGCATGTTCATCATATTCAGAGTAAGAACTGGAGAACTGGCAGAACAAACTGTACAAAGTATCTACAAGGAGATGTGCTAGATTAACCAGAGAAGTTCGTTGGATCGACACAAAAGTAGGTAACCTACCCACCTTTTATGGTCTGAATCCTTTATCAGCCTTCTTATCAGACTTTGAAGCAAGTTTACCAACACAACAAATATTTTTGGCAATGGATGAGACCCTGAAATAAACACCAACAAGATGGTGGGGGACACACAAAAGTAATATTACATAATGGATACAATGTCCTACCCTGATGACAACACGGTTCTCAGCACAAGTAGAAGGCTGCGAAGTTCACTACACAGGTCGAAGTTTCCCAAAGGACCATGTTTGAAGTTGTAGAGAATCTTGGAGCCACATTCCCCAAGAACAGTGGGTGCAAAAATTCATTAACACGCTGGATACAACCCCTATCAACTGGTAACTTCATGCAGAGCTGCGCCTCATCACTAGAGACTAGGAAGGTATGACTCAAAATTTTGTAACTACCTTTTTATTTGAAATTCAATATCCTTCAGTAGATCAAGCATTATAGACCGTAAGACAAAAAGTATTTGAGGAGGCATCTAGACTCCCTTTGGAACAAGAAGAGGATGAATGGACTACGCCTCTCCAGAAACTGCAAGGCTATTAAAACATCAATGCAGATGAATATGATTATCAAATGAAGGTGAACACCACCGAAACAGAAGGCCAAAGAGATGTGGAAGGACCAGGAATTCAGCTACCATTGATTGGACAACCAATCAAGATCAATAAATTTAATATAGGAACAAAGGAGACACCGAAGATTGCCAATGTTGGATATTATTGAGATGTTTCTACCATTGACAAGATTACAGAGCTACTGCATGAATATCAGGACTTGTTTCCAACCAAGTTCACTGATATGAAGGGAATCAAAGGGCCTATGGGAGATATGAGAATCCCTTTGAATCCAGATGCAAGACCAGTCAAACAAAGACCCTATAAGTTGAATCCTAAATATAAAGAGAAAGTGAATATTGAGATCAACACAATGCTGGAAGCCGGTATTATATAACCTGTTGAAGAGTCAGAGTGGATTAGCCCTATTGTGGTGCAAGACAAGAAGACAAGAGAGATCAGGATATGTGTGGATCTTAGGAAGCTGAATGATTCCTGTTTTCATGAACCATTCCCTACACCATTCACCGAAAAAGTGTTAGATAACGTGGGAGGCCAGGAGGTATATTATTTTACCGATGGATTTTTAGGGTACCATCAGATTAGGATTGCCAAGGAAGATCGCCATAAAACCACATTTGCAACAGAATGGGGATTCTATCAATATACAATGATTCCATTTGGATTGAAGAACTCCCTAGCCATCTTCTCCAGGGTGGTGGTCGAAGCATTCAAAGAGTTTCTGCATAAATTTCTAGAAGCCTATTTTGATGATTGGACCATTTTTAGTTTGATGAGAAATTATATTGAATGTCTAAGGCTAATGTTGGAAAAATACAGACAATGTCAGATTGCTTTAAATTTGAAGAAGTGCATCTTCTTCTCACCTTTCAGAGTGCTATTAGGTCATATTGTATGCAAATAGGGATTGCTAGTAGATCCATCTAAAATTTCCATTATAGTTGATTTACCACCTCCTACTTCGGTCAAACAGTTGCACACTGTGCTGGGACATACAAGATATTACAGGAAGTTCATTAAAGGATATGCCCAGATTAAAACACCTATGGAGAAAATTTTGAAGAAAGACTGTCAGTTTCACTAGACAAAAGAATGTCAGGAGAGCTTCAACGTGCTGTAACAGAAAATGGTTACTACGCCTATTATGGTTTTTCCTGATTGGAGCCAGGAATTTCATGTGCATGTCGATGCATATTCCATTGCATTAGGAGCTGTGTTATCACAACCAGGAATAGGAGACATCGACCACCCGTTAGCCTTTGCTAGCAGGAAGTTATCAACAATTGAGATTAATTACACCACTACTGAGAGAGAAGTGTTAGCTATGGTGTATGTGCTGCAGAAGTTCCGTCGCTATTTGTTGGGACGACACTTTAAAATGTTTACTGATCACTCCACACTAAAATATCTAGTAAAAAATCTAGTGTTTGGGGGGAGAATATGCAGATGGCTTCTACTCTTTTAGGAATATGATTTTTAAATTGTGGTTAAACCGGGAAGAATGAATAAAGGTCCTGACCACTTATCAAGGTTGGAACATGGAGAAAAGCCCACTAATTTGGAGGATACACTTCCAGATGCACAACTGCTAGCCATTAGAAATATTGATGACCACTTCGCAGAGATAGTCCAGTTCCTATCAACATGAATGGCACCTAGTGACTATACAATTCCATGGAAGAAACAACTAGTAGTGTGACCTTAAGACTTTTCACTTATAGTTGGACAACTATACAAGATGGGACCTGATGAGATATTGAGAAGGTGTGTTATGGAGGCAGAGATACCATTGATCCTCACCGAAGCTCATGAAGGCATCGTAGGAGGAAATTACGCAGAGAAAGCAACTGTGTAGAAGGTTCTTAGAGCTGGCCTTTGGTGGCCTACCTTACACAGAGATGTTAAAGACTATTCCAGAGCCTACGATGTATGCCAAAGAGTTGGGAAATCATCTAGAAGAGATGAAATTCATTTAGCACTGTAGCTCACCCTAAAATCATTTGAGAAATGGTCCATTGACTTTGTAGAACCTATAAATCCACCAAGAAATCGCACAGGAGCAAGTTACATCATCACTACGACAGAGTACTCGACCAGATGGGTCGAAGCAAGAGCAGTTAATGAATATAGTGCAACTACAACTACATGCTTCATATTTGATGATATCATAACTAGGTTTGGATGAACAAATATCCTGATGAGCGATCAAGGCACACATTTCATAAATAAAATAGTTGAATACTTGACTGAGGAATTTACAGTCCACCACCAGAAGAGAACACCTTACCATCCACAAGAAAATGGGACAGTTGAAGCATTCAACAAGATATTGGAGACAACGCTGACAAAGATTTGCAGTGTGAACAGGGATGTCTGGGATTTAAGAGTACCAACAGTACTTTGGGCCTATAGAACCACTTGCAAGAAGCTAACAATGCAGACCCCTTTTAAATTGGTGTATGGTATTGAAGCCATTGTCCCAATGGAATATTTGGTGCCAAGCCTAAGGATAGTTTCCTTTACATGTATGGATGATGCTAGTGATGCTCAAGAGAGGCTTTCATAGTTGGTTGACCTAGAAGAAGAAATATTCATTGCAGGATTCCATCAGCAGGTACAAAAAGAAAGAGAAAAGGCCTACCATGACAGGCACATCAAGAAGAAGGTATTTAAGCAAGGTGATCTAGTATTGGTATATGACAGCAAGTTCATAAAACATCATGGGAAGTTCAGAATGCATTGGATTGGGCCATATGAGGTCGCTTATGTTATAAAAGGAGGATCTGTGTAGTTGAAGACTTTGAAGGGGGAATGGAAGTAAGGATTAGTAAATGGGAGCTGGTTGAAATTGTATTATGAAAACCAGCTTCCCCACAACTCTCAGTAAATGCAAGAGGAAAAGGGTCTAGGTACTAGGTTCAGTTGAAACTGGGTACCAGACATAAAAATGGTATTCTACACAAGGAAGGGAGGCATAAAGAAGAAAGAAAAGGCTGCCCTACGCAGTCTGATGATTGAAGAAAAATAGAAGGCTCATATCTGAAGTGCCTCGAGACAAGTCACAAGTGAGTGTTGGGGGCCTGTTATCCCTTGGTTATAGAAGCAAGCAAAGATCAAGGAAGAGAATGGGAAATGAAAACTATGCGGAAGACAAAGTGACTGTTACTGGGTCGAAGTGAGAAAAAGAGCAGAAAAGACAGAGTGAAGTAAAAGGAAGAAAGATGTTGGACGAGGAGATTGAGGTTGCCAGATCAATAATAAAGAAGGATCATGGACAACTCAACAAGCAGAGAAAGCCATTGTTGGATGATTTGGATCACTGCACGAGAAGGAAGGAAGGATAGGCTGGTGAAGCCTTGAAAAGTGGGTCAAGTTGACCTAGAGTTTTAGACACCTAGGGTTTTGGCATCTAGGGTTTTTGACACCTAGGTTTCAGCCTAAGGATGTCAGTGAGCTATTGCAATATATAAATAAGAACCTAGATGAGGGAAGGGGGTTCATTATAGTTTTGTTATTGATGAGAGTGATTATTTTTGTGAGAGAGAGAAGTGCTAAGTGTGAGAGCCTTCTGGTATTGTAAGATCTTCAACTGGGTTCAGAGATCAGTCTTACAGCTGGGTGCACGGGAAGGGGAGAGACAAAGAGGATAAGAAAGAAGATTTACTAGCTAAGAGCGCAGATAAGAACTGTATGATTTATATTAATATATTATAGGCACAATTCTATGGACATATCCCTAGAGAGAGGGTGAACCACGTATAGTTTGTGTGGTGTGTGATTGATTCTTTGTTATTTGTCATCTGATATATTGTTATTGCATTACCGTGTTAGATCTGTTAGATATATCTTGAGCAGTAGATTGTAGGAATATAAATAATACTATATTGTTGTGTGTTGAGAACTTTGAATCCACTTTACATTCCTTCTAGTTGTAGACATCTTTTTCCTACAACCCCGTCATAGTTGCTTCAGGTGAGACTGCATCTTCCTTGCAAGTGTTGCCGAAAGGGCCAGTAGTTAGGGCTTGTTGGTGCATTATTGTAGCATTGAACCATGGGTCTGCCCCTATGCCAATAGTGTCTAAGACACTTTATACCTCCTTTTCATTCTACTAAGGGCTCCGAATTTGAGCATCGAGAGCTGGGGAATATGCCTTCTTAGGCTCCTTTGCCTCTTTGATTTGCACAAGAGTCACCGGGGATACCTTTAGACTTTCTTCATCATCATAGATGTTTATCAATTCATGGAGGGGGTTTGATGCACTTGTTCTCCTTGATGTTCCTACTATCTTCACTTGAGTTGAAACATCCCCCGGTGATCCAGCCTGTGGCATTGTAATTTTAGGGTTATCTAACCCGACAATTTCATCAATTTCTTGTTAAGAACCAAACATCAATATAGCATAGAAAAACCTCAGGAAAAGTACTCAACGCCTTGAAAAAGAGATAATTTCAGATAATAAGCCTCTTCGAGGGGGCAACCTCCTTTTACCCCACTTAAATGTTCAATTCCAAGATGATTCAGAATGAAAATGTCTCCTTGGTATATATAGGAGACTAGGAGGTATAATTACAACTAATGGCCTAAAGCTGACATAAATAAAAAAACATTACTAATCTAATATGCCCTAATTAAGGGTTAATGAGCAAGCCCACATAAATAAAATAACATTACTAATCTAATATGCCCCAATTAAGAGTTAATGAGCCAATATTAGGGCTTAACATGCCCCTCCCCTTGAGACAAGTGTTGTCCACAACGCTTGAGTAACTCTGGATGCTTCTGTATAAAAGACT
>ML780373.1:25480-42664 GCA_009831015.1 Picea engelmannii | reverse complement strand
ATTTTCACTTTTGGGTGTCTTCTCTGTTACGAAATTTTTCATTACTTCCATGATCTTAGCTTCCATTGAATCCATCTTAGTATCCAACTTAGATTCCATTGAATCCATCTTAGTATCCAACTTAGCTTCCATTGAATCCATCATCTCTTGTAGTTCATCTTTGGTTACTATCTTATTTTGTAAATCATTTATGTCCCTACGCATTTCTTCACCTTCATCAAGAGTCCAATTAGGATTTTATGGAGGCTTATTTGGTGTAGAAGGTCCCTTTTTGGGTGGCATGTTGGCCAAATATCACTTTTTAGTCTTGATTTTGAGGTGGTTCTGCTAGACAATATTTATTCTATTCTATCTCCCAAGTTTCGGCCCTTCTGGGTATGAAACTTTCCTTTATGTAGTTCTCTGATATTTCTTCTCTGCAATGCCATAGGTCTGATCAAAATTGGATGTGCCAAGTGGAATTTACGGTAACTTCCTCACAACTTGTCGATTTTTGGCCTTTCAAAGAGATCTCACTTGTATAGAATGCCCCACACAAAATAATTGATATCAAATTCGGAAACTTGCACCCAAAATACTAAAGACTCTGCACGATCCAATGCAACTAGTCCCACTCAATTTGGATATCCTAGCAAGAAGTTATGATTGTTTTACTTGGAACACCTTCTTGAGACTAGTCAACAGGACTAGTCAGATACCCTATCTTACACAAGGTGTATGTACAAATTTATGATGACCCATAAGCTGAACATTTTACCATAGATTCCTTACTAATTTCTGTAAATTTTATCTGGAGTTTATGGTCTGAAACGTTACAGAAAATGTTTTATAGAAAAAATTCCACAATGACTCATTTCAAGATGATTTCAGAACCTTATCTTGTACAGGCTGTATCTTTGAAAGTATAAGGCCTCAGGAGCTGAATTTTGATCCCAACGTACCTTGATCTGTATAATAAATATCCTCCAAGCGGTTCCTTCTGAAACATTGTATAAAAAAAGTTATAGCACAAATTCCACGGTGTCTCAGATGTAGCAGCGAAACCCCAAGACCTTGAGCTTTGATACCATATGTTAAGCACCAAACATCAATATAGCATAGAAAAACCTCAGGAAAAGTACTCAACGCCTTGAAAAAGAGATAATTTCAGATAATAAGCCTCTTCGAGGGGGAAACCTCCTTTTACCCCACTTAAATGTTGAATTCCAAGATGATTCAAAATGAAAATGTCTCCTTGGTATATATAGGAGACTAGGAGGTATAATTACAACTAATGGCCTAAAGCCGACATAAATAAAATAACATTACTAATATAATATGCCCTAATTAAGGTTTAATGATCAAGCTGACATAAATAAAATAACATTACTAATCTAATATGCCCCAATTAAGAGTTAATGAGCCAATATTAGGGCTTAACATTTCTATTAGCTCAGGGCCGCTTGGACCTACCTAGATTTCATATGGGTTTTCGGCAGGGAACCCTATCATTCCTATGAGTTCTGAGTCATCTTGCAGCTGATCAATTACTCATTGCACATGTTCTATCATGATAAATCCCATTTCCCATGCATCCTATGTCATAGGGAAACCTCTATCATGCATTGGGGCCACTAGGGGAACCTCTGTTGCTTTTTCCGCTCTGATTTATTCTCTGGCTCTGAGGGCCTCTTGAGACAATTTCTCTATGGATGTTTCCTATTCATCCAGGACCATGGACCTAAACCTAGTCATTTTTGGGTCGACCATCCTTTCTATGACCTCGTCCCAGTCCTAGGCATTTTTCGTGAAGACTTCATCTTCAAATTGGTCATGGGCGTACGAACAGCAGGACGACACTTGTGAAGAGTGTTGCAGGACCAGGCCCTTTGAATCATGCTTTTGGAATCCACCTGTCTGGAACCTATACTCGAGCTGTCTCAACCCTTCTTGTTTGTCTTGAGTTGTATCTTTAACCAAGTATAAGCCTACATGGAAACCATAAGGAATGGATGTCTCCTTCTTGTCCTTGACCTGTGTGGAGTTGTATCCTTGCAGGATGGTTTGATAGAATATCTTTCCTACTACAAGCCAGTACAAAACATGAGATGGTAAGAGATGTGGTGCTTCGGTGGCCCTGAACACCCTGATGTAGGTGTTTCTCTCATCCACGTACCAGTGGCCTACCTTGGAAATCATCTTATTTCATTCTTAAAAAGAATGAAATAAATTTGTGTGATGAAATCATCGCAGATGAGGGAGTAAGACTTTTTATACCTGTTCTCCCATATCATGCTGAAATAGACGTGGACTGGGAGCTCTGCAACATGGAGCTCTGCAACATGCCATCTCAGATTCATTCCTGTGAAAATGTTTCTGGCGCACATGACATCAAGCAGATATGAAGCCATGTAGAAAGAGGGTGTCTCTCCTTCCTTTGGCATATGAGCCTATTGTATACAGATTCTCAATTGTTTAGAAATGATATCTCCCTAGTTGAAACTACTCATGGAGATTGCCACTGAGTAAGATAAGGGAATCCATGCCTCTGAAAATCTGGAGTAGTCCTTCTCTCCATATAATTGGAAGATGAGAGCCATCAAATAGATGTATGGCTCCCTTAAGTTGGTCGTCTGGTACCAACCAGTGTTCTGATTGGTGTATTTCTTTTCTTCCCTCCACCATGAAGCTATCACCCAATTGGTTTCATGGAACTTGTAGAAATTCATGATGAAATATGTATTTAGACCCTCCTCAGGGTCTCAGAGTCTATAGTATTTCTGGAATTCTACCGAAAGGAACACCCTGACACACCCACCATTTTCGTCATTGATTAAACAATTATGTGTGTCTGTGTGGTTGATGAGCCACTTCAAGAGTTCTATAAATGGAAAAATGGGGGTTCTTCTTCTCACCATATGCACGTACGACCATCGAATGTTCGAAAACATGTCCTCTTCGAGCGCTCTCACATATGGATCATTGTGTGGGATATATTTTGGGTATTCCTCCTGGATTATATTTTTAAATAGATCTCCCTAATGTGGGAATGTCGTCTTGGACTATGTGCTTGCCTTCGTATCTCCAAAGGTCGGAGGCTGGATAAAAACCTTCTTCATCGTTGTCTTAATGACAAGTTTTGGCCTTGGAGTGTATTCTAATTGTTTTGCGGCCCCTGGAGAGGATCCTTTGCCTACCTATGGTTCTTTAAGCTTCAGTGCCCTTGGTGATCGTCTGGTGGTTGGATTTTTTTATAGAAAGATTTGCCTCACACCATGCAATCTTGTCGAGAAGGCCTTTTTCCATTTCCGCATGTAGACTTATCTTCCCTATTTATAAAATCCAGAGCCAAAAATAAATATTTTTCCACATGTACATATCTTGCCTACTATACATGCGTATATGTAGGCTGCTCCACTACAGCCTGTGTACATTGGTATTTGTGCCATAAAATGAGAATTAATGTTGAATTTCCATGTCATGACAGGATATCTATGATCCTTGGTCTTACATATACTGGAAATGTTTCGACTCGGCCCTTCAGTTCCATTTTGAAGGCTATAAATGGGCCAATTCCTAGCTATGGAAAAGAGAAAGAATTCAACTTTGAGAGCAAAGTTACTTTGGAGAAATTATTTACTTCATATTGAGTTTGCATCCCTTTGTCCTTTAAATCTGAACACAGTGTTCAACCCCCAAGCTCTTCCCTTATTGATTGAGAACCTCACTATTTCTCTCTTATGAGCTTGCCTTTGGTGGAGTGTTGAAGTGGTGGAGGCCTAGCTAGAAGGAACTTAGTTTCTCGGTTCTGAACTATGCCGACACAGAAGTCTATAACATTTTCACTTATGTTGATCATTTATTAATAAAAATACTCTTTTCCTATCCAATTGATATACTGCAAATATATTGAATTATTATTCCATGGGCATATTTGTCATGTTTATTAATGGATTATGCTATTGAATGTGCTAACATTATATAATGTCACCATATGCTTTATTTTCTTGGTTGTTGAGGACTAGTTGTAGGTATATTGCTTTGGTTCAAGTGCTCAACGATGGACTTCATCAAACGTCTGGACGAGGTAGGATTTTATCTTGTCTTTCTAGAATATTTGTTTTCATAACATACTTTAGAAGAGAGTTGATTTCTTCATTCATTTCCATATGTTGTGGTTCACCCTAGCCATAGATAGATTTTCCTCATAACCAAATTGGCGACTCCACTTGGGAATGAATCTTCTTTCTTAGGGTTTGGAGTACTTTTATACTTAGATTTATCTCATTTCTATTGTGTTTTTTATCATATCATTGCTTGACAGCTTTTGTTCACTCTAGGTCTAAGTTTTCATCCCTCTCCCTTGCCTAGCCTTGTTTTGAAACATATACATTCTTTTTTCCCTGACAGTCGTGTACATACGCAGGTTGTCCCTCTACAAGATACATATACACGCCTTGTTTTCCTAAATAGTCGTGTACATCAATTTTTCTTGTTTGTTTTCTTGGTCTGGTGATTGTTGGATGGGATTTGATGTTTGTTGATCCTTCTTGGGTCTCTGTAGTTCCTGTTAAGTGCTTGTGGGATGACAAGAAACCTATCTTTGGTTGAATTTATGGGCAAAGTCTTTGTCATCGTCTTTTCATTTTCTATTGTCCTTGTACATTGGGTTGGGTGTTTTACTGCTTGGTATCATGCTTGAGTTATCTTTTTCTATACACAGTAGGGATATATATCAAGTTACTTTTCAATCCATGCATTTTCATTTTTATTATATTGAAAATACAAAAAATAGGAATTTTGCATTGCTTGGCGTTTTTGTTTTTTGAGTCCTTGCCATTAGCATAGTGCATATAGTGAAAGATTGCATTTTTACTTCATAATTGCAGAGTTGAAATTGAAAATTCCATTGGTTTTTAGAATCATATCATTCATTGAAAGTTAAAGTTAGGACTTTGCATTATTTTCATATTTTCTTTTCTTATAGAGTCATAACACCATGGGTTTAACTACCATACCTTTTTGAGTAATAACGACCACTAAAATTAATGCTATAATTTAAAATTGATTAGTCACGATTTTATTTTATAGGGTGCACAAACTAGCTTAGGATTTAGTACCTTGGAATAAGATTTTGTGAGTAAACTTCTCCAAGGAAATTAAATCAACATATGTGTCTAAGAAAGGGAGTGGAGAAATCCATTGTATAATTGGTAAGATCAGGAGGCTCCGCTCACACCGGAGTTATTCACGAGGTCATGCAAAGTTGGTTGAAGGGATATCCCCTTGATACCTTCTTAGCATCAGAGATATTTCTGGGGATCTATTCGTATCTAGGGATGTTTCTAGTTCCTTTACCTTCTTGAGAGGTGGTACTTTCAAGGTTTTGGGCTTTGCTACCCTACCCATATGGTGGATTTGACTTACGAATGCTCTCTTGTGCATTGGTTATATAGTGGTTTATTAGTTGGTTGACTTAGGTGTCTCATAGGTTACTTGCAGGGGTTATTCTGTAGGTACCCTGGGTCAGATAAGGATCAGACAACACATAAAATTTATGGAGGATTACCTATCCGGGGGGATCTGACTGACTGGTTGTTAATCCCACGAGGTACCTTATAACTGATTCTATTACCTCCGATCTTTAGTAGGGAGTCACAGGCCCGTTTTGGGCGAGACATGCCTTCTTTAGGGAGGGAGTCCACTCTCAACCACTTTACCCCATTTGTATGCATATTGGTCATTTGAATTTTGGTGTTCTCTTTAATTACTAGTTGGCCTTAAGATATACTTTTTATCTTTAGAGTCTTAAGTCATCATGGAGTCGGACCAGCCTCCCCGCTGGTCTCGTCACTTGTTATAGTTACCACTAAATTTCGAGTCTTTTCCTGCTAAAAGGAGTAGAGTTATTAGGCATGGTACACACACATCCACTTTTTAGACTTGTGATTATACAAGGATGAGTATTGAACCTAGTCTTCAGAACACTAGGAGCCCTTCGACTCCCATGCCTACTCTAGTTAATGGTACCCCTTTGACTCTTGCAAATTTAATGGTTGTAGTGTCAAAGGCACCTATCATTACTATGGCTCAACCTATAGTGAATGCTCAAGCAACCACCTTGAACCCTTTTGGGTCTCTTGGTCACTCACCAGGCTATAATGTTTTTTCCATCCCTATGGCATCTACTCCCTTTTCCTATGGTATTCCCAAATTCACTTCACAGTTTTCAAACTCCATCCTAGCTGTTGTCCCTAATGCTATCATTGGGATTGGGGGCACTACACCTCCTTACACTCCATTTTCCTTTGGTGGTTCTCAAATACCTCAAATGACTCCTAATATGGGGGGCATTCCTACTTTTAACACCAGGTCCAATCCTCTTTCTTCTGGGTGGAAAAATCAACCTGGTGGACAAGCTTCTACTCAATTTCCATCCTACACCCCTACCTCCTTGCTGTTGATTCCGACCAATAAATTTGGAATGATGAATTCACCTCTATCCTTCGGATTCCCACCCAGAGGAGGTTAGTTTCATGCTTTCGGCAACCCCCAACCCAGATCCAATCCGATTGGGGGCAATTTTTATAACCCTCAACAGAACATTCCTACTGGAATGACGCCCAACCAACCTTTTATGAATCATCCTGGAGGAGGGCCTTATAATCCTAGACAGAGCCATGGTGCTTACTAGAACCATGGATGAGTCATAGTTCCTCAAGAATAGTCTTTCCCGAGAGCTTGGGGCTAGATGTCGCAACCACGTCTCCCTTTTATGGCCACGCTTAATCTACTAGACTTGTTTAAGTTAATGAATGACCCTGTGAGTCATGATACTACATGGCCCCCCATCCCCACCAAGATTCCTTCAGACATCCTGAAGTTTGAGAGTAAGAATGGAGAGGATCCTGGTGATCACGTCACTACCTTCCACCTTTGGTGCTCATCGAATTCCCTTAATGACGATTCTATTCGATTAATATTATTTCAATGCACCCTCATCGGAGTTGTTTTGAAATGGGATATTCAGCTACCTAGGGGGGCATATGGGACCTTTAGTCAGCTGGTTTTGGTCTTCCTTAACCACTTCCAATTTTTGATTTGTTACAATGTTGGCCTTGAACTTTTGTTGACTTTATGCCAGGAAAATGCCACTCATAGCTTGGATCATATCCAGGACTGGAATAGATGAAAGAGGTTGATTAAGACTCCTATACCCCAACCATTCTTTTAGAATGGTTCCTTAAGTATTTGCACCCTCCTATCTCAAAGGATGTTGCAACAACCAGAGTTACCGCTGAGGAAGAAGCGATATTTAAAGCCCAATAGTTAGATCTCATATATTCTCAGTCTGGGATGTTATACCACATTATTTTGGACACACCACGGTAAACTTATGACTCGAGACAAAATATCAGACCTCATGCCAAAGGCATCTTAGGTACCACCAATGTAAAGTCTGCAGACTCGGCGACAAGCCATATGAAAGAGTTGTCTTTAAATCAGTCTGTAGGAGGGCCATCTTCGTCTATGTCTTCCAACCCCACTCAGTCGACAAATGTACATTCTGTGCAATCATTGGCCAACCCAAATGGTAACCAAAAACCAGGTGGGAATAAGAAGAAAGGACATAATAATCGTAAGGGTGGGAAAAATAATAATAAGCCCAAGGACAATGGTAATAATGAGAAGACGAATAATAATGCTGGAGAGGGAAAATGAGAAATACATAAGGTGAAGTTTCCCTGTAAGCTTTGCACATATGATCACCTTACCCATTTATTCCCCAAACTTGCAGAAGCTATGAGGATATTATCTCTACCTCCCACCATGTTGACGAATCCATTCCCACATAACTAGCACATGGCCTCGAGATCCTCAAATGATGGATATGCAGTTGGTGGGAGTCAAAAATTGTCGTTGCAAGATGGCGACCATTTGTGTATCAATATGGTTGATGAGAAAATTAATGTAGTCACTTGATCTCGAGATTATATCTCTTCACTAGCTATTCTTGGTCTATAATCTCCTCCTCCTCCTCTGGAGATGAATTTACAGAATGAAAAACTAGAGCCACCTCCTCGTATCCTGAAAGGAGTACTCAAGCACTCTACCCACAATCCAAATGCTAGAGCCGCCCAGAACTACTCTATTGTTGAGAACCTGGGTCAAACCCCTTGTGCGATGTTGGCTTTGGAGGTACTTCAGACATGTCCTTCATAGAGGAACGCTTTACTATCTTCTTTAGGAGCTCTAGAACCCAGTGGCTCAAAATTTATCAAGTTTGACATCACAGATGTGAAGCCTCGCTTGCCTTACCATGTGGCTTTCCAAATCCATGTGGAATACTCAAAGTATACCATCAAACGTGCGGTTTTTGATGAAGGCATTGCTACGTGTGTGATGTCCATGATCTGTTGGAAAGCTCTCGGTTCTCCGACTCTTTCTAATTTATCGAACATGTTGACATATTTTGACGATCAATCCTTCCACCCTCATGGTATTCTTCCTTCCTTTCTGGTCTAGTTATATGGGAAGACGATAGACGTGGAGGTAGAGGTAGTTGATGTGCCTCTTGATTATAACCTGTTACTAGGACACAATTGGACCTATTCTATGGTCGTCGTCATATCATTCGTCTTCTGTACCCTTTGTTTTCCTCATGAAGAGAAGATTGTGACAATCGAACAATTATCCTTTGCATACTCTAGTCCTAATGCATCTATTGGACCATCGATCCCTGTGATCAACAACTCTCAGCCGACAACTAAGAATATTGGTGTCGAAATGTATTCTTCCCTTATGGGTACCTTTGACTTCATGATACCGATTCACCATGTTTACACCATGTCCAGTAAGCCCATTTCAACTGGGAGGTCCATTCATTTCCGCACTTCCTATTTTAGTGATCTGTGGACCCTACATTCCCTGACTTCATCTTGTGAAGGTCAGTTTCATGTTGGAATGGCCACGCAACTATCGATAGCAGATATTGTGGATCAAGTTGTTCTTGACTCTTCCACTAATATCGATCTTGTTACCTCACTGACGGAGGAGGAGGATCCCGTTCTTAGGCCCGTGTGGTCCACTTCATTGTATTGTTCACATGATTTCCTCGATGAGACTTTTCCTTTGGACGAAGCTATCATTGAAGCCATGGATGGTTCTAAAAAACTTTAGGATGATATGCATCATCGCTCTTATTTTCTCCCAGAGCTTGAAAGAATCAAGCAAGATGACTTTCAATCTACTTTGAGTGAGATAGTCAGTCACATCCTAGTTCGACTTTATACACACGACATTTGTGCCGAAGGTAATATGGAAATCATTTCTCCTACCATCATGATTGATATCTCTCATACCCCTTGCAAGGTTGAAAACGTAAATATAATATCGGTGCAGATTGTTCACTAGAAGAAATCTTTATCTACACCAAACGTTTCAAGGAATTCCAAGATGTATTTTCTTGGTCATATGAAGAGATGCCAGGAATCGACCCTCATATTTTCAAACATGAGATTAGAACTTATCCAGATGCTAAAAATGTTCACCAACATCTTAGATATGTCAATCCCCAGAAGGCCCCCACTATGAAGGCAAAGGTGGAGAATCTACTTAGTGTTGGCTTCATCTATCTAGTTCCCTTGACTGAATGGTTATCCAATCCCATTCCTGTGAATAAAGAGCAAGGAACTCTCCATGTATGTATGGAATTTTGTGACATGAACAAGACTTGTCCTAAAGACAAATTCCCGACACCTTTCATCGATCAGATTCTCGACGAGTGTGCAGGAAGAGAAGTATCTTCTTTTATGGATGGATTTTTAGGATATAACCAAATTCATATTAAAATTGAGGATCAACACAAGACAACATTTATTCTTCCTTGCGGTACTTTCACATACCATAAAGTTCCTTTCGGCCTTAAAAATGCTGGAGAAACCTTCCAATGTGCCATGACTTTCTCTTTTCACAATATTAAGCACATAGTCGAAGCTTACCTTGATGATCTTGTTGCTCACTCTCACAAGAGAGTGGATCACGCTATGCACCTTCAGCTTGTTTTTGAAAGATGTTGTTACTATAGAATCCCGTCGAACCCTCACAAGTGCATCTTCTGCGTTAAGTCTGGTCATCTTTTGGGTTTTCTAGTTTTTGAGACGAAGATCATGGTAGATCCTCTAAAGGTTGAGGCAATACTTTGATTGCCTCCCTCACGCACAATTAGACAAATTCAAGGTTTGCAGAGGAAAGATAACTTTACTCATCGGTTTATAGTGAATTATGCCAATATCACTAAGGGTTTCATGCATCTTTTGAAGAAGGACACCCCATTTATCTGGGATGAGTGAGCCCAGGATTCCTTCGATGCTTTAAAGAAAGCTTTGGTATTGGTGCCTCTGCTAAAGTCTCCTGACTACAACATGGACTACTTGGTTTATATCATCGTGTTTGAAGAGACGATTGGTATGTTTTTGGTTCAGGAGGATTATGAGCTCTGCAAGAACATCATATACTATATTAGTCGAAACTTAGTCAGTCCTGAGATTAATTATTCTCACATTGAAAAGATAGCTTTGGCTACCATCCACACAGTCCAACGTTTACGTCATTATATATTAATTTGAGAGACTAATGTGGATTTCGATGTCAATCCATTTCAATATGTCCTTACCAGTCATATCATAGGGGGAAAATATAACAAATGGATTGTCATTTTACAAGAGTTTGATCTCGATTTCACTTCTGTGAAATCCAAGAAATCGCTAGTCTTCACAGAGTTAATATTTGATTTTCCATGATTAGATGAGGATGCTAGCCATGTTGATTCATTTGTGGATGAATACATTTTTCTTGTCTCGTCATCTAACCTCTGGCATGGAGACATTGTTTTCTATCTCCAAACTTTGAAGTTCCCTCAGCATCTCTCACAAGATGACCAATGACGTGTAAGGTACCAAGCTAAGAAGTATACTATCGTCGGTGATACTTTGTATCACCGAGGAATAGACAATATCTTGCATCATTGTTTAACTCACAGAGAGGTCGAGTCTGTCATGAACAATTTCCATAGTGGGGATTGTGGTGGTCATCTATCCGGGTTTACGACAACCCAAACATTTTGCGAGCTAGTTATTTATGGCCTACTATCTTTAAATATTGTATTGAAGTGGTTAATAAGTTTCACCCCTCCCAGATGTTCACTCGAAAAATGGGCTTGCATACAAGCCCTCTTCACCTAGTCATTACTGTCAGTCCCTTCACCAAGTGGGGGGTGGATTTCCTATATTGAAACCTAACTTCAGCTGGTGGGAATCAACACATTATAGTGGTCATCGACTACTTTACTAAGTGGGAAAAGGCCATGCCTACAATTAAATCTGATGGGAAGACTTTTTCCTTCTTCGTATTCAATCAAATTATAACCCAGTTCGGTATCCAGAGTGAGATTGTCACTGATCATGGCAATCACTTTCATAATGAAATGATGGAAGAAATAACATATAATATTGGGTTTAGACATGGGCATTCTTCTCCTTATTAACCCTAGGAAAATGGACAAGTAGATGCCATCAACAAGTCTCTCAAGACCATTTTGCAAAAACCTTTCAATCAGAGTAAGTCTGACTGGAACATCATGCTATATCCCGCACTCTGGGCATATCGAACCTCGGTCAAGACTGCCACCATATTTTCCCCTTTCCAGTTTGTACATGGTGTGGAGTCGATTTTATCGATTGAATGGAAAATCCCTTCTCTTAAGTAGGAAGTCATGCTCCTACCTGACACTTCCAATCTCGAGCGATGCCTTGTATACCTAGAGAGTCTTGACAAGCAACATCGAGATGCCTCTATAGCTATCGAGGTGAACAAAATATGTTTCAAGGTCTAGTACAATAAGTCTATCTATCCTCGATTGTATGCTGAGGGTGACTTGGTCCTCTTGTATGATCAAGCCAAAGAACCACTAGGGGTAGGCAAGTTTAAACCTATGTGGCATGGTCCTTATATCGTGCAACGTGTTTTAGAAAAAGGAGCCTATGAGTTAGAAGATTATGAAAGGAATAGGTTAGTCGAGCCCAAAAATGGGCTCTACTTGAAAAGATATTACGCTTGAGACCCAAGTTTGGGAGGAATTCTTTGTATACTAATGTAATTTAATGTATATATATATATTCCCTTTCTTTTTGTCTTCATCTTGCTTATCGAGTTTTCCCTTTGTTGGCAGATGTCAACGAAGTCTTTGGTTTACCTAGGATTCACAGATAGAGTGAGTCATCATACAAAGAACTTGGCTTCCAATGTTTGGGTGGTTTACTCACCCAAGGGTCTACTGGTGTCTTCATGTGGCGTATGCCTAGGGCCATCCACGGACAATGTGGGCGAATATAGCGTCGTTATAGAAATTTTGCATGATGCTATATCACATGGTATTCACTCTTTAGAGGTTGTCCTAAACTCCCAGTTAGTAGTATGTTAGTTGAACAAGAGTTGTCGCATGCGTGTGTTGGGTTATGAAAAAGGTACAAATATCTTGCGGAGTGGAAAAGGAACAGCAGTCGTTGATATGTAAAAGACAGCATCTGTGTGATAAAACAAAGCTGGAGTAAGGAACAGAAGAGGGTGCCAATTTGTAGTTATCTATCCTAATTCTTGTTTCGTAGATGACTTTTCATAAAATAAAGAAAAAACTAACCACTCAATTGGAAAACTATGTATATTTTATGTACAGTATACACATAATACATCTTTCATGGGGTTGGGGTGGCTAGGTTACCTTCCCAGCCAGCCAAAATCTACACAGTAGGGTCTTTGCTTACCTCTTGATAGAAAGAATCTTTTGAAGGTGGTTGGTGGTAAAGTCACAACTGGTGTCCGTTGACCAGAAAGGGTGATCCATAACCATCGATGGTGTTCAAAGTAACCGTGCCATTATCATGGACACTGTTAATTTCATATGGCCCTAGCCATCGTGTCTGTAATTTCTCGGGGAAGTCCTGAAATCTGGAACCATAAAGAAGCACCCAGTGGCCTTTTTTGAATGATTTTTTCTTGATATGCTTGTCATGCCAGGTTTCCCTCTGTTGTTGAATGATGGTTGTGTTCTCTACAAAAAACAAACATGCTTCATCAAATTCGTTGAGTTGTTGAAGGCATCGTTTATGTACTTCTATAAGATTTAGTCCGATTTCCTGGGCCATCCTTAGGGTTTTGATCTTGAATTCGATTGGGAAGATGGGTTCATTACCATAGACTAGATGGTAAGGAGAGTATCCAGTGGTGTTGCGCCAGGTTGTATGATAAGCCCATAAGGCATTTGGGAGATTTGTAGCCCAATTCTCTCAGTTTGTTGAGACAGTCTTTGTCAAAATTGCTTCTAGGACCTTATTGATGCTTTCTACTTGCCCATTTTCCTGTGGGTGGTATGGAGAAGTAACTATGTTCTTAATGTGATAGCTATCCAAAGTGGCGGTGATTCTATGGCCTATAAATTGTGACCCTCCATCAGTAATTATTTCTCTGGGTAGTCCATACCGTACAAACAATTTGAAAAGGAATTTGATGACTACTTCTTCTGTTGCTTTTGGTAAATCTTCCACCTCTACCCATTTGGTCATGTAATCTGTTGCGACGAGAATATAGGTATTTTGATTTGACTTTGGATTAAAGGGGCTGACGAAGTCCAGTGCCCATGTTTCAAATGGTTCTATGACTAGTTGTGTTTTCAAGGGAATTTCATCAGCCTAATCTAGTTTCCCCATCCGCTGGCAGCTGTCACATGTCTAGACATATTTCTTAGCATATCTAAATATTGAGGCCCAATAATAACCCATCTGTAGGATTTTGTGTCCATTCATGCGGTCTACAAAATGCCCCCCATAGGGTTCGTCATGTCCTGCTTTTAGTATGTCATAGATTTCGTCCTCTCATATGCATCACCGGATCTAGAGGTCGACTTCTGTACCTTTTTCGTAACCCACGATATCTAGAGGAGGATCTATGTGCCCCACTCACGATGGAAGAATCCCTCAAGAACAAGAATCAGCTAGAGGATGATGTAATTCGCGGGTTTCTTAACAACCCAACCGTTGTAAGTAATGCAACATGCCAGATGCTCCAAGATGTTCTAGACTATGAAGCATAGGGAGACCCCCTGGAAGATTTAATGGAACAACAAATTCTGACTACCACTGTCCACAACAGCAAACCCGTCAAGATCGCACCAGGGGAGTCTCTGAACATTAATGCCAACCTAGAAGAACAACAACAACAAAAGCTAATCCAAACCCTCTCTAAATACCATCAAGATTTTTCTTGGGAGTACTCTGATATGAAAGGTATTGACCCACAACTCTACACACACCACATTTGTATTGAGAAAGACTCTCGACCTATCCAACAACTACAAAAAAGGTTGAATCCCCACCTCAGAGATATTGTTAAAGAAGAGCTACAAAAGCTATTGGGCGTATATTTTATATACACTATCTCAGATAGTCGATGGATTTCCCCATTAGTCATCATCCCAAAGAAAAATGGGAAGTGGAGAATCTGCGTTGATTACAGGGAACTAAACAAAGCTACTCAAAAAGATAATTTCCCATTACCTTTCATCGATCAGCTCTTGGATACCTTGGCAGGGAAGAAATTCTTCTCTTTCCTAGATGTTTTCAGTGGTTACAATTAGATCCATATTACCCCAGAAGATCAAGATAAAACGAAAATCACATGTCCTTGGGGTACCTTTGCCTACAAAGTATTTCCCTTCGGACTGTGTAACACTCCAGCTACATTCCAAAGGGACATTCTGAGCATATTCAACGATCTGATTAGCAAAGGGTTTGAAGTCTACATAGATGATTTTACTCCATATGGAGACGATTTCAATCAGGACTTGACTAACCTGGAGAAGGTATTAGAACGGTGCATCACTACCAGGTTATGCTTAAGCCATGAAAAATGTCACATGATGATGAAAGAAGGTGTGGTATTAGTGAATTACATTTCTGCAGATGGAATCATAGTAGATCGAGAAAAAATTGAGGTAATACTTAATCTACCTATTCCACACACACAAACTGAGGTACGTAATTTCCTTGGTGCTTCAGGATATTATCGCAGATTTATGCCAAATGTTTCAAAAACTATTGCACCCCTACATGCTTTAACTGGGAATGTAGAATTCAAATGGTCTGAGAAATCTGACGTGGCTTTTGCAGGACTCAAGAAATTGATCTCAACACCATCAGTATTGAGAGGGCCAAATTGGGAGATACCATTTCAGATCTCAAACGATGCCTCAGACATTTCCATAGGCATTGTTCTGGGACAGGAAGAAGAAAAGAAACCCTATGCCATTTATTTCATTAGCAAGAATCTAAATCCAGCCGAACTTAATTATACAGTAATAGAGAAAGAGTTCTTAGCTATTATACATGCCATCAATAAATTTCATCATTATATAACAGGCTATCCAATTATCCTATATACTGATCATTCTGCCATTAGATATCTAGCTAATAAACCAATTACTAATGGATGGGTCACTCGATGGTTGTTATTATTGTAGGAATTTGATATCACCATCAAAGATCAACCTAGGAGAGAAAATCTTGTCGCAGACTTCCTGTCCTGATTCCTAAAAATGGATGACTCATTAACAACTGAGGATCAATTCCTAGATGAGCATCTGTTTGTTGTCGACACAAAACCACCTTGGTACGCTGATGTAGAAAACTATCTAGTAGCGGGAAGATTACCGACACATTTATCATCCAGGGAAAGACGAGTGATCATCCAGCGTAGCACACGATTTACTTGGTGTTAGAAAAACAGGACCACGGAGAAATAAAATAAAATAAATACAGAAACAAAACACAGAAGACACACAATACAAGAGAGACACAGATTTACGTGGTTCACCCAGTGTGGGCTATGTCCACCAGAGAAATTTCCAGGTCCTTCCTTTATTATTATACGGCAAATGAAGGGATACAACCTACAACAAAAACCGTTGTAACTTCCTCTTCTTTCTCTCACAGTCTCCTCTCTCAGAATACAATATTCACCATCATCCATAGCCACAATACATTTCCCTCATAAAAGAGGGTTTCCTTCTAAGGAAAAAAACCCTAACATAACTTCTACCATTAGATCTACGACCTTATAATGAACGGTCCAGATTTACAATGAAATTACAATATACTTTTACAAGGCAATTTTTGCTTCGGGGACTTTGCCCCTGAACCCTCGTTGGGGACCCGCTTGCCCCCAGAATTCCCAGCCGGGGGGATAGGCCCCCCAGACCTTGCAGAGGGGGTACTCCTCCTCTTCACTCCCCCGCATGGAAGAGTGTACATAATTATGGGGTGTAAATACTTCATGGGGTATAAACATGGCTGAAAGCAAGGACCTCTGAATTAGGAAGATAATCAGGCTCCACAACCAACAATCTCCCACTTGGAGACTGATCTCAACAAATCCACTGCTGCTGTATATGATAGAATATGAACCTTCTTGAACCTGGAAAATTTCTCATTTTCATCTTCATTCTTGAAGACCAACTGAAACTGAGCAGGAACTCAGTTTCTCCCTGGTTACTCCCTTTGTTAACATGTCTGCAGGATTCTGGCTAGTGTGTATCTTTTCCAGCTTCAATTGTCCATCTTCCAAGGTGGATCATATGAAGTGGTACCTCAACTGTATATGTTTAGTCTTTGAATGGAAGGCTGAGTTCTTTGTAAGGTGAATGGCACTCTGACTGTCACAGTACAAGCGGTTGTTCTCCTGCTTCTTTCCCAATTCCTCCATAAACCTTTGTAACCAAATCATTTCTTTACTAGCCTCTGTAGCAGAAACATACTCTGCCTCTCTTGTTTAAAGTGCAACAACCTTTTGTAGTTTTGAAATCCAACTTACTGATGTTCCACCTATAGTAAAAACATACCCTGTGGTGCTCCTCCTGCTGTCTTTATCACCTGCCATATATGAATCAACATATCACTGTAAAAAAGTGTCTAAACCTCCGAAACATAATGCATGTGTATTAGTACCTCTCAAATACTTGAGAATCCACTTTACTGCCTCCCAATGTTCTTTACCTGGATTGTTCATATACCTGCTCACAACTCCCACTGCATGTGCAATATCTGGTCTTGTGCAAACCATTGCATACATCAAGCTCCCAACTGTTGATGACTAAGC
>ML780372.1:1281219-1304147 GCA_009831015.1 Picea engelmannii | reverse complement strand
ACCATTATATCAAGGACTCAATCACAATCACTAGAACACCATTGCATCACACATTAATAAAATGAAGTCATATTAACAGAAAATGCAAAGTGGGTAAAAATTTGGTGTCTTTCCAACTGTGTGTCTGTCATTGAGTGAACTGAACACATAAACAAGAGTAACCATAATAATCCAGTGACGATTTTAATGCCATCGACATGAATTTGAACCAAGGTTTTCACACTTCCAGTTGTGAAAACGAAAACAAAAGGCAGGTGTGCGAATGCGCAAGATAATAGTGTTGTTTTATTCAAAGGATTGCGATGAGAATCAATGGTTCCAAAACACTTGTGTAGGCAGCTTATAAGGAAAGAAATGTGAAATGGTTACCAACAGAACCTTGGTACCTTCCCTTCACGATCCCCCGAGACACAAGAGGTCAACGGGATGTTGACTCCTTTCACTGGGCGACACGTGTCCACCTATCTATCACCTGGGCCCACCTTGTGGTTCTGCTACAGGTCCCTCGTGCCCAGCTTCAACACTTCGCAGCTTCGCTTCCCAAAAAACTGCCTCCTTTGTATCAAAACACCCGAAGTGCCAAAATCCCAAACTCTTCGATACTCCTTATCGCAACTCGGGACTTCGGGATTTTCGGGACTTCGGATCTCGCGACTTCGCAACTTTTCCTTCCAAGTGTCTCGACTCTCCAACTACGAAAACCCAAAATTCTGATTTGTTGAAATGGTTGACGGTGTCCTTACCCCGTACTTATATCACGTCTCACAACTTCGGGAATCTCGAGACAAAAGTCTCAACCTCCTATCCTCTGAAGCACCAAAATGCTGAATTCTAACTCGTTATTAATGCTGGCCCCACAACGGAACTTCTCGCTCTGTCGAGACTTTGCACTTCGCAATTTTGTGAATCTTGATGCAAGGTTTTCGGTCCCTCAACCCATGAATCCCCGAAGTGAGAATTCATGAGTGATCCAACGACCCTTGTCAACTTGGATCCTTCGGTTTGATTTCTCCTGAGCTTGCACTTGAAGAATACTTATCGTAACTTCCCTGATCCTTTGCAATATCTTGGCTCTCGGGACTTCACAAATTCTCCATGGAGAATTCCGACCGTCCAATTCCTCTTTGACAACTCCTATGAAATGAACAAGGTATTCCTTCACAGAACTTGTCCACCCGCAAAACAACTTTGCTATGCCTCCTTCCAACACTTCAAGGCACTAGCCCTCTTGAGCCTTTCTTCGATAACTTTGAAGACTCTATCCCTCTTGAGCTTGCTTGAAAATCCTCAAGTACTCTGGGGATAACTCCTGCATGCACTCCTTGCGGCACTTCTTCAAATACGCTTTAGTATTTGAACATCTTCGACTCTGTGCACTCCTTGCAACAGTAGTCTTTCAAAAATTTCCTCAGGTTGTAAGCTCTGAGACTCTACTCGGCCTGTGCACACCTTTCACAGCTCCTATGCTTAACTTGCACTTCCGCGAGAATGAGAATAATGTTATCTCTTCTGAGATTTTAGAGATGAAACTATGAACCTTTGTCAATGCACTCCTTGCAGACAACTTCACTGCACTCCTTCCAGGAATTCTTGCTCAGATAGAGAAACAATTGAAACTCACTCCTTACTCTTCCTCTCTCAGATTCCAAACATTTAACTAGAAATCATACGTACACAGCGTAACAACAAATGCATAACAGAAAGAGTAAAATAGCTATAACCATAGAATTTAACAGGCATGCATAGAGAATATCACAACACCATAAGTTTGAATCAAAGCTTCATGTATTAATTCAGGACTTTTGTACATGGGTGTTTTCAAATATAGCTCTCTGCTTCTTCCTCTCTATGCTCTCTACTCAATTTACAATGTTAATTATTCATGTTACAAAAATGATACAAGATGAGGGTGTCTATAGTTGGTTTTCCCTCCACTCCTAAAACTGTCTAATCCTAAATTCAAAGCTACCTACTTACATTTATTATACAAAAATGCCTCTACCTACTACAGATGAGAGCAAATCGCTCAAGGTCTATTTACAATTTACAAGTATGCCCTTTCTTAACTACTTTATTTAAGTTTTGGCACATCCTACCTCAAAACAATTTAAACACCTTTGAACATGTGCCAAAATCCATTGGCACTACTCGCGCTCGCTTGCTGCTGACGATGCTCCTGCATCATACTCCCTCGCTTGAAAATTTTCATGGACTCCTGTCCATGAGCTCTCGCATGGTCTGTCCATGCTTCTGGATTTCGGCTTCATTTTCCTAGCTAGCATCTTCAACTGGATGTCCCTTCCATTTGACCAAGTATTCAAAATATTCCTTTTGCCTGGTCCTCTTACTAACTCTTTTGTCCAGTATGCTTTCCATCTGTAGTTTCTCTACAACTGGCATCTGTTTGGCCCATTGAACGTCTGGTTGTTAACTGTCTGGTCTTACCTCTCTAGATTTATATGGGTACAAATCTGAGATGTTGAATATCGAAGAAATTCCGATCCCCTCGGGTAATTCAATCTCATATGCATTCGCCCCAAATTTCTTTATGATCTTGCACAACCCAATTTTCTTCATTTTCAGTTTATTATATGCCCCCCTTGGGAACCTTTCCTTTATCAAGTGTGCAACGATCAAATCATGAACTTTGAACTGAATTTCTCTCCTATGTTGATCTGGTATGTGCTTATACTCTTGGCTCGAGCTTTGCAATCACTCCTTAACTTGGTTATGAAGCTCCTTCATCACTTCTATGAAATCCTCTGCACTAGCACTCCTAGTTGCGTTCTATTCTGAATCCCTCAATTCAGAAACTCCTCTTGGCTGCATGCCATAAAAAATTTGAAATGGACTCTGCCCCATGCTTCTGTTGATTGAATCATTATATGCAAATTTCTCCTGTGGTAGAATATTGTCCCACTGAATGTGATATTTTGTCACCAAACTTCTCAACAAGTCTCCCAAACTTCTGTTCACAACTTTTGTCTGTCCATCCGTCTGAGGATGATAAGATGAACTGAATGACAAGTTTGTTCCCATATTTTTCCATAAGGTTCTCCAGAAGTGTCCCACGAACTTGGTGTCTCGATCCAAAACTATGCTCCTTGGTAAGCCATGAAGTCGAATGACTTCTTTGAAAAACAGATTCGCAATGTGAGTTGTGTCACTGGTTTTCTGACATGGTATGAAGTGTGCCATCTTAGAAAATTTGTCCACTACTACAAAGATTGAATCGAACCCTCTTTATGTTCTTGGCAGCCCCAATATGAAGTCCATGCTTACTGCATCCCACGACCTCTCAGGTATGGGTAACGGTTGATATAAGCCTGCATTCTGCCTCTTTCCTCTTGAACGCTGACAAATTCTACATCTGTCCACGAATATTTTGACGTCTGTTCTCATTCCTGGCCAAAAATATGACTCATTTAACTTTGAGAACATCTTTTCATGACCGAAATGTCTGGGCAATCCTCCACTATGTTTCTCCTTCAACAGATTCTCCCTCATGGAGCATTTTGGAATACAAAGTTGATTACCCTTAAACAATAATCCTTCCTGGATCATGTATTCTGTCCATTGACTTTTGTCCCTGAGAATTGGATTCTCAGCTACTTCATATGCTTCTTTGAAGTTTGGATCATCTCTATACATGTTCCTGAGATCATCAAAACCCAACGTTTTGACTCTAAACTCCTGCATAAGAAAAGTTTTTCTGCTCAAAGCATCAACAACCTTGTTAGTAGTTCCAGAAATATGTTTAATTACAAAAGTAAAATTCTACATATATTCAACCCATTTAACATGTCTTTGATTCAACTTCTCCTGTTGAGTCACAAATTGCAAAGCATGATTGTCACTATATAAGACAAACTCCTTAGGAATCAAATAGTGTCTCCATTTCTTCAATGCTTGAATAATAGCATAGAACTCCTTGTCATACGTGGAGTATTTTATTTTGGCCTCGTTCATCTTCTCGCTAAGTATGCTATCGGCCTATCTTCTTGACTCAAGACTGCCCCTATTGCAAATCCATTTGCATCACATTTTACTTGAAATGTATTTTTGAAATCCTGCAACACCAAAATTGGTTGTTCTGTGATTTTCCTTTTCAACAAATTGAATCTTTTCTCAGCCTCTTCTGTCCAGTGAAAATATTTATGTCTTTTCTTCACTGTGTCCATCATCGGTGTGCTAATTCTACTGAATTTCCTAATGAAATTCCTGTAGAAACTATCCAATCCATGAAAACTTCAAACTTCAAAGATACTTTTTGGCGATGGCCAATTCTTAATCACCTCCACTTTATCTGGATCCATCATCAACTTGTCTGCAGAAACAACAAAACCCAAATAAATGAGCTTTGTCTTCATGAATGAATATTTCTTCATATTTACCAGCAACTTCTCTTGTTGTAGCCTCCGCATCATGGTAGCCAAATGTTTCAAATGATCTGCCTCTGTTTTTCTGAAAATCAGTATGTCATCAAGATACACAATGACAAATTTTCCAATGAACTCCTCCAGGACTTCATTCATCAATCTCATAAAGGTACTTGGCACGTTTGTTAAGCCAAACGACATAACAAGCCATACATACAACCCTTCATTGGTCTTGAATGTTGTCTTCCATTCATCACCTTCTCTCATACGAATATGATGATATCCACTTTTCAAATCAATCTTCGAAAAAAATTTCACTCCACTCAAGCAATCCATCAAATCATCCATTCTTGGCAATGGGAATCTATACCTGATGGAAATATTGTTAATTTCCCTTGAGTCTATATACATCCTCTAGCCTTCATCTTTCTTTGGACTGAGCACTGTCGAAACAACACATGGACTCAAGCTTTCTCTAATCAGCCCTTTGTCCATTAAATCCTGGACCTGTCTTTTGACCTCTTCATTCTCCTGCGGCGTCAATCTATACAATGCTTTGTTTGGTAAACTAGCTCCAGGTATAAGATCAATGTGATGACTTATACTTATAATAGGTGGCAACGAACGAGGTAGTCCATCCACTGCTATATCAACAAATTCCTTCAGTAGCTGTTGGATTTCCTCTGGTAAATCATCCACTCTTGTGCTAGTCAAAACAATTCTAGGTTTCCTGACCATGATGAATTGTGGATCTTCCTTCTTCTTAACCTCCTTAAGAAGTTCCTTCCCACTCATGAGAAGTACAGTGTTTCTTACTTCAGGTTTCTCTTCTTTTTCCTTAATCGACAACAACATGTGAGTTCTCCCATTCTTCTCTAAGGTATATGTGTTCTTCCTCCCATCATGAACCACACTCCTATCATATTGCCACGGTCTACCCAACAATAGATGACAAACATCCATGGGAATGACATCACACAATATCTTATCATTATATCCTCCTATTTTAAATTCAACTAAACATTTTTTAGTGACATTTACCTGATGTCCTTTTTGTAGCCGTGAAACTCTGTATGGACTTGGATGCTCAATAGTCTCCATTTCCATCTTTTCTACGATCTCTATAGAAATGAGATTGTTTGTGCTACCACTATCCACGATGACCTTGCATACCCTGTCTTTGGTCTTGCAAGAAGTCCAAAAAATATTGTTCCTTTGCACTGGATTCTTCGCCTCCTTTTCTAGTGTTAAGAGAACTTTCCTCATCACCAGTAATCTTCCACCTTCAGCATCCTCTGCCTCAACATTCCACCTCTACGCTTAGTAAGTGTGAGTCTCACCACCTTCTTTCTTCTTATCTGGACATTGATAAGATTTGTGTCCATTCTTTCTGCATGTGAAGCATTTTATTACTCCACCTCTGCCTCTTCCTCTTCCTCTAGAGTGAGGAAAAGTGTTGTTATCAGCATACTTTCCTCTTTGTGAGCTTCCACCTCTCTTAGTTTGATATTGAGGTTTCTTCCACTCTTCCTTAGGCTTCTGATTCCTATCTTGGACAATTGTTTTTCCTCTGGGATGACTTCTACCTCGGCCTCTCTGAATTTGCTTTCAGCTCGGCTTCTCTTCATCCTTTAGAGCCATCTGATAAGCATCTTCCACCATCCAAATGGTCATCATGCTCATCTCATCTCGAATGTCGTATCTCAGACCATTCATATACCTAGCAACCTTTTCATCATCACTTTCGCGATGACCTACTCTAATGTTTAGCTTGTAGAACTCTTCAGTGTACTCCTTCACTGATATCAGCTTCTGTCTCAAATTATGCATTCTTTGAAACAGAGTGATTTGATAATCCTTGGGTATGAATTTCGCTTTCATCTTGGTGACCATTCTATCCCAACTCTTGATTTTCTGCTTGCCTTTGCAGCATCTATCAACTTGTAGTTCATCCAACCATAATGTTGCATGTCCTTTAAGCCTTGTGATATCATGTTTGACCTTTTTGTCTTCCTCAACATCTTCATAGTCAAAATATGTGTCCAAAGCTCTAATCCAGTCTAGAAGCTCTTCAACATCCAGGTTTCCCTCATATACTAGAATGTCCATTTTTTCCCTGGAACTCATTCTTGCAACAGCCCTGATTAGACATTCATTTGATGCATCCTCTACTGCAACCTCTTCTCCTTCATGTCCATGTTCATCTTCACTTTCAGATTCACTGACATATCCAACACCGGCTGTGTGCCTCAGTTTTATTTCCACGTCCATGAGTATGGTGCGTATGTTATGCATCTCTCTTTCCATGGTTGGATTTGGCACCTACCTACCCCTTTATTCTGGAATGTCCCTCTCCTTTGGCGGATCGGGTGTTTTCTTGTCTCTTCTTCTCGGCGGCATGGTAAATCTTTCTTTTCCTTGCTATAGAAAGCAAAGAAATCTTTCTGTGCTCTGATACCATAAATTGACGTAGACGCTCTATCGGCCCTCAGGTCGACGTCTTCTCATAGGATCGTTCTTTATCTCCTTTGAGTCGGATCGGCTCTTTCAATTCTCTGCTAGAATCTTCAATAAATTCAATCCACAGGTCCTTCGGAAACCCCACCTGCGCGAATAGCACTAGGTGCGAGCTTCACCTTCTTCGAGCGACCACAGTGCTATGACAAAGGGCCTAACCCAAAGTCTCTTATCAAAATCTCGTGATCTCGCGAGTTCGTGAGTCGAAGCTCCCAACTCTTCCTTCCCAATATCACGATAGCCGAAATCATGAAATAGGTATAGCTCCTTCTATGTCAGAGCCCTTCGCACGTGACCATCGGCTAGGCTTAATGCTAGCACCTCTCGCTACTCGTCGCTTCATGAGTTTTAGCATTGAACCTTGGTACCTTCCCTTCACGATCCCCCAAGACACGATAGGTCAACGAGATGTTGACTCCTTTCACTAGGCGACACGTGTCCACCTATCTATCACCCGGGCCCACCTTGTGGTTCTGCTACGTGTCCCTCGTGCCCATCTTTAGCACTTCACAACTTCGCTTCCCAAAACGCTGCCTCCTTTGTATCACGACACCCGAAGTACTGAAATCTTGAACTCCTCGATACTCCTTATCGCAACTCGCGACTTTAGGATTTTCGAGATTTCGGATCTCACGACTTCGTGACTTTTCCTTCTGAGTGTCTCGACTCTCCAACTACAAAAACCCAAAATTCCAATTCGCCGAAATGGTTGATGGTGTCCTTACCCCATACTTATATCACGTCTTGCGACTTTGGGAATCTCGAGACAAAAGTCTTGACCTCCTATCCTCCAAAGCACCGAAATGCCGAATTCTGACTCGTTATTAATGCTGGCCCCACAACATAACTTCTCGCTCTGTCGGGAATTCACACTTCGCGATTTCACGAATCTTGATGCAAGGTTTTTGGTCCCTCAACCCATGAATCCTCGAAGTGAGAATTCACGAGTGATCCAACGACCCTTGTCGACTTGGATCCTTCGGTCCAATTTCTCCTGAGCTTGCACTTGAAGAATACTTACCGTAATTTCCCTGCTCCTCTGCAAGATCTGACGGCTCTTGGGACTTTATGAATTATCCATGGAGAATTCTGACCGTCCAATTCCTCTTTGACAACTCCTACGAAATGAACAAGGTATTCCTTCACAGAACTTGTCCACCCGCAAAACAACTTTTCTACACCTCCTTCCAACACTTCAAGGCACTATCCCTCTTAAGACTTTCTTCGATAACTTCGAGTACTTTGGGGATAACTCCTACACGCACTCCTTGCGACACTTCTTCAAATATGCTTTAGTATTTGAACCTCTTTGACTCTGTGCACTCCTTGCAACAATAGCCTTTCAACAATTTCCTCAGGTTGTAAAATCTGAGACTCTACTCGGATTGCGCACACCTTGCATGACTCCTATGCTTAACTTGCACTTCCGCAAGAATGAGAATAATAGTATCTCTTCTGAGCTTTCAGAGATGAAACTCTAAACCCTTGTCAACGCACTCCTTGTGGACAACTTCACTGCACTCCTTGCAGGAATTCTTGCTCAGATAGAGAAACAATTAAAACTCATTACATTCTCTTCCTCTCTCAGATTCCAAACATTTAACTAGAAATCATACATACACAACATAACAACAAATTCATAACAGAAAGAGTAAAATAGCTATAAGCATAGCATTTAATAGGCATGCATAGAGAATATCACAACACCATACGTCTGAATCAAAGCTTCATGTATTAATTCAGGACTTTTGTACATGGGTGTTTTCAAATACAACTCTTTGCTTCTTCCCCTCTATGCTCTCTGCTCAATTTACAATGTTAATTGTTCATGTTACAAAAATGATACAAGATGAGGGTGTCTATAGTTGGTTTTCCCTCCACTCCTAAAACTGTCTAATCCGAAATTCAAAGCTACCTAGTTACATTTATTATACATAAATGCCTCTACCTACTACACACGAGAGAAGATCGCTCAAGGTCTGTTTACAATCTACAAGTGCGCCCTTTATTAACTACTTTATTTAAGTTTTGGCACATCCTACTTCAAAACAATTTAAACACCTTTGAACATGTGCCAAAATGCATTGGCGCTACTCGCGCTCACTTGCTGCTGACGATGGTCCTGCATCACTTTCTTGGGTTCATAGGCCTCAACTTCTGATAAACTCGTTTTATATTTTCATATATTCAAATCTCATGTTGAACTATTCGAGGATCAATGCTAGGCATTTCCTCGTAAGACCATGCGAACACATCTCAAAAATCCTTGAAGAGTGTCATATATTTAGTGATCCCGTCTTGTGAGCATTCTTCTCCGATAAAGACATTCTCGAAAACTTCAGAATTTCTAGAAATGTTAATTGGGATCATTCTCGATATGTTATCCATGTTTGCCTCATCATAGACACCATGTCTAGACAAAGTATTAACCACTCCATCAACAATTCCAACCACAACTGAATTGAACTCTCCCCCCTCAACTCGACTAAGTTCCAGAAGGGAAAATGATGTATGATGTAAATCCTCCCATGGCCTTTCATATCTGACCATATCCTCAATAATTGCTTCGTCTAAAGGAAATACAATATCTAAATAGTCTTGAGAGATGGAAGAGCCTTGTGCCCAAATAGGCTCGGGAAAGAGATCATCCTCCACTATGACCACGAGAGTTTGATATGGGTTTCTTGAGGCCTGATGAATGGCTTGATAAGATAGTTCAGCATTAGACAAATTTTTATCCATGCTGGAGTGAACTCAACCTTTGACCATACTATATGGTGAGCAAAAGGTCCATGGGTCCTAGACAAAGAAACCCTACTAACCGAAGTATCTCAAACATACAAAATCGGTGCGGGGATATCAAAATATCCCATTAGAGAAGGGTACATCCCACAAATGATGCTCTCAGTGGCCACCTGAGATTTTTCAATCCAAGGGAGTATAGATCCTGGATTAGTTGTTGCGTCAGAAAGGTTGGATTCCATCTGATTGATAATCATGATCCTTCCCTCATGGGGAAAGCATATAATCTGAAAAATTGTTGAGATGACAGTTGTCAAGGCATAAGTCCAACTTCTTCCCAACAAAATATTATAGTCGAGTGGTGTGTCGACTACTTGAACTTCAACACTCACAGACTTCCACCCTAGCATAACCGGACATGAAGGAATCATACCAAGTGGTTAGAATGAAATTCCTTTGAAAGCAGTCAAGAGTGTAGGGGAAGGGGTAAGTTCAAGAGAATCGATAGATTTCCAACATGAAAAGGACATCATGCACATGGAAGATCCTTCATCAAATACAATACTCTTTACTAAGATATTTTTGCAAACAACCCCAATCTAAAATTACACGTGATACAGAAGGAATGGTCACACATCAATAGCATCAAACTTCTTAATGATATGACTAGCAGAGTCTACAACTCCTATGGCTGATAACAATGTAGTGTGTTGCGAAGGGAAACTTTGGATAACCTACAAAGAAGACATAGCACAAGGCATCTGATCCAAGTATTCCAAAACTAAATAATTGGGAGAGGCTTGTGCATTAGGGTTATCCATCTTCCTTTTGTAAACTCCCTTCGATATGCATGGGACTGCTTCTTTTTCAGGATTCTCTATGTCGAGAGGGGTCTGATCCTATGAATCTTTCTTCCCTTTCTTCATCGACTCAGCATTATCATAGTTCCATTTTATCGTCGAAAAGTCTACATCTTATTTTATATTTAAGGAGTTAAGCATGTTTATAACTCCTTTATATTTGTCAGAGGGGGGAGCACTCAAAGTGACCCCTTGTGGGTTGAAGTTGGAAGCACCAACTTACAAGTTTTTCCCTTGCGGAAAAGGGTTTTGCAACAAAACAGGTTGTTGTTGTTGATTCAACTTGATAAGAGATTAGGATTCTTCCATTCACGGGCATTGGTGAATAAGTTGATCATATTCACAAATATTACAAGGAAATTTCACTTTCCTCTTCTCATCCTTTTCCCCCTCAACATTTTTATCTGACTTTTTATTATTACCCCCACCACCTTTCTTACCCTTTCCTTTTCTCTTGTCTTTGGGTTGTTGAGGACCCTTAGAAGTCTTCATTTGCACCAAATGTACATCAAAATATTGGGTGGCGAGGGTGGTCGAGCCAATGGTTGGATTGGTCATAGGTTGTTGAATAGTAAGTTTATGCATCTGGCTAGTGGCCAGGTCTGCGAATTTTGTTTGAGCAGAACCCACTATGTCATCGACAAGTGGGTTGGTGTCTGGATTTTCCCAGTTTAGATTCGAACTTGGTGCATTCGGCATAATATCATAGAAAATGCATGACTGAGAGTATATAATCTCTAACTGTTGCACCATAAAAATCATTTGTTCTCTAAAAACACTCTCGACATTGCGACGTATTTTTGAATATATGGGAGTAAGGATTTCAAGAACCATTCGAGTAGGACCTCTAGTGGGACCATAGCCTTAATCAAGCTCTTTCATCTCCTCCATTCCTGAATGTGGTCAGAAATGTGAGTGGCATTGTCTTGTTCAAGGTTAGCGAACAATTATGTCTCGACATCATACCACATAGGGAGTTGGAAGTGGTTTAATAAAACCATAGATAATTCATCGAATGTCGAGTAATTCCCCTTCTTGATTTCAATATAAAATTTGGCAGTGCCTTTAGTGAGAGTACGTTAAAAAAAACATAATTTGATCCAATCGTCATTTAATGAGTTGGACGAGAACCACAAGTGGAATGTTGTCACGTGGTATTCCAAGTATTCGCTTCTTTTCCCCTCAAAATTTGGAATGTCCGAAGGTAATTTACTTGGGACCATAGGCCAACTTGGGTCCTTATGAATCATATCATTCATCAACTTGAAAAATTCTGACAAATGCAAATTTTTTAGAAATGATAACCTAGGCTACATCATCGACTAATGAGTGGCCTGAAAAGAAGGGCTTGGATTGTAACTAGCACTATGTTTCTAGAAAGAGTTTTCTATCAAACTAGGGCTCAGGATGAATCCTTATTTTCCCTAGTTGAATGAAGGAAAAAATCCACCTATATGGTTCCCAAGAGGATAATCAAGGTTACCTCCATCAGATCCCTGATGGAAAGGAATAAATCTTGGCATGGAGGTGGACTGACCGGGAAAGGGTTTTCCCCTTTGCAACATCCCTTGGAAGGGATTCCACTATCCTTGGAGAGGAGTTCTCCCCAAAGTTTCTCCTGGTGAAGAAATCGGTCCTTGCAAGGGGGAGGATTGACCTTGGAAGGGGTTTCCCCCTGCCGACATAGTAGACAAGGTGAAAGGATTTCTCCTGAACCCATCGTAAAGTGTGAACGGAGTTGAAGTTGATGACATACTAGCATATTGGGGTCCACTACCCATAGAAGTGCCCCAACCCCATGCGAGGTTAGGGCTAGAAAATGAAACAAGTCCACTTCCCATGAATGGAGATGATGGAGGAATGTGACCTATGCCCCAAGAAAAGGCCTAGTAAGGGGCTTGAGTGCTCCCCGCACCAACATTTTATAACTGGGATGTTGGTTGAGAACTCACCAACACGTTATACATGACCATAAATGACATTCTGTAAGAGAAAGTGTTTGTTTTTGACGTGAAATATTTTGTTGCACTTGAAACTTAAGTGGGGCTGAAAACTGATGAGGGAATGTTGCTAGTTGTCACAATGACGATGGATTGAACCACATTTATCGTTGGATCTGAATACCAAGAGGAAATACCCCCCTATAACGATCACCGAGGTGGTAGTTGCAGGTTCTCCTGACCCCGACACTAGCGAAGTGTCTCCCATAATAGCCCACTAAAGGAGGCTACTATAATCAAAGTTCAATCCTGGAGGAAGTACTCATATGACTGTAAATGGGAAAGTCAAAGGTAATGGAGAATTAGTGAGTGGAGTGAATTCATCAGCTCCAATATCTTCAACAATTACCTCTCCTAGTTCTAGAATGTTGACTTCTGGAGATTTAAGGTCTATGACCTCAGACTGACCAACCGGTACAAAAGTGTCAGATTGATCGATCCGACGCCTTTAAGGAGGCAAGGGATAATTATTCCTAATTTCTTCCTTAGGAGGAAGACCTTGAATTCTCATCGATCTTCGAGACGATAGGTTGGCCACTTTGAGGGGTTAGCTCTTGCTGTCAATCGACTCGCCTGCCTAAGGTTAGACTACCTTCACCAAACACACAACTATAAAAATCCTTAAAGATAAACAAACACAAACAACTCTATCAAGATTCTGACTCAAGTGGATTAATTCTTGGGACCAGAAAAATAACAAAGTGAGCTTGAGCCCTTTTGGACAAAGGCATAGGTTGATTAAGTCCCATGGACCACCAAACGAAGGTGTGAGAAGTAGTTATCTTGACCTCCATAGATAATCCTTATCCAGTGAAAGTACCCACACTTCTTCGGGAACCCTCTAGTAGTATTGAAGTGTGTGATACACAATCTACCCCAAGTACTACAAAAAAACCCCGCAATCACCTTGTGGATTACCTAAGAAGAGAAAATAAGTTTACGAGCTCGCAGTTGGTGCTTGGCGGGTACAGTTGAAAGTCTTGATCGAAAGTGTAGGTAGGGTAACAAATCCTGAAGCCTTGAAAGCACCACCTCTCATAGAGGTATGGCTACGATCGAAATCCCCAATACACAATCTCCCCACTATGTTGGATCCAGCTCTAGAGGGAAATCTCCTCATCTATTCCTTACGTGACCTTGTGTTTAAGTCTTGTGTTAGAGGAGCTTCTAAAGCAACCTATACGAAAAATGGTTTCTACACTCCCTATCTTAGACACTTATGTTTTTTTAGTGGCGTTGGAGAAATTTACTCTCCAACCTATGCCAAGGCCCTACCCTAAACTTGTTGATTAACCCTAGCAAATGAAAGTATATAATAAGTTTTAGTTATGCATTCAATTTAGTAGGTTGTTTTTACTCAAAAATGGGCTGCAGGTGAAACTTTAGTGATGTTTTAGACTGAATCCAAAAGAAATGAAATATAAGAACACACAATTAGTTTCTTCAAGTTAAAAAGGATGCAACAACACTTACGCAGCAAAATATTTTCTTTTTTGAATGAAAAAAAGAGTTTAAGTACAAGATTTAGAGCACCTCAAGATGCAAATGCATGGCAGGATGCAAAACTTATATTACTAAATTCTTTTCATTTTTAAATAAAAAGGTTACCATTACTAAAATATACTGCAACTACTTGAATGATAATTAACTACTTATTTTCTTGCAAATGAAAGGCGAGGGTTTAATAAACAAACAATAAACAAACAAGCATATTTTGTTTAACTTTTTCTTTTACAAAAGAAAAACAAACACATGAATGCAATTTTTTTTCTTCTTTTTGAAACAAGGTAGAAAGAAGGAAAAAATACAGAAAGCATTCAGCCAAGACAACACTGAAACGACATTGAATCTAGAAATGTAGACCAATTAGGTTGTTCTTTCAATCTACCTAACAAACTTTATACTAGATAGTCAAAGCAAAGATTTTAATATTTTCTGTATATCAAGCATTCAGAGCCTAACACAAAGACACTAGACAGAGACTCAGGACAGTCCAAGTGATTGATCAAACCAAGCATTAAACCCAGAAAAGCAAGAGAAATTTTAAAAAACTTGAACTTCACACTAGTCTGTGATTGTTACTAGAGAAAATCATGGATATCCATGGGTTGTAGAGATGCAACTCATGGGTGTACGCGGGCTACAATGATGAAATGTGAGGATGGAAAGGTAAGTTCAAAGAATGAAAAATCCAATAAGAAATAGAGGGCTTCAAGACTAAGCAACATGTTATGTGAGGCTAAAAGACTCTAAAAAAGACTAAGAAACTAACAACAAAAGACGACAGAAAAAAGGAAGACATATCAACCAAACTGACCCAACTAGGAGTATCCCCAGTGGAGTCACCGATTGTGATTAAGGGATTTTTCCCTTGTGATTGTGGGTCGTAATCAAATCAGAGCAAGACCAAGTGAAAGAGATAATTGTCTCCCTAGAGTGATAAACACACAAAAATAAAAGAAAATAACTACTTTATTTAGTAGAAGGTAGGGATAGAGATGAGAAAAGAAGGTCCACCTTATTCTCCTGTTTGATGTTGATCCTCACTCCAATTCACCGAAGAACCCTTGATCTTCCACTAGAATTAACCTACAAGATAGATACGAAACTAGGGATACAACGAAATTATCTATACAATCATAAACATGTGCATGTAATATGTCGGATTCAAAGTAGATATACAAATAAATGTACAATGAAGACAAATTTGGGGGAAAACATGCTCTTTTATTACCAACAAGTGGAAAAGGTAAGTTACAACCTTGTCCAGCCTGAGGCACCATCTTGAAGCCAAATGTCTAAGTTCCTCCAGGAATCTCTAGGAATCAACTCAACTGATAAAGGCTTCTCTCAATGAATAAGATAGTGATAAGGTGACACCCTATAGTCATGTAAAGGAGAAAGAAGCTTTGGAAAATGAGTTTCCAGATTAAAGGGGATGTTTCTCACAGAATATAGGGAAAGGAGGATTGCTAGATGTTGGGAGCATAACTTTGCACCAAGGGACATGTCCTCATCTTATCCCTCAATGATTATTTTATATCTTCCCAAAGAGGTTTGGGGAGTTGGATTCTGTTGAGTACGGGAAAGGGTCGTTGGGAAATGAGCCCAACCGGAAACACATAATTATTTTATTTTTCACCAAATTTGAGGACATCAATGGGTTGCAGTGATGAAAGGTGTGGATGTTCGCGTGTTTCACTAGAGAAACCCACGAATATGATCTTAAAGCATGTTTCTTAGATGATTTTGGAGGTGAGTTTTAGGGAAAATCCTAGCAAGCATTGGGAAAAGGTTAGGCCATGGCACAAAAGCATCAGTGTGGTATTTTTTGCTATAACAGTAACTTCTTTGGAGGCAATACTCATTGTGACAATAGTTGGATTTCAAATTTTGGCCTCCACCTTGCTCTTGCAATTTTCCATTGAATATAGTCATACTTTTTGAATTGACATTATTTCCTATATTGTGCCTCATGAAAATATGAATGACAATTAGTTGATTATAAAAAGAGATATATCTCCATCTTGTTTGATTAATCCATGTATATGACTGTAAAGTTACTCATTGTATTACAAATGCATATATGCTTTGTTTCTTTGATACTCTGCCCCTCTAAAAACTCTGCACATTTTGCATCATAAACCTATGCCTATATAAGTTTTGGAGTTCTCATGAGTATCACATTTCCAAAACCAATATCAGAGTTTTCAAATGTTTGTTGTTTCCATAGTCGTGTATTTCCTTCTCTTCCAAGAAAGTCAATAGAATTTTCTTGTAGGAAGACTCACCACAAATCCATTTCTTGAATTGTCTTCTTTGCATCCATATATGACCCGAGCAATATCATTATGACCTAAGCAAATTCTTGAGGGCCATATTTGTGCAAACAAAGGTATGCAGATGCATGGATAAGTTAAGTCGGGTTTGATACAAATTCAAGTTTTGAAGACATATTTTATCTCTTTGATAACCTTCATTCTTCGAGAGATACCTTGAAGAAGTAATCTCACCAAAACTATGGTTTCAACCTTTAAAAATATTTTTAACATCTTCAAGTTTTGAATGGAATTTGCTTGCAAAAATTGTATATCTATAGAACTGTCTACAAGTCCAAAGCCTATAAAATTGTGTTGCAATTTTGCTGCAAAAAAATGTTCAAAACATTGCGAGTTTGTAAAGAGATATAGTAACATTGCAGAAAAAAACATTAAAAGTTGACAAGGAAACACTTCAAAAAGAGAATTACCAATGTTGTGAATTAATCCAACACATTACCATTTTAAATCAACACCTACAAGAGTCATGAGGTATATGTATTGAAGGTTGAATCTTTTAAGTTTAAATATGAACAAGTATAAGCTACAGAACATCAAGATTTCAAGCTATTAAAACGAAATTATAAGCTACAGGAATTTGGTACCATATAGGGGCATCAAGACTTCAACATATTGAAGTATTATCAGCTACAAGTGTTAAAAAAACGGGGTTGCAAATTAAAAAACGTGAGCTACAACAACCACTCTTAAAATATGAAAATGGCATTCTCGTAAAAGCTACAACAACCATTCTTAAATGCTGAAAATGACATTTTTGTAAAGTTACAACAACCATTTTGTTTTTGGAGAACTACAATTTTCGAACTATGTTCTTATTTCAGCAAAGATGTAAAGTGTGGAGTTGTGAGTCTATGTGGGTTTGTCAAGATATCAATTATCCTTATAAGTTATTGAGCTACCCCATTTTGTTGTGAATATGTAAAGCCATGACAACCAACAAGCATCGATTTCTTGTTGGATGGTTCTAATTAATGTCAAATGGTGTGATGGATGTATTTGGATAAGTTTCCAAAGTGGTCCCCTTATGGCATAGCTCTAAGCATGGTCTTCATAAGAAGACATTTTGAAGAAGTCTATAAGAAACCCTTAAGTATGGTTAAGGATCCCATAGTTGAAAGAGGAATTAGGTCATGAAGAATGGAGTAAGTGAAGATAACTAACTCATGGATGTACAATACTCATCGTACCATTTCCGATGATATGTGGAACACCACGTATTTCCTCACGATTAGGGAGATATGGCCTTATAAAGTTGGAAGCCCTGAAGAGTGGATAAGAAGACCCTAGTTTGTTATAAGTCTTGGTCAAAGGGGTAAATTTGTTGTAACAAGAAAACCCTAGAAGCCCTAAATTAAGGAGAGGAGTTAATTAGCAAAAGTATATAAACACCTCAAGGATTCATTCACAAGTACACACACACACACTCATTCGTTGATTATCTATGTTGTGAACTAGTGATCTTTTGCTAAGGTTGTGACGACATTTTCTGAGGTAGCAAAGGAAGGTTGAAGGAGAAATTCTCGAGGTTGCAGCAAACCCTAGTTTCTGAGGTATCTGTGGGTTGCAGGTAAGAAGCGAACAGATGTACGCAGGTTGCAATGAAGGAAAGCATGGATATCTGCGGGTTGTAGAAGATAAGGTCATGTATTTGTGAAAAAATAATGAAGGTTTGAATAGATGTTGGTACGAGGTCTCTAGAGTCTGAAAGTGAGTTCACAGGTCAACATTCTACAGGTTCAGGTCAACTACATAATTTTTGGTATGGTTATTAGTTTGTTTTGATGCTTAGATTTGCTTATGATGTTGTGAATGCATGAGACAATCTTGGTATGGTTGGTCTTGTACTTGGATATGGTATATGCTGGTTAGTTGGTTGAGTGAGAAACACTCTTATGTATGGTATAACATTGATATGGTTCTTATAGATCACATTCTTGAGTTGATTGCATATGGTTGAGGGATATCCATGTAGTATGGTGATGTATGCATGAGGGACATGCATAGGCTCTTTGAGATACTTCATTGATGATATGGTATAGATCTACATATGGTTGATGATATGGTATATAGAACAGGTTGTACATGGTTGATTCTCTAGTTCATGATTCACTATTCATTGTTGGTGTATCTTTTGGTTCATGATTGATGCATAAGATAATATGTATATTGGTATACACTTTATGCATGGTATGGTATAGGTAAAATTGGTTGATGAGCAGATACAGGTTGATGTGATAGTTATAGAGACAATGACAGAGATAGAGTGACAGTGATAGTGGCAGAGACAATGAAAAAAGTAGAGTGGCAGTGACAGTGGCAGAGACAAAGTGACAGTGACAGTGGTAGTGACAATGATAGTGATAGTGTCAGAGTTTGTGATAGAGACAATTAGTCTACATTTATATTACAGGGCGGTTGGACGAGGAAAGGAAAGGTGGTTGTAGCCGGAGAACCTAGCGGGTTGTAGCCTCCTTCTAGTTAGAGCCAGAGAATTATAGAGTTGTAGTTTCCTTCTGGTTGTAGGCTAATAATAGGGGGTTGGAGCTTCCTTCCAGTTGTAGCTACATAATCGGAAGTTGGTGCTTCCAATGAATGTTTTCTTTTGATAAATATATAAGAAAAACATTATGTGGTTTTCTCCTATTTGGCTTTCCACTTAAATATTGTTATAGTATGTATCTATTGGGATGTGATATTGTTTATGTTAATGATATATTGAATACTAATGATAAACTGATGAATATTGTTGAAGAATAAACTGTCGTTAAAATTACTATATTGCTCATTACTAATTCACCCCCTCTTACTATTCCAACATTGCTTTTCTTACATACCCTCACTGTTTAAATATGTGAACACCGTGTATTTGTTTGCAAAAGTGGGTACATTGTCTCCGTTCAAAATGTGGATATCAACGTCTTGTAATAATTGGCATTTTGTGCTATCATCATTTCATTTTATACTCATAAAACTGAATTAAGGGCCTCATTCAAATTTAAATTTTCATTTTATACTCATAAAACTGAATTTAGAGCCTCATTCAAATTTAAATCAGCGCACCAATTGTCAAACCCTTCAAAAACAGTTCCTTCATGAAACATTCTCTTTGTGCTTTAGTGTGTAATATTCTAAGGAAAGAAATAAAGACACTAAATATAATGTTAGCCAACAAAAATTTCTTCCATGTATAGCCTGAAATATAATCTTTGTCAAAGAGAGTGATCTGAAATAGCTTCATTAATCTTTGTTATGTGTTCCTGGTTAAATAAAAAACATATAGAAACACTGACAATTGCCTCGTTGACGAGTCAATTGGAAGCAATTCAGCTACAATCTGCCTATGGGAATTTTAATCTACATGGGTAGATTACCCATGGGAATTTTAATCTACATGGGAATTTTGGTTCGGTCACTATTAATGGTTTCCCATTCAAAAGACAAAAGAGAGGAGTCTGTAATTCCAGACCTGAATGCTCTAGTAACGCTTTTGGAAAATGAAGAAGACAAAGAAGAGAAAGTTGTTATAGATACCATATTATAGATTAGTTATATTTTGTTTTTATGTATGTATAAAAGGTATATATTACAGGATTTATTCACTTCAGTTGCAATAGGTGTAGATTTTGGAGAAACAACAAAGATAGGATAAGCAAATGGTTCTTGCTATGTTTGAAAACTGGAATTTTGTGTTATTCTTCACTGTTTGTGGGAAAAAAAATAATTATCTTTATCTTTGAATGGTCAAAAACACAAAAGATTAATTATGAGAAATAACTAAAATTTAACATTTAACCAAATTTATTATTGTAAAAATAAAAAAAATTACTATTGGTAAATTATGTAGATTGAATTAGTAGGAATAATATTGTGTACTTTAAGGGTTTTATTGCATCCACGCCCTGCCAGTATTAAAACATGGGTCACCCTAGTAAACCTTTGCTGGGTCCATCTAATAGAGCGAGAGCTTGCAGAGAGCTTTCTTTTTTTCCATTAAAGCCGAGCTCCTTTTACCATTAAAGCCGCCATTACTGTAACTTCGCCATTAAAGCCGGGCTCCTCCACATTTAAAGTTCAAATTCATATGTCCAAAAAAAAACACCTCACATCGTGCAATGAGCTTTCATTACAATAGGCTTTATAGCCTGGCATGACAAAATCACCCCTAAAACCAAACGAAGGATGCAAATTAAACTTGTTGAAGCAAAGCCAGAAAGGCGCGTTAGTTAATGCCAAGCCCAGGAAGACCGATAGCAAAAAAATTCAGAATGTGGTATCTGTTGAGCACGAAACGAGAAAGCTCCTCACGTATGATATTATTCAGTTGAAATATATTCTGTGCACATTACACAACAAAAAATATATAATGACAGCGATAACAAAAAATATATAATAACAGTTGGCGGTATCAGTTTTTTTTATTTTTCAAAAAATCATCCTTTTGATATAAACTTATAACAATCATCATTTTTCTTATCACTCGAATTAAATCCAACTGGCATCCAAAACTTTGTCTGCGGCGTTCTGTAGTGTGGCATATTGAGAATTAAATCCAAGTAACACTCAAACTAAACTTAACTGGTGACAAATTAAAAAAGAAAAAAAACTGATAACAAATTAAAAAAGAAAAAAACCAAAATGATTTTAAGATATATTAGGTTAATAACAGTTTATGGGACAGATCACTTCACACACTAATTTTTGTAGTTCAACCCTTTTCTTATTCACAAGCTTTTCAATTTCTCCATTTTCCTTTGTCCTCTAACTGGCTTTTGTTGAATAAATTATTTCAAGAACTAACTAACTGTCAAAATACTTAAATGTTATGCTTTTGGTTGGTTCTCAATTTCTCCACTGTCTTCTCGCTTTTGTTAAATAAATTATTTCAAGAACTAGAATAAATTATTTCAAGAACTAACTGTCAAAATACTTAAATGTCATGCTTTTGGTTGGCAGGATGACAATGTCAGTTATTGTTTTCATTTGGGTTCGGATCACGGGTGAGATGGCTTTTCAGTATGACCACTCTGTTTTAGAGTTCAGAAGTCAAAAGTCACATGAAAAGGCGGGGACAAGCAATTATCCTCTGGAAAGCAAGTTGGCGTTCAATCTGGAAGGCGACAATAGACAGCGAAGATTGGCAGAGCTTCCAATTAAAAGCGAAAGAGAAGGAACAGAGCAAGCATGGACTTGAGTGGGATTGCCAGCTTTTGTGTCCCTGCTGTAAATACAACCGTCTGAATGATGTAGGTAGACTTGCAGAGCTTCCAATTAAAAGAAAAAGAGAAGAGCCAGTATGCACTTGACTGGGATTGTCAGCTTTTGTGTCCCGGCTGTACATACAACAGTCTTATTGTTATAGGGTCGATGCCTGTTGGTATATATAGAGAGAGAGTTTTGCTTCGTACATGATCAGAATCACATTGGAATCATGAATTCTCAACGGACTTAGTTCACATGGATAATGTTTTCTGTTTATATGATGCGTCTTTTGTTTTTCCTAACATTTAGGAATATTTATTTTTGTTTTCCCTGATATTTATTAAAACAGTAGTAGTTTAAACGTTCTATTTTGGCTATTTTATTTAATTATTTTTTGTTTGATTTTATCTCAGTTTGTAATTTTTTTTTTGTTTAATTTTGCTCTAGTCTATGTTCTAAGTTTGTATAAATTGAGTGTTTCGGGGATTTTTCAGCATGTTGAATCCATTTATACATTCAGAAATACAATTTAAAAATCAGAAAATAAGGATTTTTTCAAAATTTACATTATCTAATTCCCAAGAAAACCTAAAAGGTAGAAAGTTTAGCCAACTCTTTTATTAAAGACCTTTTCTTTTGAATGAAGCTGGTTAATCTTAAAGGCATAGAAATAAATGATTATTATTTTTACTTTGAAATTATAGGTGGGTTAATAGAAGTCTTTTACTAGATGTTAAGGTATTGTGTCTGCTGCCACCAATTGATGATGATGCTTAAATCACTATAACTTTGATAATGATGACGATGTTTAAGAGAATTGTTCCTAAATCATAATAGTTTTGATGATTTAAGATGATGATAACGATGAGCTTTAAGAAAAACATTCATAAATCACCATAGTTTTGATGAATTAAAAGGTTAGCATGGTGGGTATTGTAACAAACATTTTGAAATTGTGATTTAATGTGGGTTTATTTAGGACATTTTTAAGAGAGCTTTTTCCATCTTCAACCCTCTTAGTGTCACAAAGATGACAAATTATTTCAACCCGCGAGGGTTACTCACCTCCTTATAACATATTAATTTTTCCTTAAATTTACATGTAATAATATTATTATTATTATCATTATTCTATAGAGTGACCTCTTTCCTTTATTCCCAAATAATTTAGCCAAGACCTTCTCATCTTTATGCCCACCTCAACCATGGGTGGTTTTGACTAGAGTTTGAAACAATCTTAGAAAGTCTCTTCTCTACCATGTTGTTTATCTTGGTCTTGTACATTAAGTACCTAGTCATAGTCACACTCTCAATGAGGGAAATACTTGCTTCTATGAGGAGGATATGATAGGTGGTATTGCCTTTGATTTTTAGATTATAAGTTACAAAACA
>ML780372.1:1265740-1281119 GCA_009831015.1 Picea engelmannii | reverse complement strand
ACAAGCAATTATCCTCTGGAAAGCAAGTTGGCGTTCAATCTGGAAGGCGACAATAGACAGCGAAGATTGGCAGAGCTTCCAATTAAAAGCGAAAGAGAAGGAACAGAGCAAGCATGGACTTGAGTGGGATTGCCAGCTTTTGTGTCCCTGCTGTAAATACAACCGTCTGAATGATGTAGGTAGACTTGCAGAGCTTCCAATTAAAAGAAAAAGAGAAGAGCCAGTATGCACTTGACTGGGATTGTCAGCTTTTGTGTCCCGGCTGTACATACAACAGTCTTATTGTTATAGGGTCGATGCCTGTTGGTATATATAGAGAGAGAGTTTTGCTTCGTACATGATCAGAATCACATTGGAATCATGAATTCTCAACGGACTTAGTTCACATGGATAATGTTTTCTGTTTATATGATGCGTCTTTTGTTTTTCCTAACATTTAGGAATATTTATTTTTGTTTTCCCTGATATTTATTAAAACAGTAGTAGTTTAAACGTTCTATTTTGGCTATTTTATTTAATTATTTTTTGTTTGATTTTATCTCAGTTTGTAATTTTTTTTTTGTTTAATTTTGCTCTAGTCTATGTTCTAAGTTTGTATAAATTGAGTGTTTCGGGGATTTTTCAGCATGTTGAATCCATTTATACATTCAGAAATACAATTTAAAAATCAGAAAATAAGGATTTTTTCAAAATTTACATTATCTAATTCCCAAGAAAACCTAAAAGGTAGAAAGTTTAGCCAACTCTTTTATTAAAGACCTTTTCTTTTGAATGAAGCTGGTTAATCTTAAAGGCATAGAAATAAATGATTATTATTTTTACTTTGAAATTATAGGTGGGTTAATAGAAGTCTTTTACTAGATGTTAAGGTATTGTGTCTGCTGCCACCAATTGATGATGATGCTTAAATCACTATAACTTTGATAATGATGACGATGTTTAAGAGAATTGTTCCTAAATCATAATAGTTTTGATGATTTAAGATGATGATAACGATGAGCTTTAAGAAAAACATTCATAAATCACCATAGTTTTGATGAATTAAAAGGTTAGCATGGTGGGTATTGTAACAAACATTTTGAAATTGTGATTTAATGTGGGTTTATTTAGGACATTTTTAAGAGAGCTTTTTCCATCTTCAACCCTCTTAGTGTCACAAAGATGACAAATTATTTCAACCCGCGAGGGTTACTCACCTCCTTATAACATATTAATTTTTCCTTAAATTTACATGTAATAATATTATTATTATTATCATTATTCTATAGAGTGACCTCTTTCCTTTATTCCCAAATAATTTAGCCAAGACCTTCTCATCTTTATGCCCACCTCAACCATGGGTGGTTTTGACTAGAGTTTGAAACAATCTTAGAAAGTCTCTTCTCTACCATGTTGTTTATCTTGGTCTTGTACATTAAGTACCTAGTCATAGTCACACTCTCAATGAGGGAAATACTTGCTTCTATGAGGAGGATATGATAGGTGGTATTGCCTTTGATTTTTAGATTATAAGTTACAAAACATTTTTTTTATTTTCTCTATCTTTCTCCATGATTCTCTAGAGATGTTGCAACCCCAAACTTGACAACCATATAAGATAACAAAAACGGTGAGAGTATTAATTAAAGAGGAGATTTTTTTATCCCATAGCCAAAGGTTTGTTGATTGACAAATGTTTTCAATTCCATAATAAACTTTCCACCACCATTTTATCCCTTTCTCAATGTTGTAGTTCTAATGATGCTTATGATGGATATCAATTCTGAGATATTTCTGTGAATTCATTTCCTCCAAGCTATTATTTTCATACAAAAAATTAGCATAAGTGATCTTTTTGGATTTAATTATCATAACCTTCATTTTGTCAGTGTTAACAGTCATATTGTTGGCACAGGGGCAGACCCAAGGTTCAGCTTCAAGAGCGCACCAATAAGCCCTAGCTGCTGGCCCTTTCAGCAGCACCTGCGAAGAAGATGCAGTCTCACTCGAAGAAGCTATGAGGGGGTTGCAGGACAAAGATGTCTACAACCAGGGGAATATCAAGTGGTTCTTATTGCAACAACAACATAACATGCATCTATCATTAAATTAGCTAGATCTTTCCTTCACATTGATAGATCTGATCTAATACAATAATGCAGATAACAATATAACAACATTAGAGCTCAAGGCATCAATCACACACACAACAATAGATGTACGTGGTTCACCCTCTCTCTAGGGCTACGTCCACAAAATTGTGCTTGTGATATATTAAGGTAAATCTTACAGTTCTAATATGCGCTTTGGCCCGCAGATCCTCTCTCTCCGTCTCTCTTCCTTCTTGTGCACCCAGCTATAGGACTTGATCTTTGCACCCAACTGAAGATCTTACAATACCAAAAGGCTCTCTCTCTCAACACTTCTCCCACCCTTAATACAATATTCTCCCAATGAATAATAACCGACAACAAGGCTCAACCATAGTACTGACCCGACCTAGGTCCTCTCGACCTCTATTTATACATTATACTCCCTCACCGACAGCCTTAGGTCGAAACCTATGTGTCAAAATCCCTAATTACCAAAACCCTAGGTGTCTACAACCCTAGGTCAACTTGACCCATTCTTTCCGGGCTTCGCCAGCTTGTTTTTCCTTCTCCATCTCGCGGTGCTCCAAGGCATCTAATGTTGGATTTTTCCACTTCCTGAGTCATCCTCGATCCATCTTCCTTGCTGATATGTCATCCTCGATCTCCTCATCCAACGACTTTCTTTTCCACACTTTGTTCCATATTTTTTGGTCTTTTGCTCGCTTCGACCCAGTGACAATCACTGTGTCTCCCGCGAAGCTTTCTTTTTCCCTTTTCTTCCTCGTTCTTCACTTCCTTCCATAACCCAGGGCCAACAGGCCCACAACACTCACTTGTGACTCGTCCCGAGGCACTTGAGATATGATCCTCTTGTTTTTCTTCGACTTTCAATTGCGCAGTGAAGCCCTTGCTTTCTGCTTTATGCCTCCTTTCCATCCTTGTGCAGATTGTCTTTTCTATGTCTGGTACCCAGTTTCAACTACACCTGGTACCTGGACCCTTGTCTTCTTGATTCTACTAAGAGCTGCGAGGTAGCTGATTATCATAGTACAACTTCAGTCGACTCCCATTCACCAAGCTTTCCTTCCAGTCTCCTTTCAATGTTTTCAGCTCCACCTTCTGTAACATAGACAATCTCATATGGTTCGAGCCAATGCATTCTGAACTTCCCAGGGTGTTCTATAAACTTACTGTCATATAGCAGGACTAAATCACCTTGGCTGAATATCTTATTCTTGATGTGTCTGTCATGATAAGCCTTTTCTTGTTCCTTCTGTATTTGTTGATGGAAGCCTGCAATGAATATGTCTTCTTCTAGTTCAGCCAACTGTGATAGCCTTTCATGAATATCATCAATATCATCCATGTTTGTAAATACAACAATCCTTAATCTTGGTACCAAGTACTCCATTGGAACAACAACTTCAATACCATAAACCAACTTGAAAGGAGTCTGCGTTGTTAATTTTTTGCAAGTGGTTCTATAACCCCAGAGTATTGTTGGTACTCTTAAATCCCAGTCGTCCTTGTTCACACTGCAAATCTTGGTCAACGTTGTCTCCAAGATCTTGTTGAATTCTTCAACCGTTTCATTTGCTTGTGGATGATAAGATGTGCTCTTCTGATGGTGGACTGCAAATTCTTCAGTCAGGGCTTCAACTGTCTTATTGATGAAGTGTGTACCTTGATCACTCATAAGGACCTTAGGGAATCCAAACCTGGTTATTATGTCATCAAATATAAAATGTGCAGTTGTAGTTGTGCTACAGTCCTTGACTTCTCTTGCTTCGGCCCATCTAGTCAGGTATTTTGTTGCAATGATAATATACCTTGCTCTTGTATGCTTCCTTGGTGGGTTTATAGGTCCCACGAAGTCAATGGACCATTTTTCAAATGCTTGTAGGGTCATCTGTGGTGCTAATGGAATCTCATCTCTTCGGGATAGCTTTCCAAATCACTGGCATACATCGCATGCTCTGGCATATTTTTTAGCATCTTTGTGTAATGTAGGCCAACAAAGGCCAGCTAGTAGAAGCTTCTGCATAGTTTCTTTTCCTTCATAATGTCTTCCTGTAATGCCTTCATGAGCTTCTTTGAGGATCATAGGGCGCTCTTCCTCCATCACACATCTTCTTAAGATCTTGCCAGGTCTCATTTTATATAGTTGACCAACTATCAGTGAAAAATCTGCAGCGCACACCACTAGTTGTTTCTTCTGCAGAATTGTGTATTTGGCTGGAGCTATTCCTATTGACAGGAACTGGACTATGTCTGCGAAGTGGTCATCAATATTTGTAATGGCGAGAAACTGTGCATCTATTAGTGTGTCCTCCATAATGGTAGGTTCTTCGCCATGCTCCAACCTCGACAGGTGGTCTGGGACCTTATTCATTCTTCCTAGATTAACTATGATCTCAAAATGATATTCTTGAAACAGGAGAAGCCATCTTCATATTCTTCCCCCTAACACTAGCTTGTTGATTAGGTATTTCATCATGGATTGATCAATAAACATTTTAAAGTGTCCTCCCAACAAGTAGTGGCATAATTTCTGCAATGCATACATCATGGCTAGTCCCTCTCTCTCTGTAGTAGTGTAATTGATTTTAGCTTTGGAGAGATTTCTGTTGGCAAATGCTAATGGATGATCAATGTCCTCGTCTTCAGGTTGTGCCAGTACTGCTCCTAATTCAATAGAAGATGCATCAACATGCACATGAAATTCCTTGCTCCAATTGGGAAAGACTAGAATAGGCACAATGACCATATTTTGTTTCAGTGTGTCGAAGCTCTGTTGGCATTCGTCTATCCAACCAAACTGAAAATCTTTCTTTAATAAAATCTCCATTGGCGCGTAATCTGAGCATATCCTTTGATAAATTTATTGTAATAGCCAGTATGTCCTAGCACAATGCGTAGTTGTTTGACTGATGTAGGTGGTGGTAAATCAACTATAATTGCAATTTTGGATGGATCCACCAACAATCCTTGCTTGCATACAATATGACCTAATAATAATCCAAATGGTGAGAAGAAGATGCACTTCTTCAAATTCAAAGCAATTTGACACTGCCTGCATTCATCCAACATTATCCTTAGACATTCAATATGATTTTCCAACAAACTAAAAATAGTCTTGTCATCAATGTATGCTTCTAAAAACTTGTGAAAAAATTCTTTGAATGCTTCAACCACCACCCTAGAAAAGATGGTTGGGGCATTCTTCACTCCAAATGGCATTAATATGTATTGGTAGGATCCCCACTCTGTGGCAAATGTAGTCTTATGACGGTCCTCCTTGGAGTTGTGTATCTGATGGTATCCTAAAAACCCATCTGTAAAAGAGTATACTTCTTGGCCTCCCATGTTATCCAACACTTCGTCTATGAAAGGTGTAGGGAAGGGTTCATGTAGAAAAGCATCATTCAGCTTCCTGAGATCTATGTAGATCTTGATCTCACTTGTCTTCTTATCTTGCACTACCATGGGGATGATCCACTTCGACTCTTCGATAGGTTCAATAATCCTTGCTTTCAACATTCTGTCGAGCTCAATCTTCACTTTTTCCTTATATTTCGGGTTCAATCTGTAGGGTATTTGCGTGACTGGCTTTAGGTCTTGTTTCAAAGGTATTCTCATTTCTCCCATAGGTCCTTTGATTCCCTTCATATCAGTAAACTTGGTCGGGAACAAGTCCTGATACTCATGCAATAATTCTGTGATTTTGTCCATGGTAGCAGCATCCCAGTAATCTCTGACATTGGCAAGATTTGGTGTCTCCTCTATCCCGCTATTGACTTTCTTTATCTTTATCGGTTGTCCAATGAATGGAAGTTTCACTCTTGGACCTTCCACATCTCTCTCACCTTTTGTTTCTGCGATATTCACCTTCCCTGGATCATTGTCTTCGTCGACATTGATGTTGTAGCACGTCTGCAGTTTCTGGAGGCGCGTAGTCCATTCATCCACTTCTTGCTCCAAGGGTAGGCCAGATTCCTCCTCAAATACTTTCTGTCTCATCATCTGTAGTGCTTGATCTACAGAAGGAAATTCAATGTCAAAAAAAAAGGTGGTTATAAAATTATGGATTATACCTTCCCATTATGAAGTGACAAGGTGCAGCTCTTCTTGAAGGTACCAGTTAATCGAGGTGGCATCCAACGTATTGATGAAGTTGAGTACCCATTGTTCTTGAGGAATGTCACTCCAGGCTTCTTCGCAGCTTTGTACATGGTCCTTTGGGCAACTTCAACCTATGTACAATGCTTTGCAGTTTCCTTCTTGTGCTAAGAACCGCATTGTCATCAGGGTTCGGAATTGTGTCTAGTCTGTAATATTTTTTTTATGTGTCCCCCACCATCTTGCTAGTGTGGCTTTCATGGCCTCATCCATTTCCAATAGCCTATGTTGTGTTGGTACACTTGTCTCAAATTCTGATAAGAATCTTTCTAGAGAGTTCAGCCCATCAAATGTGGGTAGATTACTCACTATTGTGCCAATCCAATGATCTTCTCTGGTTAGCCTAGCACATATTCTTGTAGATACTTCGTACATCTGGTTCTTCTAGTTCTCCAACGCTTCTTCGAAGTTGGATGAACATGCACTGTCACTTCGCCAGCTCATATTTCCATCAGCTGCAGGGTTGATGTAATCTTGTTGTCTGGCCGTTAATTTTTAGATGTTTTCTAGTTCAAATGTGTGGTCCTCTTCTATGATGGGCTCTGTGTATCGTGGGCCCTCATCTAGATCTAAAGGTGCAACGACCCTAAGGCCATATTTATCAAATGTCATGCATCATTTATTTAAATCAACAATAGTGGAATTTTCGAAGGCCCAATCGATTCCTAATAATGCAGTGTAAGGGAAGATATTATCAACAATTTCAATTACCTCAAAATCTGCAAAGGTTCTTACTCCATCGATGTCCATTGGGACATGCTCTAATCATTCAAATGGGCTGACAACTTGTTGATTAGCCATGAAAAACCTAATAGGGGAATATATCAGCTTGGGTTTTCCCATCAATGCCCAAGTCTGCTTCTTCATGACATTGACTTATGACCCCATGTCAAGGACCGCATAGTCTATCTCATACTCTCTTATCTGAGAATTCAAGTGTAATTCTTTATTTGTCCTTCTCCTTTTTCCAATTTGGTGCACTGCTCTATTCAGCAAGGGGTCTATTTTTCCTAGTTCATACTACTTGATTAAATCTTGTAGTTCTTGTACAACGCCTTTATCTTGAATCAACTTAACACAAGTATGCAAGAATTCCATGAGTTTGCTTACCTCTTTCCCTTCTGTTGGTGATGCAAATGGATCAAACACATGAGGCATACCATATTCTTTGATTTCTGGTTGTCTCTTTAATGAATATCCTTGATCTCCTTTGAACTCTTTCCTTGCCTCCTCAAATATTTTCCTTTCTTTCTTAGCATCGAACGTTGGGGTATTTTTTGTAGCTTTCCTGACTCTATGGACATTTTCAGTCCTTCCTTGGGTTACTCTTTTTTCCTCTGTAGCAGTGCCTCCTCGAGTAATAACACCTACTCTAGGGTCTGCTCCACGAGGTTTAGCATATATCAGTTTTACTTGTGGGTTCTGCTGGGGTCCTCATTTTCCCTGAAGTTTAGCCAGCAGCACAGGGTATTCCTCTATGACATGCTCGAAGGAGTTACAGTAACTATAGGTTGTGCAGGGACTCTAACAATCCCTTGCTAAATGGCTTGGTTGCACACATATGTAATAGATTATTTGTCCTCGGCCTCGGCCCATACCTCCTCCTCCTCCTCCTCCTCTATAGCCACCACGAGGAGTGAAATTTCCTCTCCCCGGAGAGTTTTACTACAGAGTGTTTCCCTCTTGTTGTACTTTGCCTTGAATTTTGTATATTTCTCTCGACCTTTCATGCATGAGATCATAAGCTCTACAATCCCAATCATCATACCCCACTAATTTGAAAAACGTACAATAAAAGTTTGTGGGTGTCTGGACATACTTTTGCATGTAGTAGGACTCACCTGGGCGATGCCTATTTTTGCATACCTCACACCAGGGTAGGTTAACTTGCTTTAAGGGGCTCGGTGCCCCTGATGCCAATTTCTCATGAAATAAGGGGTAGTGTTCCTTATCATGGCCTTTCGATCTACATCTGACACACCAGATATCATCCCTTTTGTCTTTTCCCTTGTCTTTCTTCATATCCTCAACCTGTAAAGACAAACTAGTTAGCTGGCTCATGATATGGCTAATGCTTGAGATAGATTCTCCCATCAGTGTTGATTCAAGATTCATGGTGATATCCAAAGATTCTTCCTGATATGCAATATTCTGCTGCATCAAAGGGATTTTTATGTGTGGTAACAGTGAAACGATGAACCACTCTTTGTTATGTTCGTCGGGGATCTAGAAAGTTAATCGACCTATCAGGGTCTTGAGTCTCTGGTCAAACTCCCAAATAGGTTCTGCTACCTTTTCTTTAATCTCTTTTAGTTTCATAATACATTGTGATTCCGACTTAGTTTTCTTAAACTCTGCAATCAACGCATTCTTGATCTCATTCAGGGGCTTAGGTTGTGCCAGTCCTTGGACCAGTTTCATGTACTAGCTCAGTGCGCAGTCCCCTAGCATAGTGTTGAACTAGGTTATCTTGATGGATTCATCGGTGATACTTTTAATATTCCATATGACCTCGCACAGAAACCAATGTTGATCTGGATCTTCAGATCCATCTCCTCTAAAGATAGGGAGTCTCATTTCATCTACCATAAAGATGACTAGGGTTCTTGTTTGAGTAGATGTTGGGCTACTGGTAATAGTACTTTGAAGACTCTGGTGGTTCAGACTATTTTGACTGCTAAGTGTTGTTGGGACAATAGGAGGATTAACATTACTTACCTCAGTAGTTCGCGCAGTTCCTGAGGTTTCTGGCTCTCTTTGGCGCAGTTCTTCAGCTTCCCCTTCTTCTGTTATGGTGGGCTCTAGATGCTCTTCATCGATTATATCTACCTCTTCTCCACTATAGAAACCTTCTTATCTATAGTTTTTCTTAAACAAATTCGCAAGGTGAGTTCCTCGGAATACTTTCCCACTACACGTATGCCCTTCTTCTGTGTCACTGTCACTATCTGAGATCTTGAACATTAGCCTTTTTAGGTCTGATCAATCTATTGTGTCTTCAAGATGTGGTTTTCATGCAAGAGCATATTGATTCTTAGCTTCAAGAAGTGCAAAAATTTTCCTCTGGGTCCCTTGAAAAAGTATCTCTCGGCTTAACTATAAGATTATGTTCTATCAATAGAAAACTTACTGATATACCCTCCGATGGTACTATCAAACCAGTGATCTACTGCTCTAGATACAACGTTTTTGACTCTCTTGACCTTCTGGATCAATGTTGGTGTCCAAACTACAGGGGGTCTAGATCTGATTTCAAACTATGTGTCAGCTAACCTAGCCAACCACTCATGCAACTCCTGATGTATTCCTCCAAAGAAGCTCTCGTGAATGTCGGTGAAGATGTATCTTTGTAGCCAATCTTTAGTGCATATTTTAGGGTTCTTGTTTTGGGCTTCAGCGAAGTCCTTCTCTTGATCCTCTACCCACTTCTGAATCTCTATCTTCGATGGGAACCACCTTGACATTCCCTTAAAAATATTTTGGTTCCAACAACGAAACCATTTGTTGGCACGGGGGCAGACCCAGGGTTCAGCTCCAAGAGCGCACCAATAATCCCTAGCTACTAGCCCTTTCCACAACACCTACAAATCAGATGTAGTCTCACCTGATGCAGCTATGAGTGGGTTGCAATATAGAGATGTCTACAACCAGGGGAATATCAAGTGGTTCTTATTGCAACAACAACATAACATGCATCTATCATTAAACTAGCTATATCTTTCCTTCACAGTTATAGATCTGATCTAATACAATAATGCAGATAACAATATAACAACATCAGAGCTCAAGGCATCAATCACACACACAACAATAGATGTACGTGGGTCACCCTCTCTCTAGAGCTACATCCACAGAACTGTGCTTATGATATATTAAGGTAAAGCTTACAGTCCTGATATGCGCTCTGGCCCGCAGATCCTCTCTCTCTATCTCTCTTCCTTCTTGCACACCCAACTACAGGACTTGATCTTTGCACCCAGCTGAAGATCTTACAATAAAAAAAGGCTCTCTCTCTAAGCACTTCTCCCACTTTTAATACAATATTCTCCCAATGAATAATAACCGACAACAAGGCTCAACCATAGTACCGACCCGACCTAGGTCCTCTCGACCTCTATTTATACATTATACTCCCTCACCGACAACCTTAGGTTGAAACCTAGGTGTCAAAAACCCTAATTACCAAAACCCTAGGTGTCTACAAACCTAGGTCAACTTGACCCATTCTTTTCGAGCTTCGCTAGCCTGTCTTTCCTTCTCCATCTCCCAGTGCTCCAAGGAATCTAATGTTGGCTTTTTCCACTTCCTAAGTCATCCTCAGTCTGTCTTCCTTGCTGATCTATTATCCTCGATCTCCTCATCCAATGTCTTTCTTTTCCGCACTTCGCTCCATATTTTCTGTTCTTTTTCTCTCTTCGACCTAGTGACAGTCACTGTGTCTCCCGCGAAGCTCACTTTTTCCCTTTTCTTCCTTGTTCTTCACTTCCTTCCATAGCCCAGGGCCAACACATACCCATAATAGAGTAGAAATCCTTGGGAATTTTTAGTTTATTGTTGACATCACAGGGACTCCTTGCCATAAGAACAATATCATTAGTGTAAAGAAGAAGGATGATATATATACCAACTAGAGTCAGACCAACTCAACTTGCTTCTTCCAAACAACCCTCTAACTTGGCAATGTATATGTCAAAATGGGAAGGGGACACATAGAAACCTTGATTAACTCCTATATTACTATTAATTTCTTCCAACTAGCCCTCAGTGTTCCCAAACTTGGCAATACTGTTCTTGTACAATATTATCACAAGAACGGTAAACTCAAAATGAAATTTTACCTCATCTAATATATTCCAAAGGTTAGTTTTGGGAAATGTGTCAGAATATTTTCTAAAGACATTGAAACAACATATGAGATTGATTTTACTATTGCAACACCCATCTGCAATAATACTAAGTGTAACAAGGTGGTCAACATTTGAATTATAGCTCCTAAATCTATCCTAGCCTTTTAACTATTTTTCCTTGGCTTTCATCCAAACACTAATGTTCTTTTCCAAAATAATTTAGTATAACTTAGTTAAAGGCGACCAATCATAATGATCCTTAATTATAGGGATCTCTTGTATCCCCACTTTTAAAATAGGTATAGTGAGGTTTTGAGTCCAAGGTTAAGGGAAGCCTTGCTTGACTTCTAAATTGAAAAGCTTGCGGATGTGAGGGATGTAGATAGGCCCTCCAATTTTTAATATTATACTTCATAGCCTTCAATGTCCTTAACATTATCTTTTGCAAGCCACTGGACCCCAAACTCTATTTATTCTATAGAAAAAAATTCTTCATCTATAGAAAGGGCTTGAAAGTTGTTCACGACATCAAGGGATTCCTAAACATTTTCAAGGTAGGAATTTCATTCCCTCAAGAGAATCATATTTTTTCTTTCGTTTTATGAATAATAATTTTCCTCCAAAATTTCTTAGGATCTAGCTTAGATAGGTGCAAAAGATTATCTTGCTTTCTATTTATATAGTACCTTTTTTTACTTTCAATTAGGGCTTTCTTCCTATTTATCTTGTTATATTTCAAAGACTCATTAGAATCATCCCTAATGGATTTTGAAGCAATCTTACACTCTTTATCATATCAAGGGGTTTTTATTTTATTTTCTCTTTTACACAATAGATCGATAGAGAACTTGCTAATGTAAGTAGCAAATATTTTCATAAAATTATGGTATAGGTCTTCAATATTTTCCTTATTTGATAGGATATTTAGTTCATTATTTAAATCCTTTAAAATGAGATCAACTTTATCTTTGATGAATATCAAGAGCTTCTAGTTATAAAAATTCTCTTCAATGGGGATTTTGTGCATGAAAAAGTTTAGATTCAAGGTTAAAGGTCTATGATCAAAGTCGAGCTCATGGTCACCTTAGATATCAAAATTTACTATTTGGTTATCTATGGGGATATTAGATATCACAAAATCTACAAAACTACTACCAAGCCCATGAATACAAGTCATCTAGTTGGATTTCATCCACTTCAATAGACCATTGCAAATTATTAGGTCTTGAGAATTTCAAATCTTGATTAGCTTGGTACCAAATAAGTTCTCAATCAAGTCTAGAGAGTTTCTTTTGTATTTAGCTAAAACAAGGTCATCATTTAGCCATAAAAGATTAGGGTTGGAGTCATTACTTAAAATAATAGCTTTATTAATTGTCATTCTATCATTAAAGTCTCCTAGCAAGAGGATGATTCCTTTCTTTCTCAAACTGTAAATGTAACACCCCCTTGTTTTGATCCCGATATTAGAAACAAATATATGTGTATATGATGAATGGTTGAGTTCCAAACAATTGAATTTGTATATGTACATTGAATAATAATAAAAATATACATCACATGATGCAAATGGAAAAGGATGAAAAATATGGGTAGCTATGATTCCATAAGAAAGGAAAGAGAGGAGGCTTAGGGGATTAAGGGGGTCCAAAGAAAAATAATATTATTTTATTCATAAATCTATGTCTTCTACTTTATGTGTTTCTATGTCTTTGGGACCTTGGAATAAGTTTCCAAGAGAGATGTTTGGGATTCCTTTTAAGATATATAGTTCAACATAATCATGTAAATATATTCCATGAATTTTGGTTATGCAAGAGACTTTTCATGTTCATTCTATTGGAAATTTGTTATGGATACTGTGTTTCCCTACTATGAAAATAATAGAAATATGGAAATGACTTATGAAAAATGTGTGGAATTTATCCCCATGTGAAAAGGAAATTATTGTCCTTAAGTAAACTACACTACAACTGAGAATCCATGGAGTCTCTAGCGAAGCGATTTCCTGGCCTATATATGGTGGATCCATTGAGAGAAGTGAGATAGCATGAGGGATTGCATGGAAGATAATAGGATCCCACTCCTTGGGTTGTGAAGGTTTATGAGAAAAGAGTGTTAGTTCATTAGGATAGATATAAGAGTTAATAAACTATGCAATACTAGGAAATTGGTCCATGTGAGAGAATTAGAGCCAATCATAATTGATTTCTCCATTGTAGACTCATAGCCTTAGCTCAAGGGTGGCCCTATAGTAGAAATATTATGGGAAATGTTGGCACAGAATTAGAGACCAGGGTTCTCAGAGGTTACCAACAAAGTTACTGTTGTAGTCTAATTGCACTGGAATATTCAACCTTCTACAAGGGAAGGAGGTCTCACCCAAAGAACAACTGAGACATTGTGTGATAAAGTCAATTATAAAGCACACATCATCCAATCTATCATATCATATAACTGTTCCATACTCATGTGTAAAGAGATCATAGAATCATAAGCCTTAGGTCGATAAATATAGTGAATAGTCTGTGTTGCGCTATGTTAAAGTAAACAAATATATTATAGAAATTCTAAAACAACAATGCTATTAGTAAATACATAGTACATGAATATTACATGAAAACAATACCAATCATTCATCCATAGCACAACAAAATTTGCATGATCGAATACTCCTTTCTATATTATTATATCTCAGACTAGTGAAAAGAGGGTTGGTCTTTCATATCACAACTTACACAACATAACCAAAATTAGTTGTTCGCTTGGCATATAGATACTAGAGAATTAATCTCATCTAAACTAATACAACATTGGAATATCAACAAAACAATACAACAAAACACATGTCCATTCTAAAATCTCGACCCTTTCCCCTTACATTTTCCCCAATTTATATCATATTCTTGGTTGTTTCTTTATTCCTCTCCTATGATTTCTTGATTCCACTTTGTCGTTTCTTGCAATTGAAGCTTCTAGGATTTTCCACTTCTTCCTCCAGCTGGTGCATCACTCTTTTTCCTTGTTGGTGCACTGACAGTTATCTTTCCACCCCTTTAATATAATGTTTATGTGTTATGACGTTTGCAAAACCTTTATGCATCCATAAAACAAGTTCTTCAAAATGGAGTGCCCAACAAGCCCTGACCACACTCCTTGACGCATATCGATTCAACCTTTCGTCTCTTTTCTCTGATCTCCATGAAACGAAGGGCCCAACTCTGGTACAATCTGTAGTGCTTGCTGTCGAAACCTATCATATTTCTCAACTCTCTCCTTCAATTGTTTTTCCAAAATCAATGCACCCACAACAAATGCCTGCATGGTGTTAACGTCAGGTACCTCAGGCTTTGTGGGTTTGGTAATTATCAATGTCTTTCACTCCAGTTCCACAACATAATCCAAATTTTGGATGTTGACATAAGTCTCCTAGATTGTCAATATACACTCCCTGAGTTGTTTCATAGTCTCTTGTTAAGTGTCATACAATATATATCTTTGTCTTATGGAATTCCCTAACATATCTACTTTCTTATGTCCTTGTTGTATGTTCACGATCATAGTCGAATTTTATTCCCATAGAAAACCATCCTTTCACATTTGTTTTCCGCATTCAATGATTAACAAATTCTTGTGGAATAGCCAGTGGATGTGAAGTTTGAATTCCTTCCAAGCAACGTGAACTAGAATGTAAACTCCATAACCTACAATATGCTTGTACTATGTCATGGGTTGGTTTGGGTTTAGGATAACTGGAAGGATGTTCAATGTCTTTTTCTCATCCTCCATGTTAAAAACTTGAATAGATTTGTCAATATAATCACCACAAATACGGAATACACAATAGATCCACAAATCAAGATAGAAGAAACCACATTTTATTATTACCAAACCCTTAAGGTAGGGCAACACCATACAATGGATCCTATTATGGAAGGGATCATCTCCTGTTCACTTGCCTCTTCGAGGGGGCATCCTCCTAATGAGCTTCAGCTTCAAATACAATACTTCTCTTCATGTCTCATTACATTGCTTGAATGCTTTTATATAGTGCTACCATCAACTAAGAACATTCTAGAGGAGGAATCTTCTAGAAGTAGAACCTTCTAAGAAGTCCTCTTACATTTATTATATCTAGCTACCATAGTGGGCCTTATTTAATAATATAGTAGACCTAGTCCACCTTACATTGAATGACCTCCACTATTATCACTATGGGCCCTCTGGGCCCCCCCACTACCTCTCTAGCTACCTTACATTCCATCCCCCTTATGAAAGCGT
>ML780372.1:1223780-1253269 GCA_009831015.1 Picea engelmannii | reverse complement strand
TTTATATAACCCACTTCCCATTTCAAAATTCACATGGGAGTTAAACAAATACATAAAAGTTCCACATATCATGAACATTCCACCATTTGTGCGGCATGTGGAACATTTGTAGTCTATGGGAATAGAACCCAGGACCTCCTCCACTCATTCCAACAAACTAAACCAATGTACCATGAATATGGTTTGTTCAAACAAACCATAACTAAAATATTTATTATGATGCTAATATTCCATATTTAGTGGGATTTCTTCTAAAATTCACAATAAGTTACAACTCATTTTGGGATTTTGTTAAGAGGGGTGGCCTATTTAATGACACACACCCCAACTCATTTTACACACAACATTTTTGTGTTACACACAACTCTTTTGTGTTTTACACAAAAAAAAATTTGTTTTTGAACACAACATTCTCATGTACTAAAGCTTTGCTCATTATCCTTTTGCAATCAAGTTTGTAGTATTTTGAGAGTTATAGGGTATTTATAGTCATCGGAATTGGTTTTCCGAGACAGAGTCGACGTTGAAAATCTTATCACTCATTTGTAAGCCAAAATTTTGCAAATTTGGGATTTGTGAGCTGTAAGAGAACCTTTGGAAATTTTATAAAGAAATATATAGTGTTTATAGTCATTGGATTCAATTTTCTAAGATGATGCCAAATTTGACATTTGTAAATGAGTTTGAGTAACATGCAAGAAAGTCATTGTGAAATACAATTATTTATTTCATGTGATTAAGTGTATGCTCATGTATGAATGATTATGCAAGTTATGTTCATTAGTTGAAGTGTTTTGGTTAAGTATGATAAGTCACTTCCATGATATAAGAATTATCAATAAAAGTATCTTGGAATAAGAAAGTGGTGTCATACTTAATACTATTTGAGGATCAAGTGATATTAGAGACACTCGATTCAGATCTAGTGGTGTATGATTTCTAAACCATTTTCAGATCAGGAAGCATATTAAGAATAATTGTAGTTTTCACAGGATCGGCTAAAACTCCTTCCTGACAAACAATATGCCCTAACATATTTCCAAAAGGTACACATAAAATACATTTTCATAGATTAAGAGAAATATATAATTGTCTACAACAGTCCAACATCAAGTGTAATATCCCAATCTTTTCTTTAAGTAAAGTTACATACATTCCAATCGTCCTGGTATACCTCAAGGAACAGATGAATGAAATCACAATCTGAGAAAACCTGTTGGGGCATTCTTAAGCCTGAAAGGAATAATATTGTAGGAAAATGATCCCCACTCAGTAGTAAAAGTATTATTCTTCTTATCTACCTCGATGATTCGAACTTGATGATATATGGAAAACCCATCTATAAAGGAATATGCCTCATTTCCCACTACTTTATCCAGTACCTCATTGCTAAAGGGGGTAGGAAAGGGGACATGTACGCAAGCAACACTCATAGGTTTTTGTAGTCCACACAAACTCATATATCATCCATACCTTTCTTGGTTTGTATCAGGATAGGATTGATCCATTCTTCCTTATTGTCAGGGAAAATCATCTTGGTTGTGATCATCCTATCAATATCCTTTTTCACTTTCTCTTTAACTCAGGGATTTAGCTAATATGTCCTATGATTTACTAGTATTGATTCATGATTTAACTCTATAATCATCTCCCCTAAATATCCCTTAATACCTTTCAGTTCTGAGAAATTTGTAGGGAATAGATCCTTGTATTCCTGCGACAGTGCATGTATCTATGTCGCGGTTTGTTCATCCCAATAGTCTCCAATGAAGGATAGATTAGGATGATAATTAGTTCCTATATTGAATTTATTCAACTTCAAGGGTTTGGTATAGGAACTACTAACATCATTTGGTATAGTATATTTAGCCTCCCTAGTCCCTTTGGATTCCTGAAACATTAGATGCCTAAGCTCCTCCATATCATCGGGATCTTATGGGTTTCTATCGATGGTAAGACAGAACACAGGTAATCCAACAGGGGATGGGTAAAGACTATGATGAAGGAGGTTCTCATGTTCAAGACATACAATAGGAGGATGTATAGGATTAACGTCATCAACAAAAAGTGTTTTCTTAATTTGTTGCAAAGATAAAGTTATTTTAGGGGTCTTACTTGAGAATAAGAAGTCTTGACAAAACTGTCATTGAAGGCTTTCCCAACAAGTCATTTTACATCGAGCTTCCTCATGTATATACCAAGTAGCTAGAATCTGTCCCAAGGAATGATTAAAATGATGCACCCACAGTTGAGAAGGTAGTTGTGAAACTTCCCATACATAAATATAGTACGCTACATGCTCCCTTGAATCTGAAATCCCATCATATAATTCCAAAGATGACTGGTCCATATTCAACAAAGTAAGTTGTGAAGGGGGAATAAAGAGATATTGGATGTCACACTTTGCTTGGTATCAAGAAGATAAAGTACCCTTATGAGTGTCTCACCATCTAGTTGAAGAGGATTTTAATGCAACGCCCAATATAGGAATTCTTTGTTCTGGTGCAACTTTATCCTCTGTGTTAACTAGAAAAATGGCCAAATATGAAGTGCTATTGTACACTGGGTGTTCTATAACCTCATATATAATCCACCTGGATTCTATAATAGTCACGCAATGTCATGAGAAGTTCTCATATCTTCCTTTTTTCTAGTTTTCAAACACTACCTTTGAATCTTCAACTGCAAAATGAATGTTGCGCCAACTTACCGAGTCATCTAAAGTTGGGTTAATATAATCCGACCGCTTTCCTACAGTCAGAGTGTAGAGATGATTTAGGGTATTCTCTTCCATATTCCCCTCTACTAGATTCATATAGTGGGGACCTTGATATGGGTATAATGTTTGGGTTACCTTCATACAATCTGCTTCAAAAGACATGATTTCTTTCTTAAGGTTGATAATAAAAAATAATCTCATTAGCCCAATTAATGCCTAGTAAAGTTGGGTATGTGTCCTTTTCCCCCATGATTTCTCTAATCTCAAAGTTGGACATTGTCTTAACTCCATATAATTTCATTTCAACATTTTTCATCCTCCCAATAGGGTAGATATAATATTAATTGGCCATCCACAACTGAATGAGAGAATAGACCAGTTTGGGATTACCCATGGCTTCCCAAGTTTTCTTTGGTAGGATGTTGACGTTGGAACCCAAATATAACATAAAATCATTAATTTTGTAACTGGTGATGTGAGTATTAAGTCCAAATTCATGTTCATATCTCTGATTCCTTCACTATATTCTACATGTATGTCTTTCAGGAAGATGAGAAACAATCAACTATTATGGGTTTGTTTCAATATCTAAAATACCCTTGAGGCTTTTCTGCAAATCCCTAGTGAGTTGTTTGTCATCCAAAATATCAGAAAGTAAGCAAAACCACAATTCAATAGTATGTTGGGTCTCACTAGAGGAATATTCCAAACAATGCTCCACAAGTTTAGGTTGAGGCTCATGGCATGAGTTTGCAAGTATCAGTAGTACATGATTAGAAACATGTTGGAATATCTCAATAGGTTCCTTAAAGAACTATTTTTGTGCAAGGGGGTCATATCTCACATAGTTTGGTACTACCCTATGGATCTTACTTTGAGTCAAGTTGTCAACATTAGCACCAATCCTTGTTCCTCCTATAGTAATAATATTAATATTGGGTTCCTTTTCTTCAATGATTGTTCGGGGCTTTGAATTTATCAAATTGGCACCTCGTTGTCGTTTTCAATCCTACCATTTTACAATCAACTCAGAACAATCCTCAGTGGAATGGGTGTTGTTTCTACAATGGGAACACCAAGGACATCTCAGAAGATGATCATCTCGAGTAATATGTCCCTTCTCATCACAATTATAACACTGATATGACCCTCTTTCGCTAGTTTTTCCACCTCTGAAACCTCCACCACCTCTATGTTCTCCTCCAAAGCCTCGAGGAACTTTTTCAACCTTGAATGCATACCGATTTAGTCTATTTGCAAGAGAATCTAGAGCACGAAATTGTTTGGTGGTGTGAGTAGGTGACCCATAGAATTCACAATAGACTATGTTTGGAATGGGGGTGTATTTTTGTAGGAATGGGAAATGTCAAGGGTGGTGCCCACGAATTTGACATATTTTACAATAGTCATTATTTTGAGTACCCTGATGGTTTGGGAAGGCATGTCATTTCATAGGGACATGGAATTGTGTTTTGGTCGTGACTTGCGCAACTCCTTCATATGGTCCTATTGTTGGAGGCGCCATGGTTTACGGGGGGGTCCTGCACCCCTCAGTCTTGGACATTATGTTATTATATGGCCCTCAGTGTAGTAACCGGTAGACAACACTTGAGGGCAAGCTACTCTACGAATGGTCAAGTCTTGAATATTATTTTTCATGGAAGAAATATGGCCTTGCAGTTATGTAATATTATAGTCATCAGGTGGTCTTATTACCCACAAGCTTCCAGGATATCCCTCCATAACCTCAATTTTCATGGCATGTTCTAAGGATTCCCCCAATGTAGTTATACGATGTTAGGTTAAGGGAATCCAAGTTAATGGTAAAAGTCCATGAATGAACCATTCCCACTGGTGGTCATCATGAATGAGGTTGGCTCATTTCCATATCACATCTTTGAATATTTGGTTATACTCCTAGGAAGATTCCCCATCTCTCTGTTTGATTTCCTGCAATTTAGAAAGAGTGTGTTGTTCGAATTGGTGTAGTTTAAATTCAACGATAATTTTTTGTTTGACTTGTGGTAAAGAAAATGATTTCGCCTGGGGATTCCCTGGTTTGATGGATTTCATATACCATTTTAATGTCTAACCCCTTAACGTGGTCTAAAACTAAACTAGTTTATTAGCATCCAAGGTTCCACGACACTACTAGATGGCCTCACAAGGAACCAATGTTGTTCCACATCCTCATCCCATTACCCAAAATTTTGGGTATTGGGTGAGGGATCTAGCATGATGATGCTCCATGGCAGGTTTTGGGGACCCTATCAAGATAAATCCTATAGGTCATGATTGTGATAACGCTAAACAACTTGTCAGAATACAACTATTGATACCACTAAAACTAGTTGGGCTAGAATGGGGAGAAATGACAGGAATAATGAGAGATTTTACTGTATAATTTACTTGATTGGAAGATTGGGCTGATGGAGTGGGTGATCCAAGGTTGGTTCCTGTGTGTTCGAGATGATATTATTTCACTTAGGGGGTCACATTAGGAGGCCATATTGTATTAGGTTCTCTATTATACTTCACATCTTCGGGTGTTGTAAGGGTTGATTCTCCTGCAACTTCTTCAGAGGTTATAGTTGATTCTTGAGCCTCAGTGGTGACTCTGATCATGATTCTTTCTTTTGATTTTTCTCCATATCATCTAATCTCTCCATAACTCTCATATTTCTCTCTAAACTTCTACTTTAACCATTGGTTGAACATCCTTCCATGTAACTACAATTGTTTCAACTTCTCTAACTCTCTTGTATGAATATTCTCAAGCCCAATATCCTTGCATTCCCAATCATGCCTCTTCATCAAATTTCACATCTTCTCTTGCCATTGCATTTTGAGAACCAAAACCCTTTTTTGATCCCACTTGTATTTGACACTCTTCTCACGACGATCCCCCATACCTCAAGAACTTACATATCCTAACTCATGGATCCTCGCCTAAATCACCCACCCCTCATGCACAAAGGGTTTTACTCATCCATTTCAATCACAAGAACTAGTAGCATTCCTTCTTCCACCATCAAGATCTTCATCCAAAATGGAATTTCTCTTAGTAATCTCCCTCGGGCTTCCTCGTAAAATATTGCTTCTGCCTTTGAAAATGACTGGTGATTTTCCATGGAAAATTCAATGATGTATCCTTCTAAGGTAGTTTGGAACTAGAAGTCCACATCTCGAAAAATATGGTGATCCAACTTGTGAAGAGTAGTAAGCCGCTCAATTGTCCAATGAAATATTTTCTTAACGCGATCTTTAAATTATGTTGCTTCTTGTAACCAGTCGAGCCACTATAAGACCTCTTCTAGGAATCAGATCTAGAATATCTCGTACTAATCATTGGTTGGTTCAGAATAAAATACTATGTCCTTCACATATCTCAAACATTTATGTCATAACTCTATAAACTCGTCACATCTTCTTTCCCACCATATTTCAATGTCATACTTAAATATGTGATGTTGCATCCTCTAAAAACTCACTCAAATGTCAATTCTCAACAATGGAACCATTTGTTCACATGGAATTGGAGACCGGGGTTCTCGGAGGTTACCAAAAAAGGTACCATTGTAGTCTAGTTGCACTGGCATATTCAACCTTCTGCAAGGGAAGGGGGTATCACCCGAAGCGCAGCCGATACTTTGTGTGATAAAGTGAATTATAGAGGACACATCATATGATTTAGCACATCATAGCAAAGTTCCATACTTATGTGTAAAGATATCATAGCATCATAATCCTTAGGTCGATAAAGAAAGTGAACAATTTGTGTTGCACTATGTTAAAGTAAACACATACATTACAGAAATCGCTAAAACAACAATGCAATTCATAAATACACAACACAAGACATATTAGAGAAAGAATACCAAGCATTCATCCATAACACAACAAAATTTGTATGCTCAAACATTCCATTCTATATTATTATATCTCAAACTAGTGAACAAAGGGTTGTTCTTTCATATCACAACTTACACAATAGAACCATAATTAGTTGTTCTCTTAGCAGATAGATCCTAGCGAAGTAATATTGTCTAAACTAATACAACAATGGAATATCAACAAAACTGTATAGAAAAACACATGTCCATTATAAAATCCCAACCCTTTCCCATTACATTTTCCCCAATTTATATCATTGTCTTGGTTGTTTATTGATTCCACTTTGTCATTTCTTGCGCTTGAAGCTTCTAGGATTTTCCTCTTCTTCCTCCAACTGGTGCTTCATTATTTTTCATTGTCGGTGCATTGACAATTAGATTTATGCCCCTTTTATCTAATGCTAATGTTCTATGGGATTATGCAAAACCTTTATGCATTCTCAAAATTGGTTCTTCAAAACGGAAGGCCCAACATGCAATAGAGAGCCTATGGTTAGGTGGAATGTTCTTTGTCTACATCTAATTGGTGTTTAATTACCAAAAAGATAAGTGTTATGGTTTATTCATGATTAAGTTGAATTTATTGTTGTTTACATTATAGTTGAATGTTGTTATGTTACATGTATAAGTCTGAATCTATAATTATGAATGATTTATTTGTATCTACATGAGCTTGATTTGTCATGTTTGCATGTTTTAATCAATTCATAACATGACTGTGATAAAATTATGGCATCAGAGCTCTAAAAATGTGGATCTTAGCCTAGCTAGAAGGCTAGGTATATTATAGAATGGTATCAAAGAAAGAATATGAATGGGATTTGTGGTTTTAAGTAGTACCCCATATCCTCAATAGTTACAAAGGGTGTCGGGGATGCTAAATTAAATATATTGTTCTAAGACATTTTAATTTTTGTCTATGTTATTTTTCTTATTAAAGGTATAATTAATATGCGTGAAATAATATATTTCTATATAGATCTTCTTATCATTAATATCTTAAATCTCCATCTACATGTAATAATTAAAAGGGTCCTTGGGATTCCTAATGTGAGGAAAAATATTATTTTTATGTAACAAGTTATGCCTCCAATCCCTTTATAGCAAGATATCTTGTTCCATATCGACCATAAGAAAAATACTTCTATGTTAGGGACCTTAGATTCTTCATGCTCCCAAGTTTTAATAAGCAATATAATATCAATTTCACTCAGGATCCAACTTAACATAGGGCCTTTGCTCCATGGAAAGCCATGATTGTCCCAAGCGAGGATCCAAAGCATCCCAAATTCCTATTTATTATTATCTTTTTGGTCTCTATTCATAATAATTCATTTTCTATTCCTAATTATTTCTGATTTTCCTTCCTTCCTGGAATGTTTTACCTTTTGAAGTTCCTTCCTTAATTTAACATGGTCTTCTAGAATGAGGTATTCATTTATAAATATTATTTTCCCTTTTAAACTCAAAGTTTTAATGAGTATTCCATATTTATGGTCATTAGAGCTTACCTTAACATGAATTAACTTATATTTATGCTCAATTATTTTACCCAATCTCTTTGCTTCTATGAGACACGCTTTTCAATTTGTAATTTATTTTGTAGTTCTTCCTTGACTAGTGCTAGTGTGTTCTCATTTTTCTTCTGTTTTAAACCAAGAATTATGAGGTTCAAGTCTCTTTTGTTGCACTCATGGTCTAAATCAATATTCTTATTTATTTCATCTTTGGTGGGTTTGATATCTAATTTACCTTCCAAACTATTTAGGGTGAAATTGTGTTTTAGATTTTCTTCTATCTCTTAAATCTTGCTCCCCATATTAATATTGTTTATATTTTTCACCTCTCATTCCTGGGTTGATTGTTTCTTTTCTTGGATCTAAATTTAAAATTATTTTAATCAAATCTTCATTTATACAACTTAGTCTCCAACTCTAATACTTTATTCTCTATCTATTTCTAGATTTATCTTTCAAAGGATCTAAACATATTATCAAGAATTACCCCTAACTTTGTTTGAAGCTTGGATTCTCTCTTTCCTCTATGTTTATCTATGATTCTATATATTTTTAAAGACTATGTAGGGTTACCTTTCTAGGTCTCCCCTTGAGAGGTTTTGGTAAATGTGTTGAATTCTTCATATTAAAATAAAGGAATAGAGAAGAAATAATGTATAAACAAGAGTTGGAGAAAGAAATTGTACCCTTTAGTAGGCCAAACTCATAGACTGAGGTTGTAGAGGTATGCCTTACTCAAAATTCCAATTGAAAATGCCTCGGTGAAAATGGCCCATGAAAATGCAATGGTTAGTTCAAACTCATAGATTAGGGTTGTAGAGGTATTCTTTAATGAAAATTCCTCCATGCAAATGCCACCTGAAAATGTCTTAGTGAAAATTCCCCATGAAAAAGCCTTAGTGAAAATGGCTTGTGAAAATGCCATCCTTAGAAAAAAAAATTCCTTAGATAAAATGCCTTGCTCAGAAAAATATGTCAGCTAAAATGCATTTCTCTACCTGAAAGCCTTATCATTTACATTTTTCTTTGTGTAAGGTACTTTTACTTGGCTTACAATAATTTTCATATTTGTCATGTATTCATAGAGTTAAACCAACTTGTCGATCAATTATCCAAAGAAGGCCTTCTCCTCCAAATTTGCACAATGGAATAAGCATACTTCCAATAGGGTACTACTCAGAACTATAGGTATAGAGTGGACACTTTCTATGATGTATGTCTAAAATTTTAGATTTTTCAAAGTGGATGAATTGGTCAATTTTTTTATAATTACATAGATGAATGTAAAAACATGATTGTGACTATGAACTTCATTATTAGTAACTTTAATATATTACTGTAACACCCTATTTTCTTGACACAGACCTATTGGCCCTCGGGCCGAGATCCGCTCACATGATCATTCTTTATCTCCCTCAAGCCGAATCAGCTCTTTAGATTCCCTGCTAGAATCACAAATTATCGATCCACAGGTCCTTTTTGGTAGCTTCCCTATGCGAACAGCACTAGGCGCAAGCTCCCCTCTATCAACACCTTCCACGCGTGACCACCAGCTAAGCTTAACGCTAGCTCCTCTCACTACTCGTCGCTTCATGAGTTCAAAGGTTGAACTCTCGTTCCTTCCTTGTGCGATCCTCCAAGACTTGAAATTTAGTGAAGGTTGACCTTCCTTTCACACTTCTCGCGACTCGCCACTTAGCGATTTGTAGCATCCAATCTTGGCACCTTCCCTTCATGAAACACTGAGAAGTGATGTTAGCTTTCCCTCTCACGTTCTCTCTACTCGTGACTTCGCAAGTCGAGGGGTTGAACTCTCATTCCCTTATCTCATGAATCCCTAAGATGCGAGAGGTCAACGGGTGTTGAATCCTTTCCTCCTAGCGACGCGTGTCCACCTATCTGTCATGCAGGCCCCACCTTATGGCTCTACCACATGCCCACACTCATGCCTCGACTTTCAGCACTTCGCAACTTCTAAAGTCAAGACGAGGTCCTCTCAACCTCGAAACCTCTGAATATGTGAAACGCGCGATGAGGCTCTGATCAAATGATCCTCCCTTGACCCGAATCCAATGACTGTCTCCGCTCCTCGTGACTTTGCGACTTCACGACTTGGAGCACCCAAATTTTGGGCCCTCACCCTGCAAACTTCTGATTTCGCGAGACCCGAATACTAGATCTCTTCGGCACTTCACCAAGTCCGCGATTGCTGCCACCTGTCCTCCTTAGATGGATGGCTGCGATTCTCTCGTAACTTCGCCACTCATGACTTGGAGCACCCAAATCCTAGGCTCTCACCTTGCGAACCTCCAAGTTCGCGAGATCCCTAGATCTCTGCCACCTGTCCTCCTCAAATGGATGGTCCCGATCTTCTCGCGACTTTGCCACTCATGAAGTTGAAGGACTTCCCTTTATGACTCCCGATGTCTGAATACCCGATAGAGAGGATTTCGTGACACGTGTCCTCCCCCGGATGGATAGCTCATATTCTTTCGCAACTTCGCGATTTCTGATGTCGAGTGCCCAGACTCCCAAACTCCCGAATGTCGATATCCCTATCTCGAACCTTTTCGATACTTCGCTTCTACTGCTCTATGCATGAGGGTTTAAACCTCATGCATCTCCTGACATATCCAACAACTATCGAGTTCTTCTCTCAAGATATGATGGTTCAGATCATTTCTCCTGTGCGCTCCTCCTGTATTGCCTCCTGGACATGGAAACCTTCAACGGTCCAGATCTTTTCGGCTGATCCGACGACATCTACTACTCCTGCTGAGCCTTGGTGCTTTTCTTCCAGACTTGGAAGAATTTCAAATGCTCAAAGGCCTCGACATTTGTTCTCCTTTTCCTACGAGCTCTGCAACTTGAGTCCTCGCCAGTGCATATAAAACCGTTGCTTCTCCCGAGATTAGCTCTCAAATCCTTGAAGGATTCTGACTTCTATGCTCCTGCAGAGTCTTCGCACACACAAAGGTGCTATACCTTCTGAGCTTCTCTAAGACTCAGACCTCTAAGGAAAATAATTCCTTCATCCCATCTCCCTCAGATGGAGAAATTGGATGCCCTCCTAGCTATCTGTCTGCTCAAGCAACCTATTACTGAGTCTTTCATGGTGTTCAACAACCCTGTGAAGATCCTTCTATGGACTCTTCTTCAATCTCTAAACTCAAAGAGTTCCTTCTGTGCACTCTAGCACTTACTCAATTCCCTCCTAGTAGAGTATCAAGAATCCTTAGATGATTCTTGCTTCTAATGAATTCACAATAGAGTTCTTCTTCTGTGCACTCCTTGCACTAGCTCAATGCCCACCTGGAAGAGCTTTATAGAACTCCTCAAAGATTATGTTTGCAACTATGTTCTCCACAACCTTGCCTCCTGAGGTGTTCAACAACCTCAAGGGTCTTCCTCTGAATTATTGATTTCAGCTATTGTTCCCTCTTGGCATGTCTTTGTCTGAATCCACAGAGTTCAGAAGTGCATCTATGCACTGGTATACAAAGACCGCAGTACTCTGTCATGCCCTCCTGGAATGAAACCACAAAGAACATCTCAAGCCTGAAAATCAAACAACTCCCTGCAAATGCACACCTAACATACATCTACAGCATACATTGAACACACAAAGACATTCACACAACATAGACAATATGCAGGAAAAACTGTTATGGTTTGTATTAATAAAAATGTCTTTTTTTTACAAGGTGTTCTGAGCACGAACTTCAACAGAGTCTCAACTCCTTCTCCACTCTCTCTTGTGCATCTCTAACTATTCCAAAATGATATCGAAATTTATCTTTTACATGAGGGGCTCTTCGAGTTCTTCCCTCCAATCTACCTACCCTATTCAATGGAATTGAATGGGCTATCTAGTCCACAAATCGGATCTAGATCTCAGCCTTCAAACATTAAAGGCCTACCTACTTATACACCTATGCAAAGCACGACCTCATAGATCAACATCCTAAGACATTAATTTACATTCAATTTCAAAATTGAAAACGAGGGTTGTGCCTCTCTTCAGCCTTGAGTGCACATGCTGACGTGGTTGGCTGACGTGGAGAGATGCTCCTACATCATACTCCTCAGCTGCAAAATTTATGAGCTCTTTCTCATGAGCTTCCACTCTCAGCTATGGAAATCCTCCTAGATCCCAAACAAATTTCTAGAGTTGTTCATCTTCTCCATCTCCCTGTTGTTGTTGTTGTTGCGCTACTGTTGTTGCTTCTTCTTCTGCTTCTCTGCTTAGATTCTCCTCACTGGCAGTCTCTGCTGATCTGATCATCAACTCTTTGATCTCCTTGATCACTTCGCCCAGTTTCTCCAGTGGCTGGCTCTTCTTTTGCAGTTTCCTCAGCTGCATTTCTTTTCTGCAAATGGGTAGATCATCATGATCTCCCGTGCCATCCTCATCTTCTTCCTATGTGGCACTAAGTGTCCACTCTGCTGTAGACTTCAATGACTAACCTACTATTCAGTCACCTTCTCTGACAGCTCAACTTATGTCGGTTCTCTTGCTGGCTCTGGATTATTCAGCCAATCCTCTAGCATCTCTAGCTCCATCTCCCATGGAGTGATCAATCTGCCTGCTTGCTCTTTTTCTTCTTCTGTTGCTAGCTTCAGTGATGCAACTTCCTTCCTTTCATATTCCTGGTTGAAAGTGTCGAGCCATTCCTCATAATGCTCATTCTCTTCTTCTTCTTGGGTAGCTTTAGATATCTGCTCCAATTCTTCTCTGACAGTCTCAACTAGTTGTCATGCTTCTGCTATTGCTGCATCTGCAACACAGATTTTTGCCTCCTCTTGGGAAAATGGTAGGAATATCTTGATTCCCCCAATCATCAGAAGATTTCTCTGTCAGCTGCATCTATTGATCCAAAGTCACCTTTGAGTTTATGAGACCCTGAGATAGTCTCATCTGCTTATCCCTTCCCACCTGGCAAACTGGGATTTTTTTGCTACCCTCCTGGCAGTCTATGGAATCAACTGATCCCATCTCTGTTCCCTTTCCCACCTAGAAAGTTGGAAACTCTAGGCTACCCTCCTGGAAGTCTATGAGATCCAGCAGCGATCTCAATCAATTGCCCACCTAGAAATGTGAAATTCCCTGGCTGTCCTCGTGACATTTTGTGAGATCCCGCAGTGATCTCAACCCTTTTCCCACCTAGAAATTGGGAATTTCCTCCCTTCCCTACTGGCAGTGCTTGAGATCTTCATCTGATCCCATTTCATCCTCAGCATCGTTGAGATTTCTCCCAGTCTCTGGCTCACATACCTAAACCCTTTTCTCTAGTCTGTTGAGGGTTTCAGCAAGCTTCAACCACCATCTCAGCAGCTTACACTATCTTTTGACCATCAACTCTGGGATTTTATTTCCAGCGTATCTTCGACCTTCAGTAGCCATCATACTGTCCCTGTCTGCTCTCCTGGAAAACCTGTTTCTCATATGCAAGAAATCATTCAAAGTCTTCCTGACTATCTTCTTCTCCTCTTTGCTTCATTTGAAATCTACAGATGAAGTCCCGCTCTGATACCACTTGATGCAGACCTATCATCCCTCGGGCCGAGATCCGCTCATAGGATCGTTCTTTATCTCCCTCGAGCCAAATCGACTCCTTAGATTCCTTGCTGGAATCACAAATTATCGATCCATGGGTCCTTTTTGGTAGCTTCCCTGTGTGAAAAGAACTAGGCACAAGCTCCCCTCTGTCAGCGCCCTCCACGCGTGACCGCCAACTAAGCTTAATGCTAGCTCCTCTCGCTGCTCGCCACTTTGTGAGTTCAAAGGTTGAACTCTTGTTCCTTCCTTGTGCAATCCTCTGAGACTTGAAAGTCAGCGAAGGTTGACCTTCCTTTCGCACTTCTCGCAGCTCGCCACTTCGCGATTTGTAGCATCCAATCTTGGCACCTTCCCTTCACAAAACCCCGAGAAGCGATGTTAGCTTTCGCTCTCGTGTTCTCGCTACTCACGACTTCGTAAGTCGATGGGTTGAACTCTCCTTCCCTTATCTCATGAATCCACCAAATGTGAGAGGTTAATCGGTGTTGACTCCTTTTGTCTTGGCGACGTGTGTCCACCTGTCTGTCATGCAGGCCCCACCTTATGTCTCTGCCACGTGCCCACACTCGTGCCTCGAATTTCGACACTTTGCAACTTCTGAAGTCGAGACGAGGTCCTCTCAACCTCAAAACCTGTGAATATGTGAAACGTGTGATGAGGCTCTGATCCAATGGTCCTCCCTTGACCGGGATCCAACGGTTGTCTCCGCTCCTCATGACTTCGCGACTTTGCGACTTGGAGCACCCAACTCTTGGGCCCTCACCCTGCGAACTTCTGAGTTCATGAGACCCTAATCCTAGATCTCTTCGACACTTCACCAACTCCCCGATTGCTCCCACCTGTCCTCCTCAGATGGATGGCTATGATTCTCTCGCAACTTCACCACTCGCGACATGGAGCACCCAAATCCTGGGCTCTCACCTTGTGAACCTCCGAGTTCGTGAGATCCCTAGATCTCTGCCACCTGTCCTCGTCAAATGGACGGTCCCAATATTCTCATGACTTCGCCACTCACGAGGTTGAAGGACTTCCCTTTATGACTCCCGATGTCTGAATCCCTGATAGAGAGGATTTCATGACACGTGTCCTCCCGCAAATGGACGACTCAGATTCTTTCGCAACTTCACGATTTCTGATGTCGAGTGCCTGGACTCTCATCCTCCGGACTCCCGAACTCTCGAATGTCGATATCCCCATATCCAACCTTTTCGGGACTTTGCTTTTGCTTCTCTATGCGTGAGGGTTTAAACCTCATGCAGCTCTTGACAGATCCAATGGCTGTTGGGTTCTTTGCTCAAGATCTGATGGTTCAAATTATTTCTCCTGTGCGCTCCTCCTGTACTGCCTCCTAGACATGGAAAAATTCAACGGTCTAGATCTTTTTGGATGATCTGACGACAGCTATTGCTCCTGTTGAGCCTTGGTGCTTTTGTTCCAGACTTGGAATAATTTCAAATGCTCAAAGGACTTGACCTTTGTTCTCCTTTGCCTGCGAGCTCTGCAACTTGAGTCCTTGCTAGCGTGTATAAAACCACTGCTTCTACTGAGCTTAGCTCCCAAATCCTTGAAGGATTCTGACTTCTGCACTCCTGTAGAGTCTTTGCACACATAAAGGTTCTATCCCTTCTGAGCTTCTCTAAGACTCAAACCTCTAAGGAAAATAATTCCTTCTTCCCTTCTCCCTCAGATGGAGAAATACAATGCCCTCCTAGCTATCTGTTTGCTCAAGCAACCTATTACTGAGTCTTTTAGGGTGTTCAACAACCCTGCGAAGATCCTTCTATGGACTCTTCTTCAATCTCTGAACTCAAAGAGTTGCTTCTGTGCACTCTATCACTTACTCAATGCCCTCCTGGAAGAGTATCAAGAATCCTTAGATGATTCTTGCTTCTAATAAACTCACAACATATTTCTTCATCTGTGCACTCCTTGCACTGGCTCAATGCCCACCTGGCAGAGCTTTACAGAACTCCTCAAAGATTATATCTGCAACTATGTTCTCCACAACCTTGCCTCCTGAGGTGTTTAGCAACCTCAAAGGTCTTCCTCTAAATTGTTGATTTCAGCTACGGTTCCCTCCTGACATGTCTTTGTCTGACTCCACAAAGTTGAGAAGTGCATCTATGCACTGGTATACAGAGACCGCAGTACTCTGTCACGCCCTCCTAGCATGAAACCACAAATAACCTCTCAAGACTGAAAATCAAACAACTCCCTGCAAATGCACACCTAACATACATATACAACATACATTGAACATACAAAGACATTCACACAACATAGACAATATGCAAGAAAAACTGCTATGGTTTGTATTAATAAAAATGCCTTTTTTTTACAAGGTGTTCTGAGCACGAACTTCAACAGAGTCTCGGCTTCTTCTCCACTCTCTCTTGTGCATCTATAACTATTCCAAAATGAGATCGAAATTAATCTTTTACATGAGGGGATCTTCGATCTCTTCCCTTCAATCTACCTACCCTATTCGATGGTATTGAATGGGTTGTCTAGTCCACAAATCGGATCTAGATCTCAGCCTTCAAACATTAAAGGCCTAACTACTTCTACGCCTGTGCAAAGCACGACCTCATGTCTCAACAACCTAAGACATTAATTTACATTCAATTTCAAAATTGAAAACGAGGGATGCGCCTCTCTTCAGCCTTGAGTGCACACGCTGATGTGGCTGGCTGGCTGACGTGGAGAGATGCTCCTGCATCATTTCTCCCAAGACTTCAATTATGTTAATACTTCATATAAGTATATTTGTGAAGTATGTAACTAAGTTCTAACTTAGTAAAAACACCAAATTCATTGGCTAAGAAGGAACAACTTGAAAGTATTGGCCATGATACACAAGTTGGAAATTGGTGAAGTAGGGATGGATGAAGTGGCACGTAGTAGGGAGCTAAGTGTTTTTATGATGAAAACAAGAAGCTTGTTCAACAAGATAATCTATGCTTACTAAGAATAAATTCATACCTCCCAGCGTACCCTATTTGAGCAAGCCACATTACTAGTTATGAAGGGCTAAGAAAGTGGTTGAGGCAGTTAATGGTTACTGGTGGGTTGGTATTTTGTAGAAAAAAGGGCTAGTAAAATGACTGATAGCAAGACACTGCAGAATTTCCCCATTTAGAATGGGAGCTACAGGATACAAGTTGTGCTTTTGCAGGAAGACCACATGAATCCCAAGGAGAGAAGTAGAGGAAGAGAGAAAAGGTGTAAAAACACCAAGAGAGACACACACACATAGAGAAGGGGGAGATCGAACAAAAGGAGAAAGACGAGAACAAGAAGGAGCGTGCACTCATGGACTAGTAGAGAAAGGGGAAGGAGAAAATAGAAATATTTCACCAAGGGAAAAAGGAAGCTTGTCTAAGTTAAGATTGATCACCCTAAAGTAGATAAGACCCAAACCCAAACTGGGAAAGAAGGACCACAACTTGGTGCTTACCATAAAAAAAATACATTGTTAAGGGGAGATCGTTGAGGGACTATTTATAAGAGAAGGGAATCCCTTGTGCAGAGGAAATATAGTTGAAAACATCTCTAATAAACCTATGGAGTTATTGAGCTCTGTAGGAACATGATACATTATGTTGTGTCAAAGGAGGAAGTAGATTAACCTTATTGGATCATATGTGTTGGAAACCAACTGAATAAATTCCTATTGTGGTATCATGGCTTGGCATGGCGGTGACATACTATAGGATGGTACTCTATAGTATGGACTAAGGTTCGGAGGAAAGGCATCCTCTCTCAGTCAATTGGTATTGGAAATTTTTTGATCATATAAGTATATAACTTGACTTGGTAAATTGTGAATGAGTGTTGTATGGAGGTAATTGCATGATTAATGGGAAATGTAAATTCTTGAAATTGATACATGAAACCTATGAATAATTATGATAGACCAATGTGATCATTATTAACTTGTTGAAATATGAAAATGAATATGTAAGGAAGGCTTATGTTCTTATTGAACTTACAACTTTAGAGGAAAGTTTGTAGGACATGGAAAAAAAACATCATTTAACATGTGTGGGAGAGTCTGGTTATGTGGAGAGATCCCTGCGAGGAGTAATTTTGGCTGTACTCCAATGGGAAAAACCTTGAGAAGCAATTTCGGTTGTAGATTAGTGAGTAGTTGAGAAGTAACCTATATCGTAGATCAATGCAGATCTCTCTTAAGAAAGGATATGAGGGAGGGTGGTGTCATGATGACAGAGAGTGCTAGCGTGTCCCATAGGTTGATAAGAGTCCACTCACAATTTGTAGATATAACCTAGTGTGATCCTTATCGGATTTAAACCTTGGGATAGGTGCCTTAAATACTAATCCTTATATCTGTAATTTGAAAAATATCAATTGTTCATCGAAAGGGTGTTGGTCGAAGTGAGTGGGGTGCTAGAGGAGGATGTACTCTAATGGGAGTACTCCAAGGAATGATTTGGAACATTTATTGGAGGGTGGATGTGATGGAATGACATCCATTGATTTGTCATGGGTCCCGTATAGTTAAGTAAGGAGAGGGGAAAATGGGTTGTACGTTAAGCATCCTGTAAGTTAAAGGCACCAACGAAATTGGAGTCATTGATTTCCTGACTCCCAGGAGCATTATATCCATCAAAGTAGGATGTCGTCGCACTAAGGGTGTCAGAGGGAGTAGGGAATTGAAGAGTGGAATCACTTTTATGATGAAGAAGGGTTCCAAATAGATCATAGCCATAGATTTGGAAAGTTAGAGAGGAAGAGAAATCAATGGAACATGTTGCAGATTCCACATCGGTGCCACATCAAGACCACATCGAATGGTATGAGTGATAAGGAACCATGTGAGTGCCACATGGAGATGATGTGGATTTGAAAAATTAAGTCTTAAAAAATTTGGGAGGTTGTAGCTTTGAATCTAGTGATCAAAATTGAACATTGTTACAATGGTTAGAAATTTCTCGGCTAGTAGAGTCAATCTATGAGTTTTATTTAGAGAAATGAAGCACATGGTGAAAGATAAATTTTTGACAGCCCATCAACCTAAGTAAGGATTATGGGGTTGGGTGTGTTACAGAGTGGTATCAGAGAAGAGTTCAAAATCTATGCTTGAATGGGTCACCAAGAATGCTTAAAAAAGTTTTAAGAAAGATTTTCTTGTTGCCTAGAATGAATGTTCTAAATGCTGACATAAAATTATAATGATGGTTGTTGTTTCAACACATAGGACATATTGAAAGACCATATGATTGAATGGTGGAGTGCATTATAGATGACACCTTACATACCATAGATGAATAATATGATGGTCACAGGGATAAAGAAACCCCTCTAGATTTGATGGACATCGTTAGAAGTTTGAAGGAATACAATAAGAGGCTTGTCAAAACCTAGGTTGAATAGTCATAGTTGAATGTAGTTCTACTGTAGATTCAATTTGAAATTTAGAAACATATGTAGGAAGGCCCTGGAAATGTGGAATTGTAGTAATCAGAGTGGTTGAAAACCCCTTTGGATTCTCAGAAGCATGGACTGGCTCATAGCGATGCAGGAAGGAGTTCTTCCTAAAAGAATCATTGGAATGCCAAGAGAGTAAAATCGAGTGGAATTGTTTCCACAGATCCATCTAGATGAAAGACTACTTCGACAGAGGAGTCCTATGGAAACACAAAGTATATCATTCCTACGAAGAGAAATAAAAAGAATTCCCAAAGTTCTCTAACTGAGGAATTCAATAAGGATAAGTCACCTACCTTCGATGGAGAGACAAAGAAAGAAGAATAATCCAAAGCATGGTTGTTTGGGTTGAAGAAATATTTTCGAGTAGATAATTACTTCAATAATAACATTAATTGTTAAACATTTCAATAGGAAAGTTGCAAGCCAGGTAGTCACGGGAATAGAGACTACATAAAATTTTATGTTCAGAAAATTGAAATAATAAACTTATTGTTATTAATTATGAACATGCATATGCATAGAATGATGAGTCATTCTATTTGGTTAAATTTTTTGGTAATTGTGATTAAATTTCTAGTTGTGGGCAATTCTAAGATCATTGCATAAGGTGTTCTACATGTTGAATTATGATGTATAGAAAATACTGACAATTTGTTGGTTGTATGCAAGATGAAGCATTACAAGAAAAATGGTACGCACTTTGGTGCTTATGGAAAACTACAAGGATGGTTGCATTCATAATATGGAAACAACCAAGACAAATTATGAAATATAATTTCATGTTTTGGGGAAGAGATGAATTCCTTTTGAACTAAGTTTGAGTTCTAAATGAGTTCTTTTATGTTTTCTCATGATAACTGCATGTGGGTGATGCAGATGAGATGATGTTGATTAAAGTTAGAATGTTGACTACAAAGAGTAGCTCGAGAAGATGTTGATTGGAAATATTTGAGGGCAGTTGGAACTCCAGGAGACACAGTGCTCTGAGACTTCCGGTCCGACCTGTTCCTGAAGCCTAAGGAAAGGGAGGTGTAGCAGCCGATGGACTGTGTGACAGTGAAGGTGTACACTCCTGGGGTGGGACAAGCATGTGGGTAATGAGAGACCGTTGGTTGGAGTGTTTCTGAGTTTTGGTACCTTGGCCTAGACCATGTTGATGTGGAAGGTCTTCTCAATGAAAAGATAAGTATCAATTCTCTATTTATTGTATGTTGTGTATATTGTATACAGGTTATAATGTTATTAGAATTGCCTGTATATACATATATATACCTGATGCTAATCATGTTATTGATTGGAATGTGATTCAGGTAGAGCAAGAAGGCATCTAGGACGTGGCATGGGAGCATGAGGATTCTATGCAAGAAGAATACCCACATATTTTTGAAGATTTTGAAATCTTGGTGATGTCGTGTAAAGAGTTGCACTGAGGACAGTGAAAAAATAAGGGGAGGGAATTGTAATATCCCCAAGGATGAGCCGAGTTATATTATGTATTGTAAACATGTTTTGTAGGCTGGTGAGCTGAGTTATAATAAGATAGGAGGCTTATTTGGTGATTATGTCGGAGATCCTAGGTGTTAAAGGCCAGGACCCTGATTTTGTAAATGTAATTATGCAGATCATTAATAAAATATAAACATCATTGCGTGTAGACCGACCACGAAGAAAGAGTGATGAGGGACTAAACTTCCACAAGGTTGGGTAAGGGAAGAGGCTAAGTGTTTGGGCCTAGGGACTAAGCTAAGGGGCTTACCTCTAAGGGGATGATATTTTATTATTATTCCTAAAGACCAAGGTGGACAATTGATGAGTGTGGTCCTAAGTTCCTAAGAAAGGGGAACAAATGCAAATGTAGTGCATGTAGCTCCAGGAAGACATGTGTCGACCTGGGCACATGTAGTTAAAGCTCAGGATTTGAGCTGTATTGGGTGTTTGCTTCCCATTCTATCATCCTCCATTCTTCCATTCGTTGTATGAACCGTGTGAGTCAACGTCTAATCTCTGCATACCCTCACGTAACACTGAAACTAGAAAATCGTGATGTTTTCCTGAGAATCTGATGCAACCTCCTTATGAATTGTTTTGCGTCTGTGTCTTCCCTCTGCATACCCATGCGTAGTTGAGAAAAATAGTTGGGAAGGTGGTTGGATTCTATAATTCCATTCGCAGTCTGAAACCCAAAAACCTCAGACATCTGTCCTTTTCAAACCCATACACCATTGAGAGAATTGGTCGGGAGGGGAAAGTCGACCTGTAAGTCCATGAACCCAGTATATCCACCATTGTAGAGCCAAGTCATTACCTGAGTTGTTTTTGGGTGGATGTCTTATATGAAACCTGAGCACACCGTAATTGTTTATGTCGTGTGTGTTATAACTATGGGTTGTTGTGGCCATGCAGTCCCTTGGCTGACTCTGGCTTGTTTCCATCATCTGTTCTTTGTTGAGTCGTGTTGTTGTCCTCCTTGTTTGGGAACAAAGTTGAAGAAGAGGGTTGTTAGGACTATGTGCAACACTCTCTCCAAGTGAGGGAGGTTGTTGTAGTTGAAGAGGCAGGTTGTTAGGCCTGTGAGAAGCTCTCTCCAGGTGAGAGAGTATGTTGGGAAGTGGTTTTCTCCGAGAGAGAGTCCAACACCAGCTACAGATCTCTGAGAATTCTTGATTTGACGTGTTGTTGAGACCCAGAGAGGGAGGTGAAGTACCAATGGACTATGTTGGTGAAGGTGTATACTCCCGGGTGGAACATGCATGTGGGGAATGAGATTCCATGAGTAGTGGGCATAAGAAGGCTCCTGGAGAGAATCCTTCTAGTTTCTCTATGCAGTTTTCCTGTAACCTCAACCTAGTTTAGGATTCCCTTTCCCTGGGTGGAGCTTGGTCCCAGCTCGGGGGTGACCCACTGTTGAGCGTGATGAGTAGTGTGGTCTAAGGCTTGGAGGTTCATGGAAGGTATACACGTAGTTGGTGGAGTTACTCCAGTTTCAAAGATAAGTATCATCATGTGTTTAATTTCAATTAAAATGCATGTCTTTGATGCTTGTATGTTTTCATGTCTTTCGTTGCATGTATGAATTAATGTTAATTCTATTTAAGTCTGTATGATGGCAGTAACTCTATGTTAGATGTGATAATTTGATTTAATGCATATTATATATAAGTGTATATTCCGCAGTAGTGGCATTTCTCGGTACTGTTGGTGGTTGGGGTTGTTACAAAAATAATGCACAACTGAAATATAACTGAGAATCAATGTAGAAGATAACAATAATCACAACACATGAGAGACACCAAAAGTTTTGGGTAAAATAACCCTGGAATAAACAGATGTGGGAAAAAGAGTTCTTCAGTTTATGGAATTTTATTATGCAACAATAGATATGGAAACATCTTACAATGAGATCGATTTATGTTAGTGAGATGAGGAAACTCCAATGCTTCTCCTCCCAGCAAGTGTATGACCTTTCTCCAACCTAATTGACACCAACAACACATAAATTTCCCCAGCAAACGCAGCCTCTACATAGTGCGTATGACCTAGTTGCATTGTCTTTAAGTCACATGTATGGCCCTGTCTCTGTGTTGAATTTAGACCTCTACAAATCACTATAAATAAAGTCGATCCACTGCAAGAATCTTTCCTCTATGTCCACTGCAATCTCTCTCCAACAAGCCCTAAGCAATTCACTTCGGTCTAGCTCCAAATCACTCTCTCTCAAGTGTACAATACACCCAACCATCAAGTTGATTTCTCTTTATCTCCATGAGCTAGAAAAAACCCTATCTCCAATGAGATCAAGGGACAAGATTAACCCTCACTCTTTTAAGAAGATCAATGGTGCATATTAAAAGACCAATCACTTAAATTGATTTTCTCTAACCTTAGAAAAGGTACTCATAAATTCAACAAGAGAATATAACACATCTAATGTATTTTTTCCTAAGTAAAACTTTAGGGAAGAGATCAACCCATTGACGGTTCTTAGCTTCATTGTCCCCCACCATGCTAGGATGCCACACATGGGGAATACCTTCCATGCTACACTTCTCAACAAAAAGTGTGGAAATTAATTGAATTTGATTATCCTTTGATTTCAATTTTCTTTCCTTTATAGAAGTATATCCCCTTTGGGAAGGAAAAATTTCTTGCTATGAACTCTAAGCAATTAGGGTGGGATTCTTAGTGGAATACTTATAAATTATACTCAACCTGTCAGACAATTGGCTTAGGTTGTTGGATAGTTGGTATGTATTGTTGGTTATCATTGATTTCAACCCTTGGAGAGTGATATTGTAGATTGATGTCAACCCTTGAAAAAAGTTTGGTAGCAAATTCTGGTAGCACAAAGGTTTGGGTAATGGACCCAAGGTTTTTTCATGTATAATGGTATGAGTTTTAAAATATTTGAAGGTAATACTATTCTATATTGATAGTACATGTCATTCCATTTCCGGTGGTATGTGGAATGTCACATAACTCCTCACGGTTAGAGAGTTATGACCATGAGAAGTTGGAGAACCCAGGTTTGGGTAATGGACCCAAGTTTGTTTGATGGATAATGGTATGCATTTTGATATATTTGTAGGTAAGACTATTCTATATGAATATTACATTTCATGCCATTTCTTGTGGTATGTGTAACGCCACACAACTCCTAATGGTTTGAGAGTTATGGCCTTACAAAGTTGGAGGACCCTCATATGTTGGCTTGAAGCCCCAAAAGGTCAAAGAAGTCAAAGACATTGCACAGAAAAAAATATTATTTAAATGATAAAGTCAAGTGACAAAGTCAAGAAGGATTATTTAAATAATAAAGTGAAGTGACAAAATCAAATAAGATTATTTAAATGATAAAGTGAGGTGACAACGTCAAGGAGGAATATTTAAATGATAAAGTAATGAAGAAATCTCTAATTATGGAAAGTGGTTAACCCTAAAAATGAGGAAAATAGGTTAAGTGACCTATAAATGGGTTAAGTGACCTAGAAATGGGTTAAGTGACCAAGAAGATGCTTCTAAGGAAGATATTTGGAGAGTATAAATACGAGGTAAAGCTCTCTCATTTTATATCACACTTGAGAATATTGAATATCTATAGGTGATTGAGGTAACCAAAGGATACCTAAGCTGAATTTCATAGGGAAGGTGAACAAAAGAAGGCCATAATTGAAGAGAGGATAAATTCTTTTGATGATGCTTTCTAAGTTATGTTATTTACAGGTCATCTCACCATTTTGGCAATAACTTTTTTTCTAGAATGACTCAGACCATGAAATTGATAGGACATTGAGGAAAATATCCAAGTATCTCTGGTAAAATTTTTGTCTTGAGGGTCGTTGTATTTTTGGAGTTACACTCCATGAAAAATAGGGTTTGTGGCTAGTCCTGAAACTAGTCTAAAACAGGTGTTTCCAGTAAAAACATCATAACTTATTCATAACAGATCCAAATTCAGTAAGACCAAATGCGTTGGTTATAGTATAGTATTTAGTATTCCATGTAATATTTTCAGATCCATTCAACAAATATTATATGTGGGGAATGCTCTACAAGGTCGCTCTCTACAATAAGCCATAATTTAGTAAGGTATGCCATTTTTGCTATAACTCATTTTTTGAGAGGTTCCAAGTAGTGAAACCTGGAGGAATTACATAAAACAAATTGAAGAACATCGTGTACTACTTTTAGATCGTTATTCATTATAGGTACATAGTTATGATTATTTCAAGTTAGGGTTGTTGACTAATCCAAAACTAGTCATGTGAGACTAAAGTAAAGTTTGATGAAAATGCTAGTCTCTTGTTGTTAAAGTTAAGGAAGGCTTACAAGTATGTGATCATATACACCAGGTCTATTAAAGAGTTACAAATCATATTTGGATAATGAAATTGATGAGGGATTTGGGTTGAGTTACATGTTGTGTACATGGTTGAGACAAGTAGTTGATGAGTTCACACATACATGAAGTGTATAGTTGATGATGTTGGTACATCTTGATGAGTCATATTTGATGATTAGTTGATACATGATTGGTACATACTTGGTACATGGTTGGAGGAACTTGTTGTTACTTATGTTGACACATGGTTTATGGATGATGTAGCATACTTGTATTGGTATATTATTAGAAGCACATATTGATCTTGGTGATGATTATGAGTTCTTGTGTTATGTTTGGTTGATGCACATGTTTGAGAGTTTTATTTGTGATTGAACTTGGTGAGTAGATCTAATTTGGTTTATAATATTGATGATACATGTTGTTGTGATAGGTTTGGACATGTTATTTGTACAGGTTTGGTGCATGGTTAATGCACTTGTTCATGGTACAGGTTTTGTACAGGTTTGGTGCATGGTTGATGCACTTGTTCATGGTATAGGTTTTGTACAAGTTGGTGCATGGTTGATGCACTTGTTTATGGTACAAGTTGATTCAGGTTGAGGTACAGGTTGGTGCATGGTTGATGCACTTGTTTATGGTACAAGTTGATTCAGGTTGAGGTATAGGTTGGTGCATGGTTGATGCACTTGTTTATGGTACAGGTTTATTGGTATAGGTTTACAACAATATATCTCACAATGATAGTGTGACAATGGTTCCATCATTCTACTTATACGTCAAGGCATTTGGACGGGGCAAGGACAGGTGGTTGTAGCCACCTTCCGATTGTAGTTAGAGAACATAGGGGGTTGTAGCCTCATTCTAGTTGTAGCCAGAGAATTGGGGAGTTGGAGCTTCCCTCGGGTTGTAGCCTGAGAAACTAGGGGGTTGGAGCCTCCTTCCAGTTGCAGCTGGGAAACAAAGGAAGTTGGTGCTTCCAATGAATGAAATTCTTCAAGACATATAAGAAAAATCATTATGTGGCTTTCGCCCACTTTGTGTTTCCACGTAAAACATGGATATACTTTGTATGTGTATGATTTCTCATTTGTTCATTTCTTATTTACTCTGCAGTTATTGGATGATAATGCTAAATTGATATAACACTTGGATTATATGGTTAAAAAGGATTAAATTTCTCTATTACTGATTCACCTTCCCTCTCAGTAATCCAACAATTGGTATCAGAGTCGGTTCCTTCAAGAAACAGTTTAACCACTGGAAGGAGATCATGGATTATTCTGAGAATGGAGTACCAATGTTTAATGGTCATAATGGTTTTAAGTATGAGATCTGGGGCATAAGGATGAAATTATTTTTACAGGAATGGGGACATTATATTTGACTATCAGATGTTATAGGATATGATAGTTCAAAAAGGGGAAAGACTGCAACCAAGAAAGAATTGTGGAAGAATAACAAGATAGCAATGGATTTCATCTGGGAAGGATTACCTAATCCGGTAAGAGAAAAGGTTGGTAAATGTTCATGAGCAAAATAACTTTGGGATAAGTTACATGACATATATTCTTCACCCATCACAAATTCAAAAAATTCCAATGAAGATGAAGATAAAGAACAAGAAGAAAGACACTCATCATGTCAGGCAGATTCAAAAGATGAAGAGTATGAAGAAGCAAAAGTTGATAACAAAGAAAAATTGATCAATGCAATTAAATATCTAAATAAAGAAAGAGAAGAAAACAAGTCATCCAAGAAACAATTGATGAACCAAAAGGAAAGTGTTCAAGGTTCTAAAAAGGATTAGTAGGTCATCAAGAATTTAAGAGCTCAACTAGAAGAGGCCGGAAGAATTGAAGAAACTCTAGAATATCAAAAGAAATGTTTAGAAGCCAACATAGCAACACAAAAGGAAGAAGCGGGAAAGAGAGAAAATATATTGATGGATCATCTCAAGGAAAGAACCAATGAATTAAACCAACTTGAGGAAGAGTTTAGTCATGAAGAGAGAAGAATGGAAGAAGAAATAATTACATTGAAAATCCAACTTGAAGAAGCAAAGAGAACAAAAGAGGTCATGAAGTCTCAGATAATGAAGAAAGAAGAAGAGTTTGAGAAACTTGAAGAAGAGGTCGTCACATTGAGAAGTAAAATCGTCAAACTCAACAAGAACGTTGAAGAGACAAAAAAATCCACATCAGTTATAGAGAATGAAGAGAATCACTCTAGGTTGCTAGAAAAGAAGAATGAAGAAAATAGAAAGAGTTATGCATAAGTACTCAAAGGAAGGAATCATGGTCAACCAGAATCTAAGAAAACTATTGAAGATACATCTTCAAGAAGACCATCCATGTGCAAGCCACAAAGAATCTTCAATCATGATCGTGATTAGTCAAGGAAAAAATTTAGAAGGACTATGCCACAAAGAACATCATTCACTCCCAGGTATGAAAATTTATTTTATGGTCATTTTTTTTATTGTACTAACTTTGGACATAAGGTTGCAGATTGCAGGGATTATAAAAGAAATTTTCAAGCAATAAATTCTTATGTGGCCCCACGTAACATTGAATGTTACAAATGTCATAACTATGGACACATAGCTAGCGATTGTAGAAGCATGATCGATACTTCCATGAAAGAGAACACTAATATCAGATGTAAGAAAGTATGGATAAGAAAAAATGAAGAACAGGTGAACAAAGACCAGGTCCAAGAGATTGCAAGATTGGCAATAAAATGAGATGAAGAAAATTCTATAGAGAAAAATAAAGATGTCAGATATAGAAAGGTTTGGGAAATAACTGAATGAAAAGAAGGACAGGTAAATAAGGAACAGGTTCAAGAGATTGTACTTTCATGCATTGTAGTGAAAGATGAATCCACATACAAAAAGAAAGAAATCAGAGCTAAGAGAGATGATGAATCTACCAATGAAGATGATGATGAATACACATCAGAGCAGGGATTGTTCCGAGCCATCCATCTTAGAGACTCCCAAGTAATATGAATATTAGATAGGGGGAGTCTATGCGATAGTTGTGACATACAAAAGAACCTTCCTTCGAGCAACTTGCTGAGTTTGAGAAGAAAAATTCAGAGCAATCAATTAACAGAAGTACAATTTGATAGATTAATCAAGACTTCATGATAGTATAGTGATAAATGGGTTAGCATTATGGACAATTGCATAAGTAGAGTCTTGGAAAATATGGACAAACATGGATTCGTAAGAACACTTAGCTAGTTTGGATAGATATATGATAGTGGACAAAAGCATGGATTCATAGATTGGTTCAGATACAAAGGAACATTATCATAATGGATGATAATTACACAACAAATGGATAAAACAATGTTATTGGATTCCAAATTGACAGATTTTTTTTGGACACATGTAGTGCATACAACAGTTCACATTCAAAACAAAGTAATTCTCAGAAACAACAATGATAAAACTCCCTACGAACTATGGAAAGGAAGCTACCTCTACATCAAGGTAACTCAAGGTAATATTTTATTAATTGAAATTTATGTTGATGATATTGTTTTGGAAGTACTAATGACAGGTTAAGCCAGACATTTGCAAAGGATATGCAGAATGAATTTGAAATGTCATTACTTGGAGAACTATCCTTCTTTTTGGTTCTTCAGATATGTCAAAGAAACCAAGTAATTTTTATTTCTCAAAAGTATATCAGAGAAATGCTAAAGAGGTTCAGAATGGAAGATTGAAAACCAGTTACCACTCCTATGCAAACCAGTTGCAAGTTGAGAAAATATGATGATTCAAAGTCTATAAACCAGAGGCAATATAGGTCAATGATTGGTATCTTACTATATGTGACAAAATCCACACCGGATGTAATGCAGGAAGTGGGATAGGTGACATGATTTCAAGCAGCACCAAAGAAATCACATGTATTAGCAGTGAAGAGGATTTTCAAATATCTCAAAGGAACATAAGTGTTTGGATTATGGTATCCAAAAGGAAAGGATCTATCACTTATTTCGTACACGGATGCAGATTGGGCAGGTTGCATTGTTGACCGATGAAGCACTAGTGGAGAAACATTCTACTTGGGTGAGTGTTTAGTATCTTGGCTAAGCAAGAAACAATCATTAATATCCCTATCTACAGCTCAGGCATAGTATATTGCAACAACAACATGTTGTACATGAGTTCTATGGATGAAACAAAACTTGACATATATATAGGTTGAGTATGATGATCCCATTCCAATCTATTGTGATAATACAAGCACCATCAGTATCTCAAAAAACCTGGTGATGCACTCCAAGATGAACCACATTCCAATCAAGTATCACTTTCTATGGGAACAAGTTGCAGAGAAGAACATCATGTTGATTAAGGTTGGTTGTCATTGATGTCAACCCTTGAAGAAAGACCCATAGCACAAAGTTTTGGGTAATGGACCCAATAGTGTTTGATGTAAATATGACTCATTATTGTTTTTTCATGGTTGATAAGAAGTAAATATGG